>JANAVB010031619.1:3561074-4066074 GCA_029216955.1 Iris pallida
CCAGCGCCTCCCTCTCCGCACCATCCGAATCTGGCCCCGTGGACCTGTGGCCGGCCTTCCGCCTGCGACGCCCCGGCCAGCGCCGCTCCTCTTTCCCGACCTCCGTGCCGGCCGATTCCGTGGCTGTCCGTGCCCGACTCAGCCCGCGTGCACCCCGCTGTTCCAACAGCGCTGTCCGGTGTGTTTTTTCGATAATTTCTGCTGCTGTCCGCGAGTTTGGAGCTTTCCCGAGTCCGCGGAACGTGGTTTTCTTTTCCCTATTATCATCTGAGAGCTCTACCCGAGCAAACCCAAGGTATATCTCGTGTCCCTACTTAGTGTCGATGATGACGGTCCTGATCCCGTTACGGGATTCGGTTTAGGCAATTGTAGTTTCGGAATTTCCGAATCCCATTTCAAATGATTCGTTCGTCTTGTTTTGGGTTATGTGGCTTTCGGTTTCTCGAACTTTATTTCGGGATTTCTGAATTTTTTTTCTGGAGTATTCTGTGGTTTTGGCTGTATATAATTGTGATGTGTTTTCGGGTTGGATATTATTTCTGTGTGGAATATTATTTGGATTGTTTGGGTTGTTTCCCTGGTTCGGGATATTGTTTATGTGGATTTTTGGCACCGTCCCAGGATTAGGTTGTCCCAATTATAGAGGAGATGCTGCCCAAATTTTCGGGAAAATTTTCAAAAATAAAGTATTTTAAAATTGGATTCTATTTTTAAAATTCGGTATTTTGCAAACGGATTACGAAAGTGGTTTTGTCGATTTAAAAGTGGATTTTTGGAGTTTCGTATCCCCGATTAGGCGACGACCGTATCGGTCGAATGAGCCTCGGTGAAGCGCAAACGCTACAGGGTTCTTGTACGTTGAGGCGCTAGCCAGCAACATGACATTTGGACCAAGTCTGAGACGCATTTTACAACTATATTTATATTTATAATTATTTTTAGAACTGGTACTGCTGTTAGTATTTTTGGTGCACGACTTCGGCCTACTGTTTGGACCGTTCGCTGCACTCAGAGCTCGCCTAGATGATTAATTAATTTATGTAAAATTTGTAAAGGGCATAAGCGCAGTTTTTTATTTTATTTCGCTGTGATCCTGTATTGTGTAGTTTAGGTTTTTACATTCTTTTCTGAGTTTGTTTTCGTTATTAGACGCGTAATTATAATTTGGGTATTATTTATTTTGTATAAAAATTAATAAGAATTTTTACGATAAATTAACTTGAATAAAATATTAGTAAGTTAACGAAGTCCATGTTTTATCACTAAAAGAAAATTGTAGTTTTATATATATTTTTTAAAATACAAAGTTTTGCCAAATTAACCGGTAATTGCCATTTTTCCAATTAGTCAATAACCGACTTATTTAATTAAAATAATAACGAACGTAGATTGCGACGTTAGACGATTTTCGGTAGATTAATTAATAAACTTAAAATATGACTAGGGTCTACTTCTAGAGATTGTAACTAGCACACCTAGAATGGTTTCATTATGGTTCTAAGCCAAGGTTCTCAACTGTAGGATCTCGGAGACGAACTTGACATCCTCCTCGGTACCGACTTTTCCGAACCAGTCAATTAATAGAGGCAAGTTACGGTTATGTCTTCTTGTATTTTATTTAGTAATTATCTAGCTGCATGTTTAAACTACATTGCTACACGGAACCCTCTCCTAGGATTCAGATATTGATTGATATTGATTGTGGGAATTGGGGGAATAGTATAACGTTTATTGCCAATACCTCCTATATTGTAGGATTGTGCGAGCTTACCCCTCTTACACACGGGGATAAGCTGTATCGCGTCGCTAGGACGCTTTTGTATAACCCAAGCCGGTCATAGACGATTACACATTCAAATCACATTGTTTTTAATCGTAGAACTACTGGAAAATATTGTTTCAACTGTTTAGCCTGCACTTTTCCATTATTACTTGAAATATGAGATACATATTCGTACTTGCTCCCTCCTGACTTGAGACAACATTTTTTAGGTGACTTTGAGGATGTTGAGTTATTGTACAATAGCTACTATGATCCGATTTTGTACCCTGTGGTGTTGCCAGAGTCCCCCTTGGAGGACGCAGGACCTGAGGCCGACGAGCTGACCGCTTAGCTAGTTATTTCTAGTTTCTAGTTTTATTGTTTTGGAATTTTGTTAATTTGAATTCAGCACTTTATTTTCAGTTCTTTCATTCCAATTGTACCTTTCAAATGTTGAATAAAAGTTTTAAATTTTTTCGTATATTGAGTTGTGACATATGTATAGATGTTGTTGTGAATACCTGCATATAGAACAGCTTACTGCCGTCGTCTCACAACGGTGCAGGCTGGGCATGATCCGGTTCGACCCAATTATTTGGGATCGGGTCGTGACATGTTTTTAGTGGTGGCCCATGCAGGTCGGATCAACAACTTAGGAGAGCATATCTAGAAACAATTAGAACACTAGAACATTAATTTGTCACAACATAGGACCGAAGTATATTATAAATAAATATTTTTGTTTGCTATATACTGGTAGGCTACATTGCTTATGTTTTGCATCCTAAATCTTATCCAGCATAGGCCGATTGTATGGTGGACTATTTTACTATATACCTTACTTTCTAGATTTTATATATCTTTTAGTGTCCCTTGGCTTTCAGAGGTTATTTTCCTCCATATCCTTATCATACTCCAGCATTCCTTAGCGTTACATACTCTTTTGTTATTTTAGGATTAGACTTTTTCCAATCTCCTTCTTCGACGAGCCTATTTCAAAATTTTCATTAGTTGATCAAAACATACTTCTCTATCTTTATTTAGAATCTAGATATATTTCACTATTTAGAGTTTCAAATTCTCCTTTAACAAACTTGGTAAACTTTTATCTATCCAGAGTATTTTTTTACGACTGGTGAATCCAACCATTTATCTTGACATTATTTTCAATTGACTTTCTTGGGACCAATTCCAAACCAAATTCTTCTGGAACCATAAAGCCCCAAGGTTATCTATTACCAAAAGAATTGGTTCAACTTAGCTTGTTCACGAATCTTCCAAGGGGATTATTTTCCAAAAATAATTCCAATATTGATTGATATTTCCTAAGTTATTCCAAGACTAAGAATATCTTCATTTATTGACTTCCTCCACTCAACTTGAAACCTTACTCTCTCTCTAAGAACTTCTTTACTTTATTTTTGTTGATTATTACTAGATGATACCCTGTAGAGTTGTAATAAGATATCTTTTGAATTCATAAAAATTTGCTAAATCTTTCTCATATGAATCGACCCTTGATTACACTCTTTTTGGCAGAGTCTTTCACATAGTCATGTTTCCCTAACAATACAATTTCTGAAAACTTAGAAGATTCTAAATGAGAATATATGGCGGTACTTATCAAAGAAATATTGGTGTTAAGATTTGAGAAGAATGAAATTCTGATAAATCCTTAGATACGTGTTAGTGCTCGAGGTGATAATGACATGAGGAGTGAAATTCTAATCTGAATAAGTTACAGTGATAGGACAAGCGACTTATCGAGAAAATATATTACGAAGTGTAAGGCTGAAAAGATATATGGATATTTAGGGATCGAAATCATCTATGGAAAAGAGCAGGGATGCAGTAACGATCAATTAATTATGTGACCTAGAGGTTAAAAAAAAGGATAAATAAAGAGGTGTACTTTAAAGGAATGACATATGGAATAAAATATATATATATATATATATATATATATATATATATATATATATATATATATATATATATATATATATATATATATATATATACACACATGGTAGGCGGAGCTAGAAAACTCGAGGTACAATTTAATTGAAGACAACGATTGATGATGAGGAGATGAATCATGGTGTTTGAGTTTTATAAAATAGATTGTAAGTATTATAAGAGAAAAAAATGTGTATGATGAATTGAAACGTACTATCAATGGGTGAAACAAATATTGAAACTTGAGGACTACTCAATTGGGGATTGAAAATACAAATCGAAAGACCCAGATGTTATAAATAAGAGATCAAAGGATTAAGGGATGCAATAAACTACTCCTGAGAAAAATTTTATTGGCTAAGTGATAACAACAAATTAGAAGCTCAAGATCGAATAACCGAACTTCCATTTGGTCAAGAATTTTGAATCAAACGTTTAAATCAGGAGATGCCAAAATGTATATGATGGTGAAAAATAGAAGTCTAAAGGAATACAAGATTGATGATGGATTAGACAGTTGCATAAGAATATCTTTCACGATCAGTTTAATTTGGGAAGGATATTGGGTGGATTTTTCTAGAACATTATTTTCTTTCAGATATCCAATTTTCAGTAACACTATTTCGTATGTATTCATGACTATACATGACTTTGCTTGACATGACAATTTAACCATTCCTTAGTGTGTCTTTTGTAATTCTTAGACTTTGCAGCACTGTTAGGATCATAGAGATGGAATATTGATAAAGATAGGAAGACATGATGTGTAGAATCATGAATAAGTGAGTTGGTGACCATAGAGTAGTTTGGATAACGAAGTTAAATCATAATGTTTTGAGAATTACCACTTGAGGGAGAAGTGGTGCAAGAATCAAATTGATGATGAAAAAGGGCTAATGATTGAAAAATTGATGACTGAGAAAATGCTTCATAACTGAGGTACCATTTTTGAGATATAACCAACAGTTGATGATGTCTTTCGTCCCATGACTTTCTGTTAGAATAAAGACCCTTTTTTATTACCATTACAGGTGTAGCTAGTAATAATTAAATAGTCTATAGAATTTCATTACGGGATCAGTATTTATGAGAAGTTGGATTACAATATATATTTGGATAAAATACGAATATTGGAAGAAATCTTGATCAATGAATGTAAAGTTCGGACATGATTGGAGGGAACTTATATATCAATCTTTGTTGTTGGATGACAAATTTGGTTTGACAAACTTTTGACAACAAGTTGGAAGAAAATCGCAATTATACGACTCTAAACGGTGACATAACAGAAAAGTTTTAGATAACATATATTTGAGGAAGGACTTTTGTAACCCAGTTATTAAAAGAGTTGTTGCAACAAATTGATTAAAAGACAAAATATAGGACTATAAATTCATCGATATGCGATAAAAAGGGTTACTAATGCTTGATAATGAGTTAAAGGCATGACACCAAGTGGAAAGTATCAAGATTATTTTGGAACGTGTATAGCGACGCAAAACGAAACTGGATCCTTGGTAAATATTAAATTGATCGGTAAGGTGATAAGAGGGTACAAATTGTTGGAGAATATTTATGTGGGTTTAAGTGACTTATTTTTGCACAAGTATTTTGTCGATTATGATTTGGAAATAAGAGCAGCTAAAAGAAATTTTGCACGATTATTTTGGTGATTAACAATTCAGAAATGGAAGCAAACATTAAATGTGGACAATGGCCGTATTTCTAAGGAGGAAAGAATTTTGTTGCATGAATTGACTAAGATAGTCTTTTGTAGCTGACCTAGGGATTGCCAACATTATTAAGAGATAATCAAGGTAGTAATTATAAAGGTTTGATCATCCCCAAACAGTACCCTTAAATTTCGAGGACGAAATTTTCTAAGGAGGGAAGGTTGTAAAACCCGCAACCTGATATTCTAGAATTTTTGGATAAATTAGAATTATTGTATTTTTGGGATATTTGTTCGATTTTGTTTTGTCAGCATAGACCTGGATTCCCAGTTGGAGTTTTATTATTATTATTATTATTATTATTATTATTATTATTATTATTATTATTAGTCGGTTAGAAAAATATTATTTTTAAAAATTAATTCTTGGACTTTGATTATGTCCTGTCCCGATCCCGTGTCCGGGGTCCGACCCCGAGCCTGAACTCAACCCGTCTTCGAACCCATCCTTATTCCTTCTTTTAAAATTTTTGATTATTATATATATTAATTAATAATAAAAAAGAAATTTCTTGTGGCCTGGCCTGGTCTCCCTACGACCAGGCCACACACAAACGTACACCTCATTTTTTCTCTTCTCAATTCACTCTCTCCTACTCATTCAACAACCCACTTCTTTCCTTCCTTCTTATTAATCCCCACCACTACCACTCACGCCACCACCAACTCTTCCTACAAAACAGCACCCAACTCCTCCTTTATAACAATTCTCCCCAGCAGCTCTCTTCCTCACTCTTTCTTATTTTCCTTCACCAACTCTTCGACCCCTCCCGAGTTCCCCATCTAGCCGAGCACCCCGTGCGTCGGAACCCGCCTCCCGCGCCGGCCGTCCCCGACCCCGTGCGTCGGACCCCGCCTCCCGCACCGACCGTCCGCGACCCCGTACGCCGGACCCCGCCTCCCGCGCCGGCCAGACCCCCGGCGCCGCTTCCTCCGGCCGTTCCCACCGGCCTTCGGTGTCACCCTCACTTTTTCCAGTTAGGGGTAAAATGGTAATTTTCCATTTTATATTATTTTTGGGAATTTTATTTCATGAATTATATTATTTAATTATTATAGGAGTCGGGTTCGAATTTCATCGCATTCCGAGTTAATTCGGGACCCCGGTGAATTTCGACTTGAGCTGTAATTAGCCTGTTAGCTAACCATGGCCCACCACACTAAAATTAGGGTTTAAGAGTTTGGACTAGTTCCCCATGAGTAATTTAGTTTAATTATGATTTTTATTTATTTTTAGCAACTTCCTAAACCTAATTTGGAAATTGTTTAATATTAGGCTTAGGGAGGGGCAAACTTGTAATTTACAAGTGCCCCTCACCCACCATGTTTGGCCGGCCCCTATAGGCAGCCCCCCCTCCACCTCTTTCCATTCATCACCAAGAAAACTCTCTCTCTTCAATTCTTTCTTCCAACTTCTCCTTCTTCCTCTTCAACCTACAATTAGGTATGTATTAATCTCTCAATTTAATTCTCTTTTGCATATAGTTCATTCACATTAATTAGAGGTATGACCATTCTCTTCCATTTGCCCACAAATTTATAGGCTTTCCCTAGAAAAATAGGTTAAGGATTATTTAGGATTTAATCATTTGTGAGTGGTATATATATATATATATATACATATATATATACATACATGTGTATTTATGTGTGTATATTTATTTATGTATTTGTGTGTGTGTAGAGGAGGGTGATTTTGTGTCATGGGGATGGTGGTGTTGGGAGAGTGGTGTGTGTGTGTTTGTGTTGTGTGAGGATGTGTGTGTGTTTATATATATATATATATATATATATATATATATATATATATATATATATATATATATATATATATATATATATATATAGTTATGTGAGTGTGTATATATATAGATATGAGTGTATTTATATATATACATGGATGTGTGTATATGGATGTGTGTATATGGATGTGTGTGTGTTATATATATTTAGAGGGATGGATAGATATCTAGATAGATTTTAGATAGATATCTAGTTATATATATATATATATATATATATATATATATATATATATATATATATATATATATATATATATATATATATATATATATATATATATATATGAGGTGTATATATATAGGGAGATAGAGAAGAAGAAGAAGAAGAATAAGACCAGCAACAGCAGCAGCAGCAGCAGCCTAGGCTGCTGCCAGGAAACAGCCCCCCCCCCCCCCCCCCCCTTATGGCCTTTAAGCCTAATAAAACCCCCCATTTTACCTATGTGTATATATATATATATATATATATATATATATATATATATATATATATATATATATATATATATATGTATTATATATGGTTAGAATCGTGGAGAAGAGTAGAAAAAGATTATGGAATGAGAAGTTAGAAAAGAATTAGAGGTTAGAAGAAAAGATAGGAAGAAGTTAGAAGAAAGGAAAAAAGCTAGAATAGGAAAAGGGAAAAACCGAGTTAGAGGGCGAAACGGAGTTCGGAGTATCCGATTGAGTTGAAACTTGGCGTGGGGCATGAATATGTTATTTAGATTTTGCGGATAGGTTTCCGGGTGGAATTCGGGGTCGTAGGGCGTCCGTATCGCGCCGTATCGGTGCGTATCTTGAAATATTCAAGATTTTGACAACGGGCCGTATCGTGGACCGAATGTCCACGTTACCTAGGTATTTTGGTAGATATTATATGTATAGGCTAGTATCATACTATCCTAGGGAGATCGGGTCAAAATATCAAGCGTAGGTAGGCTAACTGGATAGTTGCCGAAGCTAGAATTTTACCCTTTTTAAGGGTAAAATAGGATATTGGCCTACGGCCAAGATATGAGTTTCGAAGTCCAAGATGGACTTGGATATGGGTTGTAGAGGTTGGTAATAGTTAGAAATAGTTGCCTAGACCTAGTCTTGGCCCCGGTTGACCACGGTTGACTTTTTGGACCAAAAGTCAACTTTGGGTCAACGCTTTACCCAAATTAGTCCCAATTTTCATTAGACTTTTATAGTTGACCAAAAGTCAACTATTAGTCACCATTGACCTAGGGTTGACCATGGTTGACCTAGAGTTGATCAGAGTTGACCAGAGTTGACCAGTTGACCGAAAGTCAACTGTAGGCCAACTCTTGATCCCGTTTGACTTTCTTCGACTTGTTTTGACCCGTGATGCCTGGTATGACCTAGGATTGACTTGGGTTGGCTTAGATTGACTTGATATGACTTGATTTGACCTAGATTGACTTGACAGGACTTAGTGTGACTCAGTGAGACCTAGTTTGACCTAGATTGCATATCATTCATTGTAAATCATTCCTAAACTTGTTTAAACCTAAATTAACTTACAGTATCTCATATTTAGGTCTTCTGATACCGCTCTGAGCATTGATATACCATACAGCTCAGGACAGCAGGCGAGTACATTTACTGATAGTTTTCATTGTCTTGATATTTGCTATATCCGATTCAGTCGTAGTGTCTTACTTGATTCTCAGACACGATAGTTCACGGACTAGTATTGTCGGATTCTTGTCATGAGATGTCATTCCTGGATTTCTTGGGATACTGGTACTTGCTTAGTCTTAATTTTTGTACTTGTATTGACGCCGATTTCTAAAGAGGACTTGCTCCCCTCTTTGGAAATCCCGCGTCATGACGTGCTATGTCCGGATCCGTATACTACTCGAGGAATGGGGAATATTATAGATAGTGTGATCAATGCCCCCTTGAGTTACTCCTTGCACCATAGCTATACCCTCACCTCACGATAGGTATAGCCTGACCTGTGTTACTTCTCGCTCCATAGCTTACCATCCCGGCCGGGCCGAGTCCACGTACTTGTAGCCGGTCGGCTGGAAGCCTGATGCTTGACCCATACCGATCACATTAGGCTATAATATTCGAGGCACATTTTATATTTACTTTTTCTGTCATATATCCTGTTCTGTTCTATATTCAGTACTTTCTCACCATGCATGATATACAGTTACTCACATGCTCTACATGCCTTTACATTGTACCTTGATTTGGAGACTAAGTTCTACTCGGGAGAAGAGTTACAACCCCGGTCCTTGTTTGGTTTAAGGGTTGTAACTCGGTTTCCGAACGGTTCCCAAGTCTTCATATATCTTTGTCTTGTAGTTCATTATACTGTCTCTTATAGAACTTGTCAATTCACATGGAACTGCTGTTAGTGTTTGTACTTGCTCATTTTCCTGACAGGATACCGTTATGATATTTTACAGATATTTTTGAGACAGATGGAGACTCAGGCCAGGGCAGTGGCCTGATAGATTGGCCACTAGATTTTATACTCCCTGAGTAGTTAGCACTTGTTAGGCTTGACTGGACTGCGATCCAGCTTTAGATTTTAGAATGTAGTATTATATATTATTCTGTGATGTTACGTTTAGTTTTGGACTTATGTGGATCTCGAACTTATTTCTTGCTTCATCTATCATATTTCCTTTCCATGCTATCTACCTTAGTTTTACATTTGTGATTGAGACTGTATTGCTATGTCACCTCCATTCGGAGTGTATATACTGTACAGGTACCTTTATCTGTTTAGTTGTAGTATTCTAGATGACCTAGACAGCGTTCTACCGCTTATGCTGCGGTGTAGGCTGGACGTACCCACTTCTCGTACCCCTAATCAGGGTGCGGGTCGTGACATTCGGTGACCTAGCCACCAGCGCCTCCCTCTCCGCGCCATCCGACTCTGGTCCCGCGGCCCTGTGGCCGGCCTTCCGCCTGCGCATGCCCCGGCCAGCGCCGCCCCCTCTTCCTGAGCTCCGTGTCGGCCGATTCCGTGACTGTCCGCGCCCGGCTCAGCCCGCGTGCGCCCCGCTGTTCCAACAGCGTTGTCCAGTGCTGTTCCGACGATTTTCTCTGTTGTCTGCGAGTTTGGAACTTTTTCGAGTCTGCGGGAACGTGTTTTTCTTTTCCCTATTATCATCTGAGAGCTCTAGCCGAGCAACCCAAGGTATATCTCGTGTGCCCGTGTCCCTACTTTAGTGTCGATGATGATACGGTCCCCGATCCCGTTACGGGATTCGGTTTAGGCGATTGTAGTTTTGAAATTTTCGAATCCCATTTCAGAATGATTCGTTCGTTTTGTTTTGGGTTCTGTGGCTTTCGGTTTCCCGAACTTTATTTCGGAATTTTCGAATTTATTTCGGAAGTATTTTGTGGTTTTGGCTGTATATAATTATGAGTGTTTTCGGGTTGGATATTATTTCTGTGTGGAATATTATTATGGATGGTTTGGGTTGTTTTCCTGGTTCGGGATATTGTTTATGTGGATTTTTGGCACCATCCCAGGATTGGGTTATCCCAATTACAGAGGAGTTGCTGCCCAAATTTTCGGAAAAGTTTTCAAAAATAAAGTATTTTAAAATGGGATTCTATTTTTAAAATTCGGTATTTTGCAAACGGATTACGAAAGTGGTTTTGTCGATTTAAAAGTGGATTTTTGGAGTTTAGTATCCCCGATTACGCGACGACCGTATCGGTCGAATGAGGCTCGGCGAAGCGCAAACGCTACAGGGTTCCTGTACGTTGAGACGCTAGCCAGCAACATGACATGGACCAAGTCTGAGACGCATTTTACAACTATATTTATATTTATAATTATTTTTAGAATTGGTACTGCTGTTAGTATTTTTGGTGCAGGACTTCGGCCTACTGTTTGGACCGTTCGTGGCACTCAGAGCTCGCCTAGATGATTAATTAATTTATGTAAAATTTGTAAAGGGCATAAGCCCAGTTTTCTATTTTATTTTGATGTGACCCTGTATTGTGTAGTTTAGATTTTTACATTCTTTTCTGAGTTGGTTTTCGTTATTAGACGCGTAATTATAATTTGGGTATTAATTATTTTGTATAAAATTAATAAAGATTTTCACAATAAATTAACTTGAATAAAATATTAGTAAGTTAACGAAGTCCATATTTTTTTACTAAAAGAAAAATGTAGTTTTATATATATATTTTAAAATACAAAGTTTTGCCAAATTAACCGGTAATTGCCATTTTTTTAATTAATCAATAACCGACTTATTTAATTAAAATAATAACGAACGTAGATTGCAACGTTA
The DNA here is from genome assembly GCA_029216955.1 of Iris pallida. Taxonomy (NCBI): domain Eukaryota; kingdom Viridiplantae; phylum Streptophyta; class Magnoliopsida; order Asparagales; family Iridaceae; genus Iris; species Iris pallida. The sequence goes on from JANAVB010031619.1 coordinate 3,572,616, forward strand.
GACGATTTTCGGTAGATGAATTAATAAACTTAAAATATGACTAGGGTCTACTTCTAGAGATTGTAACTAGCACACCTAGAACGGTTTCATTATGGTTCTAAGCCAAGGTTCTCAACTGTAGGATCTCGGAGACGAACTTGACATCCTACTCGGTACCGACTTTTCCGAACCAGTCAATTAACAGAGGCAAGTTACGGTTATGTCTTCTTGTATTTTATTTAGTAATTGTCTAGCTGCATGTTTAAACCACATTGCTACACGGAACCCTCTCCTAGGGTTCAGATATTAATTGATATTGATTGTGGGAATTGGGGGAATAGTGTAACGTTTATGGCCAATACCCCCTATATTGCAGGATTGTGCGAGCTTGCCCCTCTTACACACGGGGATAAGCTGTATCGCGTAGCTAGGACGCTATTGTATAACTCAAGCCGGTCATAGACGATTACACATTCAAATCACATTATTTTTAATCGTAGAACTACTGAAAAATATTGTTTTAACTATTTAGCCTGCATTTTTCCATTATTACTTGAAATATGAGATACATATTCGTACTTGCTCCCTCCTGACTGGAGACAACATTTTTAGGTGACTTTGAGGATGCTGAGCTATTGTACAATAGCTACTATAACCCGGTTTTGTACCTTGTGGTGTTGCCAGAGTCCCCCTTGGAGGACGCAGGACCTGAGGCCGACGAGTTGACCGCTTAGCTAGTTATTTCCAGTTTCTAGTTTTATTGTTTTGGAGTTTGTTAATTTGAATTCAGTACTTTGTTTTAGTTCTTCTATTTCCAGTTGTACTTTTCAATTGTTGAATAAAAGTTTTAAAATTTTCGTATATACAAGTTGTGACAAATTTATAGATGTGGTTGTGAATACCTGTATATAGAACAGCTTACTGCCGTCGTCTCACAACGGTGCAGGCTGGACATGATCCGGTTCGACCCAAATAATTTTGAGATCGGGTCGTGACAATATCACTTGTTATAGAAGAAAGTATAGAATACATTTTTTCGTGTTTTTTTTACCATTCTAAAATTGAAAAAGTACGATGCTGATTCATCTACATCATAGGAATTTAAATATAAGGACAATTCTTGAGTTTATATGGAATATTGTTTTTATTTCTTCCTTTACAGTACACATTTAGTATATGATAATTTATCCATAAAATCGGAGCGGTCACTTTTTTATTTATATAATAAAGACAATTTTAATTTGTTATGAAGTTCATATAATAAAAAAATAAAAAAATCTATTTGAGATTAAGCTTACAAAGCTGAATTTTTGTTTGGATAAAGCTCATATGCTCGTCATGGCCGGTCCGGACTCATGAGCTCATGGGACCTTTAGAGGTTTTACACATCGCCCCCCCCCCCCCCCACCAAAACAGAATTTTTGCATAAAATTCTATTTAAAATAAATATCTAGAAACAATAGATAACATAAATGGGGATTTAGCTCAGATGGTAGAGCGCTCTGTCACGGACTTAGTGTTTTTGCTAGCACTTCGTCCCGTGCGGCGCACTGTCTTTCTCCTTAAAGACTCGTGCAAGCCTTCCCGTCCCGACTTAGCTAGATCGCTAAGAAAACTAGAATAGTGGAGCAAAGATGGGACTAGTAAGAATCTCTTTATTGACTTGGAGAATGCTTACAATTTTAGGTGGTGAGGAACAAATGAGAGCCTCCCCCTTTTATAAGTGCTCAGAGAGCAATACAAGGAAAGTCCTGGAAGGAATATTCCAAGGATTATTACAATCTACCATAACTGGAATGGCATATTCCAGGTTTATTCCCTAGCAACATAAAAGGAAACTTCAAGGGCCTTCCAGAAGCTTCTTGGGCCTCCTAGAGCGATCTTGGGCCTTCCGGGGAGATCCACAATCCTCTAGAGCCTTCCGCCATCTTCTAGAATGTTCTGGAAGCTTCCCGCATAACCTTAGTCCGTGAAAAGGTTATGCAACAGGGCCTCGGGCGGGGTGCAACATTTGATGCGTTACATTCTCCCCCACCTAAGGCGTTGACGCCCTCGTCAACCATGCTCGCTGAGAAACGCTTGGATCTCGGCTTCGAACTGATGCAGCGTATCAGCACGTTCCCAGCTAGACTCGCCGTAAGGTAAGCCCTTCCACCGGATGAGGTACTCCAAATACGGGGACACGCCTCGTCGCCGAATGGTCCTCCTGTCCAGCACGGCTTCCACCTCCTTGTCGAAGGAAGTCGTCATGGTCGCCGTTGGTCGCTTCGAAACTCCGCGCTGGGGATCCTCCAAGTCTTCATGGTACGGCTTCAAGCAACTGGCATGGAAGACTGGATGAATCTTCAGCTTGGCAGGGAGTTCAAGCTCGTAGGCCACCTTGCCTACCTTCTTGAGCACGGGGAAGGGGCCTTCATACTTCCGGATCAGTCCTTTGTGCACCTTGCGGAACACCTTGAACTGTTGTGGTTGTAGCTTCACCAGCACCATGTCCCCCTCCTTGTACTCAACCGGCCTTCGCTTCGCGTCGGCCTACTTCTTCATCTTCCTCGCGGCCTTCTCCAGAAATGCCTTGGCAATGTTCGCCTTTGCCTTGAAATCTGAAGTAAACTGGTTGGCCGCGGGGCTTCTACTCGAGGGCCCCGCACTCAGCGTGTGCGGGGAAAGCGGTTGGCGACCCATCACCAACTCGAATGGACTGCTGTGCGACGACTCGCTCCGTTGAAGATTGTAGCAGAACTGAGCGACGTCGAGGTGATGCACCCAATCCCTCTGGTTGGCACTCACAAAGTGTCGCAAGTACTCCTCGAGTAGCGAGTTGATCCGCTCGGTCTGTCCGTCCGTCTGCGGGTGGAAGCTGGTCGAGAAGTGTAAGTCCGTCCCGAGGATTTTGAACACTTTCGTCCAGAACTTCCCCGTGAAGCGGGGGTCTCGGTCGCTGACAATGTTGACCGGGATGCCCCAGAACTTCACCACATGGCTGATGAACAGTCGCGCGGCCTCCTCTGCTGTGCAGTCCGTCGAAGCAGCAATGAAGGTCGCGTACTTTGAGAACCGGTCCACCACCACGAGAATGGACCCAAGCGCCCCCACTTTCGACAGGGCGGAGATGAAGTCCATCGAAATGCTCTCCCACGGCCGACTTGGCACGGGAAGAGGCTCCAGCAGGCCCCCGGGCTTCTGATGATCCACCTTGTCTTGTTGGCACACAAGACAAGTGCGAACATAATCCTCCACATCCTCGCGCATGCGAGGCCAGTAGTATGCGGCCTCCAGTAGCGCCAAGGTTCGCTTCTGCCCCGGGTGTCCAGCCCACTTTGTGTCATGACACTCCTTGAGCAACTGTCTCCGCAAGCCACTCCACCTAGGCACGACCACCCTGTCGCCCTTGGTGTAGAGAAGTCCGTCTTTCAGCCAAAACCTTCTCGTCTTGCCCTCCTTGGCAAGCTTTACTAGGGCCAGTATTAGTGGATCCTCCATGATTCCCACTCGAACACGGTCCAGAATGTCCCCTTTTAGCAAGCACACAGATGCGAGCTCGACCTTCCTGCTAAGCGCATCGGCCACCTGATTTTCTTTGCCGGGTTTGTACTGCAACGCCATGTCGAACTCGGCTAGAAAATCTTGCCATCTCGCCTGCTTCGGAGATAGCTTCTTTTGGGACTGGAAGTAGCTCGTGGCAACATTGTCTGTCATGACCACGAACTTGGTGCCGAGGAGGTAGTGCCGCCATGTCCTCAAGCTATGCACGACCGCGGTCATCTCCTTCTCCTGCACCGTGTAGCGCCGCTCAGTGTCATTCAGCTTGCGGCTCTCGAACGCGATGGGGTGTCCTTCCTGCACCAACACTCCACCGATGGCGAAGTCGGACGCGTCCGTGTGCACTTCGAACGCCTTGGAGTAGTCCGGTAAAGACAAGACCGGCTCCTCCGTCACAGCCCGCTTCAGTGCCTCGAATGCCTCCTCGCATCGGGGCGTCCAGCTCCACGCCCGATCCTTCCGTAGCAGATCGGTCAGAGGCGCTGCGATGGCGGAATATCCTCGGATGAACCGCCGGTAGTAGTTCGCCAAGCCAAGGAACGATCGCAGCTCCGTCGGCTTGGTGGGAGCCTCCCACTCCCGTATGGACTGGACCTTTGCGCCGTCCATCCATATCTTGCCACGCCCGATCCAGTGCCCCAAGAACGACACCTCTTCTTGTGCGAATGAGCACTTCTCCCGCTTGACGAAGAGTTCGTTCTCCCTTAGCACCTGGAAGACAGTCTTCAAATGCTCGATGTGCTCCTCCATCGTGTTTGAGTACACGACGATGTCGTCGAGGTAGACCACGACGAACCGATCCAGATAAGGATGAAAGAGCTTGTTCAACAAAGTACAAAAAGTCGCAGGAGCATTTGTTAGACCAAAAGGCATAACCATAAACTCATATACGCCATACCTCGTCACGCATGCCGTCTTAGCCTCGTCACCCTCCGCAATCCGGACTTGATAATACCCCGAGCGCAGATCAAGTTTGGAGAAGTATCTCGCGCCTCCCAATTGGTCGAACAAGTCCGCCACCAACGGGATGGGATATTTGTTCTTGACGGTTACCTTGTTTAGTGCACGATAGTCGATGCACAAACGAAGGCTTCCATCCTTCTTCTTCTGAAACAGCACCGGTGCACCATACGGGGCCTTTGACGGTCTGATGAATCCCGCGTCCAGCAGCTCCTTGAGTTGCTTCTTCAACTCGTCCAGCTCGGGCGGGGCCATGCGATATGGAGCCATGGCGGGCGGCTTCGTGCCCGGCTCCAACTCGATGGCATGGTCTACCTCCCTCCGCGGAGGTAGCCTCTTCGGCAACTCCTTCGGCATGACGTCCCCGAACTCCACAAGAACGTCATCGATCTCAGGCGGAAGATCCCCCTGCACGGGCGCCTCCTCCGACTTGAGCACAGCAAGGTAAGTCATCTCTCCGTGTCGCATCCCCTTCTTGAGTTGTAGTGCGGAGAGAGCCTTCACTTTCGCGAGCTCGCCTCGTGCAGTTGTCACCATGCACGGAGAGCTCTCTTCCATGATCCCGACGACTCCCAGATGCGGCATTGGGACTGCCTTTGCCGAAGTGAGGAAGTCCATCCCAAGGATCATGTCGAAGTCGTCCAGTGGTGCTGCCGTGAGACTGGTGACACCCGTCCAGTCTCCCACTTGGATCTTCACTCCTTTGGCCACCCCCTGTACAGGGCGCGCCTCAGAGTTGACTGCCTTTATCGTGCTTGAGTCTTTTTCCAGTGCCAAACCCAAGCGTCGGACCTCCGCATCCGAGATAAAGTTGTGGGTTGCCCCCGTGTCGACCATCGCCCTGGTGTTGTGGCCGTTGATCTTCACGTCCACGTACATCAGCTCTCGATTCGGGGTCTTGGACACAACCGCCTTGCTCTTCAAAGCATTCAACAGGCGCAGGGCACCCATGTGAGCCCCCTTCTTAGGCTCCATGTCCTCGGCCTCCTCGCCTTGGACTGCGTTCACCCTCTTGCCCTTGTTTGGACAGTCTCGTGCGAGATGATTTCCACCGCACACATAGCACTCGATCTTCTGCTCCGTCGAAGGCTTTGCTTGCGGCTTGTCCTTCGGCGGCGGGCCTCCCTTTCCGTTGTTCTTCTTCGCTCCCCCACCATTGAACTTGGTGGTGGTCTTTTCCTTGGGCTTTGGGGCATCGCTCCGTCGATACTCCATCAGCTTCTCGGCTGCCGCAACAGCCGTGTTCAGATCTGACACATCTTGCCTCTGCAATTCTTGTGCCGCCCATGGTTGTAGACCCTCTAGGAACGCGAACAGGCGATCTTCTTCGCCCATACTGGAAATGGTGAGCATCAGGCGGGTGAACTCTGCCACATACTCCTTGATCGACTCGGTGTGCTTGAGTTGACGCAAACTCCGTCTTGCGACATACTCCACGTTCTTCGGGTAGAACTGAGACTTGATCTCCTTCTTGAGATCCTCCCAAGTCTCGATCTTGCAGAGTCCCTTTTCTATATCAATGCACCTGCGTCGCCACCATAGCGTAGCATCATCAGAAAAATATAGGGACGCTGTGTTTACCTTGTCGGTCTCATCCTCGATGCGGACCGCCTTCAGGTAACGCTCGACGTTCCAGATGAAGTTGTCCACCTCCTTCGCGTCCCGTACGCCATTGAAGGATTTTGGTTCTGGATACTTCACCCTCTGCATCGACTCCCTCCTCGGAGTCGGACCACCAGCAATGGCCCTCTCGAGGACCTCCGCCTTGGTTTGTAGCTCTTTGCGTAGTTCAACAATCTCCGCCTTCGTGGCCTTTCGTTCCTCCTCGAACTCAGCCTGCATCTCGCGGAGATGCTCTCGGAACTCCGACATAGCCGTGGCGACATCCGCCTCCAAACCTTGGGCGAATTCCTCTTGAGCCACTTGGTTCTGCTCCACTTGATACTCGACGCCCGTCACGCCCTTCTCCAGCATCTCAACCCGGTCCGACAACTCGCCAAGAGCCCGTTCCAGCAACGGTTCCTTGCTCTTGCCCTTCTTCGAGGTCTTCGCCTTCTCCTTAGGTGAAGAGGGTTGTGCGGGTTCCTCGTTGATGATGGCTTCGGTCGAAGACATGACGGCGATCGAACCTTCGCTCTGATACCACTTGTCACGGACTTAGTGTTTTTGCTAGCACTTCGTCCCGTGCGGCGCACTGTCTTTCTCCTTAAAGACTCGTGCAAGCCTTCCCGTCCCGACTTAGCTAGATCGCTAAGAAAACTAGAATAGTGGAGCAAAGATGGGACTAGTAAGAATCTCTTTATTGACTTGGAGAATGCTTACAATTTTAGGTGGTGAGGAACAAATGAGAGCCTCCCCCTTTTATAAGTGCTCAGAAAGCAATACAAGGAAAGTCCTGGAAGGAATATTCCAAGGATTATTACAATCTACCATAACTGGAATGGCATATTCCAGGTTTATTCCCTAGCAACATAAAAGGAAACTTCAAGGGCCTTCCAGAAGCTTCTTGGGCCTCCTAGAGCGATCTTGGGCCTTCCGGGGAGATCCACAATCCTCTAGAGCCTTCCGCCATCTTCTAGAATGTTCTGGAAGCTTCCCGCATAACCTTAGTCCGCGAAAAGGTTATGCAACAGGGCCTCGGGCGGGGTGCAACATTTGATGCGTTACAGCTCGCTTAGCATGCGAGAGGTATGGGGATCGATACCCCGCATCTCCAACTTTATTTTTAATTTGTTTTCGTTGTGTCCTTATTTTTTGCATCGTGTCCTTATTTTTGTACCAAATTCTGATTAGTTCAGCAGATGTAGTCATATGGACTAATTGTTTAAATATAAAGTGATACGTGCACATGGTAGTGGAAAATTCATACCACTGGGAGCAAGCATGAACGGATGGCATTGCTTGATTTGTTTTTTTTATTATTTTTTTTGAAAAGTAGTTTTGGAAAGTTACTTTATAATAACATATTAAAAAAATTAAAATGTTAATTTAATTTTGGAGTTGTCTTTGAAAACAGTTGGAAACCTATTATTAAAAGTTATTTATGTTGTCATTTAAAAAAAAATAATACCCAAGGATGGAACCATGATTAAACTGGGGGTGGATTGCATTTGGCACTGAACAAAATCACGTATGAAATGTAACTACAATCAAAACTGCGAAAACTTACAATCAACATGTAAGTAGTTACCCTAAATTATTATAAAAGAAATTATAGAAAATCTTTTATTATTTTCAATTTTTTCATATTACCTCCTATTGTTATTTTCTCTCTCTAACTCTTCCCAGCCATTCGATCTGGACTGGTTCATCAACAAGGTCGAGGTAAACAACAGGATCAGTCGGTTAGCGCTGCTGCCTATGCCGCTATCTCTACCACCGGTGCCTTTTTTGCTAATGGTGCTCCCCTCGTCATTTGTTTCTTAACTAAACCGTTCACTTGGGGGCTGCCATAGGCCTTTGCAATAATAAAAAAATGCTCTTCGCGACCAATTGCGGTCCTTTGCAGCAACGAGAACACTAAAAATAAATAAATCTTGAGGTCCAAACTTATAATATAAAATATGTTAGATTTGTACGAGAATAGCCAAAAAATAAATTTGAGATCCAAGTAAGATGAGTGGATGTTGACACATGTATATCTTTCTTATATCTTTTTTCAAAAAATAATATAAAATCTAGAAAATGAGATTCCAAATTGATTCTTACTATTCTACAAAATGAGTTCCTACATTCTAAAGGTAGAAAATTATGAGGCCCACGCTATAGCTCCTATGGCTAGGACGGACCATCATGGGGTTCCAATTAAGGGTGTGTTTGGTAAAGTGGATTTGGCCATGGAATCCGAAATTTCATGGAAGTGGGACAAATAATAGGTTACGTTGTTTGGTAAGAGAAAGAAAGTGGATTGGTATTTATGAGATAAAAGTGAATTGCAGTCCCTGTCCCCTCTCTCTTTCCTCTTTCTTTCAGCCATCCACTTCCTCTGGTTTAACAAGGAGAATGGCTATTCTCAGTCATTTTATCACGGAGCCATTTTCCGTCATTATAACACGGAGAATGGCCATTCTCCGTGGTTTTAACATGGAGAATGACCATTCTCCGTCATTCATTTTGACACGGAGAATGGTCATTCTCCATCATTTTGATATGGATAAGGCCATTCTCCGTGGTTTTAGCACGAAAAATGGTCATTCTCCGTCATTTTAATACGGAGAATGGTCATTTAATTTTTCGTGTTAAAATCACGGAGAATGATGGAGAACAGTCGACAGAAACCTAAAACCTTTTTTTGTGGAAAAAAATTTGTCAGGAACAAAAATTCAAGAGTTTCCGTTCTTCTTTCAGAACGATGCTAACTCTTATGGAAAAGAAGAAAAAAATCTTCTCTCCACAATTGACCTAATCGTCGAAAAACTTCAAATCTCTCCCCGATGATGATGATGATGATGAGCGATGATCGGAGTTTGACTGAAGAAAAGCACAGTGAACTACGAACGATCTTTGCGATCTCTGCTGACGATGAGAGCAATGGAATTCAGATCTCTCGTGAAGAAGAAGAAGACAAAAATTGCAATCCAAATTTGAGTTTGTGCGAAGGGTAGTTATGGTATTATAAAGATGGCAATTTTGTAAATACGTAGCATCTAAAGGGAATCTTAGAATATTTAACATAGAAATATATAATTCTGGACATTTCATAAAATCCATCCTACTGGTGGGTTTCATACAAACCAACCTCGAAATTGGATTTCTCAGCAATTTTCCGTTTTAATTATTTTTGTATTTGGGAAGAACAAAAGACATCATAATAGCGGACTATATTTTTTTTAATTTTTTTATATATAATTACCTAGCTGTCCTCGTTAAATTTAATGAACAATTTAATTAGTAAAGCTAGGTATGAACATGTTATTCCCGAGGTGTAATATTCGATGGAAAACAGAGAATCGAAACAGTTGTTAAAATAGCAACAACGTTTCGTAGCAACACTTCAAAGAATATACACAATAGAGATCCTTGGAGGATTCTGGATAACGAAAATCTAAAGGGATTTTGTTACAACAGCAAACGAATGTAGAGCTTCTTTTATGAAGGTACAAATCGAGTTGCTAGCAGCTGCAGCGATGAAAGTCCACAAGAAGTTTCTGATTAGATTAGAGAAGAAGAGAAGGAAAGAAGAAAGAGAAATGCAGCTTTGCTGGGGTGATCAGATCACCGTTGCTCAAAGCAAGATTCGCCTATATACGATCCGCTTCCAGGAACCAGCAAGTTCTAGAGAACTTCTGAAACGCTCGTCAATCAATATTTGAGACTTGAACGGGCTTTCTGATCTTTACGGACTCCTTTAGCTCTCTTCTTGGTACATCTTTCAAAGGAGGCCAAGGGGCTCTATTTATATAGTGGAGTGAGACTTCACCTCTTCTCCTATCCGATGTGGGACTAAAATACCAATACTCAAAAATAGAGTTTGATATTTTAGATCATCCCACAATCAGCATAGAAGTGTGCCGGTCCACGTCTACCCCCCGAACACTCCCATGCATGCATGAGACATCCCGGAGTCCGTGTCCGAGTCCGAGTCCGCACAACAAAAATCAACTTACATCTTTGTTGGAATTAATCCTTTTTTTCTAGGAAAATACTCCCACATGACACACACTTGTGCCCCACCACACCTCATGTGCACACCTCAACACAAGCAATACATTATATTGAGATACTCACCATTTGGTGTAGCCGATGTGGGACTATCTTTCCTAATCTAAAGGCAAAAATACCAATAATCCCCCATATATCTTAATATAGGGGTTGAGCGTTCCCCACAGTGACTGCCCATCATGTATTAGGAGAGATATCGCTACAACTTGAATCTTTTCGCATGGATTAAATAACAGCATGATACAAGAATGGCCTAAGCCTTGAATTCTGCACCATAACTGTAATTCTTGCTACTCACATAATGACATCAACAGTGCTTCTGGCTGCACATTAAAGGCCTTGTGCCTGCCTGGTTTCAGTGTATAATTTTGGGCGTCTATAAGTTTACACTCAAGCGACGGCCTGATATCTCTGTCCATACACTATAGGTGAGTTCTTTATCAAAGAGACATGGCATGAAGTCTTGCGCTTTCCTTGCGGTGCTATACCGCTATGACATGGCCTAAAGCCGAGGCATTACCCATACCGGGAATCTCATCGTAGTGTCAAACTACTATAGCATGTGATCACAACCTCTTTGTAGTGCCATACCACCCAGAATGAAGCCTTAGGCTCCTTTGCGGTGTTACACCGCAACGACATGGCTTGCAAGGCCGAGGCTTTACCCCTATTCGGGTACCTCATCGTGGTGTCGTGCCACTATAACATGAGGAACACCTCCCCTTTGTAGTGCCGGCTACCCTCTTTAATTTTATCATACAACATTAGGCTACCTACCTATTTGTGGTGCTACTCCGCTGTGACTTGGCTCACAAAGCCGAGGCATTACCCCTAACCGGGAACCTCATGGTGGAGTCACCCTATTATAGCATGGAGTTACACTCCTTGTAGTGCTGCGCTACCGTGCTTCTTGTAAAGCACACCAGGCATTCACTCTGCCTGAGAACTCATTAAGGCGTTTAAGTCAACCTTCCCACAGGATCCGTTTTTCGCAGAAAACAACATTAGACAACAGTGCTTGTAGGTCCGTAACCTCTCCATGCCACAGAGGACAAGTACCCACCGTTTCTTATATTCTTCCGGTTAATAGTCCTCCCTTGAACCAAAAGCCAGATGCCTAGTAGATTTTTCTTTGAACTAATAGCATAAAACTTTATGGTAGGAATGTAATAACACAATATCAGAATGCCTTCAAGCCCATTTTACAAGCTGTGTCATCGACCAGCTGGCGCTTGAGGTCCTTGGTGAACGGATCCGCCAGGTTCTCCTGACTCCGAACATCAATCACTGCAATAACATCCCTTTTGATGAGATCGTGTACTGCCTTGTGCTTCAACCCCACAGTCCTTTTCTTTCCGTTGAAGAGGTCATTGGATGCCACTGCCGCAGTCGTCTGGTTGTTACAGTATATCGGTATCGCCGGTATTTGTGCCCCAACCACTGGAAGATCATACATGAGCTTCCGAAGCTATTCTGTTGGATTGGACCGGACCCATTAAATAATAGAAATAGTCCAATGGAACAAACCGATTGATCGGTCATTCAGTTCAATTCAATTTTGGTTTTGGGTCATTTCAGTATAATTTATGTTTTGAATTTTTAGAATTCTGATTTATTCAGTTTTGACTGTTTCGATTCGGTTGAAACGAATGCTCTCACCCCTAACATTCTCGAATTACCTATTTGAGTCCATAAATGAATACTATGTTTGATAAACACGGATCTAAAAGGCAATTTGTTTGTCTCCCCCATTTCATTTGGCTGAATATAATCACTAATGAAATATAGCTGCAATCCAAAATGTCACAACTTGCAATCAACATGTAAATAGTCCATAAATGAATAATATTCTCTCTCTCTCTCTCTCAAACTCTCCATTTGTCATTTGTTTCTTAACTAAACCATTAACTTGGTAATGTAAAATAATAGTTATACTGTTATAACTTAGATATTTTAGAATTGATATTATGATTAAAAATAAATAAAGAAGCAACTAATTATTTAATAGATTCTTGACAATGAGTGGAGGACTACCTCAAGGTGAGTAATGGGCCGGGCCGGCTCGCGTCCTGATTTGACTGGGTTCGGGCTGGGCCGCGCTTAGCCCGGAAGAGGAAGTGGGCCTGGTCTGCTGGTCCAGAAAAAAAAAAAGCAAACCCATTTCGGGCCCGTAAATCGATCATGGGCGGGCTGGGCCTAACCGGACATGGTCTGGACCGATTCTGGGCTGGGTACGAGTCGGCCCAGTTTATTTCAAAAAAAAAATTGAAGAATTTTTCTTTTTGAGAATGAAAACTTGAATTTTTTTTATAATCTCATTATAATTTATATAACATTAAGTAACAAAAAATTAGAAAGTTGAAAGTTGATATTTTATTTTCGTAAAATTTGTAATAAAATGTAGAAGTATTTTTTTCTTTTCCGTCATGCGTCGTCCGTCTTCCATCCAAGTTTATTGCTCAGCACCTCCTCCAATACCGTCGTCCAAATAAAGAGGCTGAAAGTTCAGCTTATTGATGCCGGCGGTTTCATCTCTTAAGTTTTGAGTTACGCACGAACCCAATCTTGAACACAGACATATGTTTTCAAAATATCTGGCAGCATCCTGCTCCTCTTCTTACTTAGCATCATTGAAACTGCACTAAAACAAGATTCCGATGCAATCGTGGACTCTGGAACCATTAGTAAATCACGTGTTATAGAAGAAAGTATAGGATACATTTTTTCGTGTCTTTTCGACCATTCTAAAATTGAAAAATACGATGCCGATTCATCTTCATCATAGGAATTTGAATACAAGGACAATTCTTGAGCTGGTAGGAAATATTGTTTTTGTTTCTTCCTTTGCAGTACACTTTTAGCATGTGATAGTTTAGCCATAAAATCGGAGCGATCGCTTTTTATTTATATAATATATAATAAAGACAATTTTACTTTGTTATGAAGTTCATATAAAAAAAATTCAATATGACATTAAGCTTAAAAAGCTGGAATTTTTTTTTTTTGTTTGGATAAAGCTCATAAGCTCATAAACAAACTCAATTTTGGCTTAAGGTAGGTTGTCAACTCGGGTATCTTATTGTATATGGATTTGCTTGTATATCACATGGTGTATCATAAGCTCATAAACTCATAGACAAAAAAGACCAGTGGGACTCTCAGGATGCAACATATCTATTCTACTATATAATAGGAAAACTTAGATGGTGGACTTTTGAATTCCGAAAATACCCTTACATATTTATATTAATTAAAAATAGTTCATTAATTTTAATAAGGACAACTTAGTAATTAGGAAGACTATCCTTTGGTCTTCCTAAAGAGTCTTTCTAAACTAATTAAAAAATATTAAAATACGTGCAAGGCACGTGCACATATGCTAGTATAGTTAGATCCAATACAAACTAGTAACGTTAGATAACGTCAACGGGGATGTAGCTCAGATGGTAGAGCGCTCGCTTAGCATGCGAGAGGTACGGGGATCGATACCCCGCATCTCCATTTTACTTGCTCTCTTTTTTTTCCCATTATTTTGATTAAATATAGAGTGAAACAGTTCACGTGGCAGTGGAAATTTCATACCATTGGGACTGGGAGCATGGACCGTTTTCATTTGCTTGCAAGGTCAGGTTTTGAAATAGTCTAAAAATTCCTTTATACTAACTTATTAAAAAAAAGGTTATATGTAACCTTATTTTAATTATTTTATGTTTGGAAAGAACAAAAAGACATCATAATAGCACAATACATTTTTTTTTAATTTTATTTTCTATATAAATTATTTAGTTTTCTTTATTAAATTTAATATACAATTTTAATTAGTAAAGTTAGGTAAGAACATATTTTGAAGAAAAATCATGATGAAGACTACTTTCTTTATCATATAGTAGAATAGATTAGGGGTAATTACACTCAGCCTCATCCTATGTTTTATGAGTGTTAAATGGACTACTCTTATTCCAAAATTAATTACACTAATCGCTCGTATTCTTTATAAAATTTATTAACTATACGGGTGGACAGTGTTATTAGACCATCTCCAATGGTGATTTCTAAAATTGAGTTCTTATCCTACTTGACATTATACTTTAAGGAGATTTCTATCCTAGTTGGAAGAGTTTCTACATAAAAATTGTAGACATACAAAAATGCTCTCCAATGGTTCTCCATTTCTATCATATGTGTCACATAGTAAAAAAATCAAGTTGCACTAAGGGCTGGTTTAGCCCGAGCCCGACCCAGGCCCGGACCGGCCCGCTGGCCTGGAAGCCCGGCCCGGCCCGCCAGTGGCCCGAACCGGCCCAGCCCCCCACCCCCGAACGGGTCGGGTCGGGCCTCCCCCCCCCAGCCCGAGCCCGGCCCGGCCCGGCCCGCAGAATTTTTTTTTTAAATACTTCGGTGGCCCGGCCCGAAGCCCAGCCCGCTGGGACCGGTCCAGCCGACCGTTGGGTTTTTGGTTTTTTTTTCTTTTTTTGACCGTTGGAGGGGGGGTTCTTTTACAAAAATGCCCCTCCCATATAGCCGTTATTAAAATGTTGGGAGGGGCATTTTGGTCATTTTTTGCATAAAATTACCAAAATAATCCTGAAAAATTCCTATAAATAGGCCAAAAATCCTATTTTTCAAACACAACTCATTCCAAACATTTCTCTACATTTCTCTACATTTCTCTATGGTGTTCTACGGCTTTCCCTCTCCGGTGCCCTGGTGCTCTACGGCTTCCTGATCTCCCTCCCAACTCCATTCCGGCTCTACGGCTTCCCGATCTTCCTCTCAATCTCTTACTTTCTTCTAACATAGTTTTACTTTATTTTATTTTATATATGGCTGGTGAAGGTTCAAACCCACCTGATCTTGCTGGACAGACTTACCAATATTTTAGTACTTTTTTTGACGGTACTGAAATTCCACCTGAGCAAGTAGCCACCAATCCGATTCCGGAGGGGTTCCAACCATCTCCTCCGGAAGTCGCTAGTTCCACCCAACGTCCTGAAAAGAAAAAAAGGTCTAAGTATTGGGAATATTTTACTTTGATTTTTGAAACTAATCCTGATGGTTCGCTTGTTTTAGATGCCAAGGGTGAACCGATATCGTACAAGGCGCAATGCAAGAAATGTTGCAACCAGTACGCATGGAAGAAGGGCGGTGGCACCGGGACCATATCCAGACACTACGACACTTGCTACGGGAAGGACACACTTCAAGCGTCCCAAACCCAAATAAGCTTTGGCGCCACCGGTTCTTCAATGGGTAACTTTACTTACTCAGCTGCTTGTCATAAAACTGAATTAACTAAACATATTATTCTTGATGAACTTTCTTTCACGACGGGTGAAAGCGAATCTCTACGAGATTATGCATCAATTTCTCTAAACCCCTCCTTTACTAGAGTGAGTAGACAACAAGCTCGAAATGAGGCTATTCATCTCTTTAACGAGCGGAAAGCCGCTTTGAAAGCGGATTTTCAAAATGTTAGTAAGTTGGCTATTACTTCTGATATTTAGAATACTAAGTGGAGTTATGCTTATATTTGTATTACTGCACACTATATAGATGCACAATGGATGTTGCAAAAATGTATCATCTGTCTTAAACTTATAGAATGTCCACACACGGGCGCTATATTTTCAAGTGAGATTTCAAAACACGTGCGTGAATATGATATTCACCCTAAAAAATTTTCTATCTCTTTGGACAATGCATCAAACAATACTGCTGCTATGTCTTCTTTGTCAGTTATTTTTCAGCCTATTTTAGAAGGTAGACTTATGCATGTTAGGTGTGCTTGCCATATAATTAACTTAGTTGTTAAAGAATGTTTAAAAATTTTTGATCCCTATTTAGACACTCTGCGACAATGCTTGCTCCACCTAAACTCGTCTCCAAGTAGACAACAAAGTTTTGCATGCACGTGCGCACATTTTGGTATTACTTTTAGAAGATTTGTGAAGGATATACCAAATAGGTGGAACTCCACCTACTTGATGTTGAAATCTGCAATTCCTTTTAAGAGTGCTATTACATATTATTGTAGTTCGGATGTCAGCTTTGACTATCAAGTTACTACTGATGATTGGGTAGCAGCTGAAAGTGTTTGTGAATTTTTAGAAGTTTTTTACAATGCTACATGTACTCTTTCTGGTGTTTATTATCCCACATCATGCTTAGCTTTACGTGAACTTTGTAACATGTCTTATTTATTTTCTAAATATAGAGATCATCCAAATTTTGAATATGCGGTGAGAAATATGGAAGCCAAATTCAAAAATATTGGGGTGAAGTACCTCTTTTATATTGTTTGGCTTCCATATTTGATCCTATAATCAAATTGGATGGCGTAGAGGTTTTATTAGATGGATATGGAGAATATATGGGTATAGACGTTACTGACATGAAAGTAGAAGTTAAAGTTGCGTTGGACAGGTTAGTTATACTGTACGAAGAAGGAGCAACGTCGACCCGACCAACTCAGGGGGGGCTAGTAGTAGCTCCGGCTTGGCGTCTAAGCTATCAGCAGCCGGTCGCATACTACAAAGGAAGAAACAAAAGCAATCTTCCCAACCTACTCAAGAGTTGTCTCTTTACCTTAATTCTTATCAAGACGAAGATGAGACTCCAGATCACTTCGCCGTTTTAGAATGGTGGAAGAGACACGACAAGAGATTTCCTGTTCTTTCTAGCATAGCATGTGATCTACTGATGGTTCCGGTGTCTACGGTAGCATCGGAGTCCTGTTTTAGTGCAAGTTCAAGGATGTTGAGCGATAGGAGGAGCCGCTTGAAGCCCGATATCTTGAAAGCAATAGTGTGCGTACAAGATTGGATGAAAGCCGATAGAAGAACACAAAACCAGAAAGATGAAGAAGATCATGATGTCCACGAGCTGGATTTGGAATCGCTTTCATTGCATGAAGGCGAACAACAATGAGGCTACGGTGCAAGGTATTATGTATGTACATTTATACTTAAAATATTTCAATTTTAACTTATACTTATAAATTTTAACTTATACTATTCAAATTTTAACTTATACTTTCAAAAACTATTTTTTATTTTAAAAAAAATATTTTTTAACTCCGCCTATGCCAAACAAGCATTTGCCGGTCCCAAGCCCGGATAAAGGAAGAGGGAGAAATATTTTTTTACTTTTATCATTTTTTTTTTTCAAATTTTTTAAATTTTTATAAACATTTTTCAAAATTACAAATTTTTAAATTACAAATTTTTATAAACATTTTTCAAAATTAAACATTTTTCAAAATTAAAATTAAATTACAAATTTTCAAAATTAAAATACAAAAAAAAAACTGTTAAAAAAAGGAAAAAAAATACAAAAAAAACTGTTAAAAAAATATACAAAAAACCGGGCCGGTCCGGTTCAACCGGCCTGAACCGGCCCGAACCGACCTAGGCCCGGACCGGCCCGTGGACCGGTTCAGCCCGGACCGGCCCTCCCTGGGTCCGGTCCAGTGGGTCGGACTGGGCCGGCTAATAAAAAACTGGGCCGGGCTTGGCCCGGACCGTATTTCCCCCTGGGCCGGTCCTGGACCGGCCCGAGCCCGGTCTGGCCCGCAGACATTGGACCATGGGCCGGCCCGGACCGGCCCGAATACAACTTGAGTAAAAAGACCAATTTAATGGTGTGGGGCCCAATAATAATTGTCATGAGAGATAGAAGAATTTCTATGAGAGTTTCTACATGTAGAAACCCTCTTAGAAAGTTTCTATTCTACATCATTGCCACCTAGGATAGAAATGGTGATAGAAATCACCATTGGAAGAAGTTTTTTCTAAAATGGATTTCTTCCATAGAAATAGGGAAGATAGAAACCCCCATTAGAGATGGTCTTAGTTTCTATAGAAACTTTAGGAGGCCGTGTAATTTAGTTTCAAAACATGGGTTGTCGTTTAATAAGTGTAAAACATAGAATGGTTAATGCAATTAAACCAAAAAAATTATAAGTTGTTGTAAAAATGAGAGAGATAAAGTAATATTGGTAGCCGAAAATCGTGTACTTAGCCTTTTCTCATTGATAACATATATAGAGAGAATATGATAGAGGTTGTTGTGGGTATTGATAATGTGAAACCCTGATTTTCAATTTATTGGATTTTGCCAGTTGATGATGATTAGTTTAGTTATTATTATTTATTATTATTATTATTATTATATATTATTATAACTATTATTATTATTATATATTATTTATTAGTCGGATTTAGGAAAAATATTATTTTAAAATTATCGTTGATTTTTGATTGTATCCCTGCCCCGATCCCGTGACCGGAGTCTGACCCGAGTTCGAACCCGGTTTCCCGAAACCCAATCCCGTCCCGAACCCATTCTTCTTATTTCTTTTTAATTCTGATTACATATCTATTATTAATTATTACAAAAAAAAATACCACGTTGGGCCTGGTCACCCACGACCAGCACCCCTACCTATTCTTCAGTACCCCCACTATTCGCCTCCCCATTCTCCTCTCCTCCACAACTCTCCAACTCATTTTCTTCACTCACGAACACGTCACCAGCAACTCATTCTCCCACTCTCCTTATAATAACACCACCACCACCAGCCTCTATAACTCCCCTCCCTCTCACTCTTTCCTCACCTACTCACTCACTCTCCCTCCAGAACGTCCCCAACCCAACCCCGAGCCCAGCCGCGCCACCTCCGGCTGCGCCCAGCCCGCGGCTCCGCCCTCCCGCGCGTGCCACCTTCGACCGCGTCCAGCCCTCGCCGTCTCCGGCGCCCCGGCCACCCGAGCGCTCCCGCGCGCCGCCACGTGCCGGCCGACTCCCCGTCCCGGCGCTGTCTCCCGACGCCCAACTCCGGCCAAGCCCCATGCCCGACTAGCGCCCTTTCGGCCGTTTCCGCCGTGCCCTAGCCGGTGCCCGCCGATTTTCTCCGACGTTTTCGGCCATACCCCGCCCCTGTCTGCGCCCGGCTCAGCCCGCGTGCGCCCCGCTGTTCAAAAGCGCTGTCCATCTCTGTTCCGGTGCCTTTTCGCTGCTGTCCGCGAGTTTGGACTTTCCCGAGTCCGCGGGGATATCTCTATTATTGCATCTGAGATCTCTAGCCGAGCACCCGAGGTATATTTTCGTATTCCCGTGTCCCTTCCCAGTATGTCGATGATGATTCGGTCCCCGGTCCCGTTAAGGGATTCGGCTTAGATAATTTCGGGTTTTCCGAAGTCCATCTCGGAATGGTGCTGGCTTGACGTTTTGTGTTGTGGTTTGGAATATTGGTTTTTGATAAATTCTTCTGTTGGTTTTTGGTTCTGTGGGTTTTTGGAATTTCTGAGTTTAGATTTCGGGTTTAATAATACTTCTGTTGCGGTTTCGATTTCGGATTTAGTATTATTCCTGGGTTGGAATATTTGTAGTTGGATAATTGGAGTCCCTGGTTTGGGACAGTTATTGGTGTTTTGGCATTTCATCCAGTATTGGGTTGTCCTAATTACAGAGGGGATACTGCCCGAATTTTCAAAAAATATTTTAAAAGGGATTTCTATAAAATTCTAATTTCTAAAACCGGCTTTTGCAAAAGATTTGTTGTTTTGGTTTTTGATTAACTTTTTCGGGCGACGACCAAATTCGGTCTATGGGCCCTAGCGAAATGCAAACGAAACCGGCCACTCCGGACGTTGAGGCCACTCCGGACGTTGAGGCCACTCCGGACGTTGAGGCACTACCAAAAAAACCAGCTTTAGCGACGGCCAGATCCGTCGCTTATCCGTCGGTAACATTTTTTACCGACGTAGTGGCGACGAATATTTGCTGAAAATGACCGTCGGGAAAAACGTCGTCGCTAAAAAATATCCGTCGCTAAGCCGTCGGACAAATAATTATCCGACGGACTAGCGACTGGTTAGCGACGGTTGTCTTTCACCTACTTAGCGACGGATTAGCGACATGTTCCCGTCGGTTTACATGCCATATAATATTAAAATATCCGTCGCTAATCCGTCGTCAATAGGTCGGTAAAAGCGTATCAGAGAGGTTCCTGATACGCAAAATCAGTCGCTATTCCGTCGCCATTCCGTCGTTAACCTCGACGTGATAGCGACGTATTAGCGACGGGTAGGTCGTCGGCCTGGTTCTGGAAAGCTTCCATATTTCCAGAACCATGTCGACGGATAATTGGTCGCTCATCCGTCGCTAGTCCGTCGTCATCCTCGACCGATTAGCGACGGATTAGCGACCAACTATCCGTCGCTAAGTCTCTGGAAACCTACCATATTTCCAGAACCATGTCGACGGATTCGCCGTCGCTAGGTAGTCGCTCTTCCGTCGGTAACTGCAAAATATTTTATATCACCCAGTTAGCGACGGATATTCCGTCGCTCTTCCGTCGGTACCTGCAAAATATTTTATATTACCCAGTTAGCGACGGATATTCCGTCGCTCTTCCGTCGGTACCTGCAAATATTTATATAATCCGTCGCTAGTTAGTCGCTAGTCCGTCGCTAAATGTAACATCAATTAAAAAAATTACAGAAACATTCTATTTCCTTTTCGTAAATATTACACATTCATAATATCCAATATCCAAACATCCATTTACGATCAACAAATATCCAAATATCCATCCAAACATTACATGATCAACAAATATCCAAATTCATGATATCCAATATCAAATATCCAATAACAAATATCCAAATATCCAAATTCATAATATCCAAATATCCAAATTCATAATATCAAAAAACAGTACAAATATCATTTTCCCGGAGATAGATCGCGTGGTCGTCTCGACGCCGCCTCGGCTCTGCGGATGTACTCTTCCACCATGTACGTCGGCACCTGGGACAACACATGCTCTGGAAGGTTGCGGAGCTGCTCTGGCGACATCATGTCCATGAGCCCAATGAGCGCAGTATCCGGTACCAGGCGGACCTCGGCAGAACGGTCAAATGAATAACGTTCAGGGTCGGAAGGACCGGCAACCGCAGTAGACGGACCGGGAGCAGACGGATCTGGACCGGGAGCAGAAGAAGGACGCGGAAGGCGCTCCAGCATATCCGACATTAGACTCCGCATTTCCGACATATCGGAGGTGAGAGTCGCAAGCTGCGTCCTCATATCGTCCGACGGGGGCGCGGGAGGAGGCGGGGGCGGTGGATATCTCGGAGTCGCGCCCTGCAACGACGCCGCCAGGGAACCTACGCCGTAGACGCGCCCTTTATTAAAGCCGCCGACAGACTCTACGAACACGTCGTCGTAGCGAGCGGCCATAGAAGAGGGCGTCTGGGTGGGCGTCGTTTCGCCGACAACCTCGGCAGGGGGCTCAATCTGACTAAGGGCCTCACGATATGCAGCCTATCCAATGAATGTGTTTATACTATAAGTTTTCCTAAGTTATAATCTAAATCCTATGTTTCCCTAAGTTATAATTTGAATCCTACGTTCACCTAATTAAGTTAACAATAATTATATTTCTAATATAAATCTCATAAACGTAATTACTTACATCAGTCGCCTGGGCCCTCGCGTCGACGAAGCTCCCGTCTGCCCGCCTCTTGTGTGTATGCAGGAATACATCGTAGGCGGTGACCGACTCCGGCTCTCTCCCCTCCTTTGCCGCCCGTTTTGCCTGCATACGAAATATACGTCGAATTTAATTAACTACGTATATTAATAGTACCGAATTTAATAGTGAAATGAATTTGCGGTATCTCACCAAATCTGCACGCGTCGCTGCGTGGGGCTTTGAACCTCCCGTATGCAGACCAGCGGCCTGTCTTCTCGCCTTCGCTTTCTCTGATTTCTCCCTGTACTGAGCAGTATTCATCTTATCCAACATCTGCTCGTAGTACTCCTCCCGGAGCCACTTTTTCCTCGAATGCGCCGTACGAACGTCGTACACCGCATCCCGTATCTTCTTTCCGGCGGCGGCTTTGTAGGCCTTGCGAATCAACTCATCGCGATGGGGGGGCCACCAGAACGTCGTCTGACATACAAATTAAATTATCACGTAATTAAAAAATTAGTGGATTAAAGAATAATTAATAATTAACCAAAAGATATATATATACCTTCATCTCCTCGAGCCAGACGTACTGCATGTTCTGAGGCACCTCAGAAAAATTGAGGTAGGGGCCATGGTAGTTTTCCCGGATAATTTGCCCGAGTATCCGGGCAGCATCATACGGGAAAAACCTACAAAGAAGCAAAGACTGGATTATTAACTTGAATAAATGAAACAAATTTAATAAATTAACTTAAATTTACTTACGTATCACCCGCGGGCCATAGCTCTCGTCGGTTCTCGCTTATCGGCCTCTCTGGAGGCGTCGGAGGATCCGCGGGTCCGCGGATGTACTCACCGGTAGCAGGATGAAGCTGAATCCGGGGGTACTCCGGAGCCCACCCTGCAGTAACTGATGGTGTACCCGCTGGTGCATCCGAGGGCGGAACGGATCCGCTAGCGGATGGAGTCTCAGGCCTCGATGAAGATGAAGGATGGGTCGCAGAGATAGATCGACGGCGGGAAGAGTCTGTGGCCGGGCTCTCCAGGTCGGGATCGGAGGACTCTATATCCGGGGTATATGGAAGGCGACCACGACCGCTACCACCACGACCGCTACCATCACATCCACGGCCGCTACCATCACGTCCACGGCCACCGCTACCACCACGCCCACCACGGCTAGTACCGCCACCACCAGCACCACCACGGCTACCAGCAGCACGAGTGGTAGTGACCATGACCTGTAAATAGAACACATAAATATAATTAACAATATAGAAGTATAAATGAATATAAAACTGAACTAAAATATATATACCAGCAGCAGGGCGGCGAGTGCCGTCAAGACAATGAGAACTAAGAGTGCCATCTGTAAAAAGAAAATCATACAATAAGTAGATGATCGAACGACAAAAACATAAACTAAAATAAGAATGTGTCCGTCTAAACTGAATTCACTAAGTTAGTTGTAAGTGCTTCTAATATATACCGATATTTAATCTAATCATCGTTATCGTCCTCGTCCTCATCGTCATCGTCATCGTTCTCATCCTCATTCTCATCGTCGACTTCATCTATATCATCATCCTCATCGTCGACTTCATCTGTATCATCCTCATCCTCATCCTCATCCTCATCCTCTTCTTCTTCTTCTTCTTCTTCTTCTTCTTCTTCTTCTTCTTCTTCTTCTTCTTCTTCTTCTTCAGGCTCAATACTTGGGACAAGACGCCTCTTTCTCCCCTGGTTGACAGCTAAGTCTTGTATATCAACCTCTTCCTCCCCTCTATTTTCCTCAGCATGAGGTATATCGACATCTTCTACGTCCATGGTATCCGACTGTTGTCCCATGTATTGGGGCTTCTCGATCTGGTCCTCTTGGTATGCTGGGTCTCCAACGTTAAATGTATTTCTAGATTTAATCTTGCATACTGCCCACCAGTCAAATCGATCTCTACGACGCCTTGGGTAGCTTGTATAGTAGACTTGAACAGCCTGACTTGCTATCGTAAACGTGTCGGACCCTCTATACCTCCTGCGATGATTTATATCGACGAATCCAAATTGTTTATCGATTCTCCAACCGATATTTGGTCTCGTATCGAACCACTCACATTTGAACATCACAATATGCATATCATATGGGCCACTATATTGTAAATCTACAATCTCCCGAAGCACTCCATAATAGTCAAAGTCCGGCTCGTCGTCATAGATGGTGCCTCTTATGCAAACACCAGAATTCTTGGTATCGAAGCCGTCATTGAGAAATTCGGCATTTATAGCATGCTGAGTTGACTTAAACTTGAAGCCATTAACGACATAGCCTGACAAAGTCTTTGCATGCTTCTTCGGTCCCAATGCCAAATTAGAGATTATAACGAGGCGTAGTCACTTACTTCTCCAAATCTCTCACTTCTTGTATGTCACAATTTAACACGACATATCGGTGAGCGGTATCATACTCATCGTCGGTCAACCACCGTTTCTTACTAGCCCCAATAGGCTTGCCCCTTAAATTGAATATACCTCCATCCTCAACGTCTTCTTCATTCCTTTGAGGTCTATTTCGATTTGTCTCGACATGAGTATCGAAATAAATGGAGCAGAAATTTGACACCTCCTCGATAAGATATGATTCGCATATCGAAGCCTCTATATGAGCCTTGTTGCCAACTTTCTTCTTTAGATGGTGTAGGTACCTAAAGAGACAAATTATCTTGAGAATTAACAATGAATTGTAAAATCCACTTAAATTTCACTTAAATTATATCGGTTTTTATTTACCTTTCAAAGGGGTACATCCATCGATAATGAACAGATGCACCGACACGGGCTTCGTATGCTAGATGAATCGGTAGATGCTCCATGCTGTCGAAAAAGCCCGGTAGAAATATTTTCTCTAACTTGCAGATTGTTAAGACAATCTTCTCCTCAAGTTGTACCATATGTTGCACCGTCAGCTTAGTTGAACAGATATCCCTGAAGAATGTAGACAGCTCGGCCAACGGAACCCATACAGCAGAAGGCAACAACTCTCTCAAAGCAATGGGCAGTAATCTTTCCATAAACACGTGGCAGTCGTGACTCTTCATTCCCGTTAGCTTGCGTTCATTGAGATCAACGCATCTAGACAAATTCGAAACATAGCCGTCGGGAAATCTTAAATTAGATATCCACTTGCAGATTATTAATCTATCTTCCTTGCTCAATGTGTATGGCGCTATAGGCTTACTTAATTGTCCACCAGCACCCCTTTGTATCAAGTTCAGATGAGGACGCTTGCATATCTCGGCTATGTCTTGTCTTGCTTTTGGATTGTCCTTCGTCTTTCCTTTAATATCCATTACGGTATTGAAGACATTATCGAACACGTTCTTTTCGATATGCATGACATCAAGATTATGCCTTATAAGATTATCTTTCCAATAAGGCAAGTCCCAGAAGATACTCCGTTTGGTCCAGTTATGGCTTTGTCCGAACCCCTCGACACGATGGTTCGATGGATCTTCCATTGCGGTGGGCAATTCCTTTACAGCTTCCCAAATATCGTATCCCAAAAATCTGGCAGGAGGTTGAGAAAATTCTTGTTTTCCATATCTGAACGCGTCCTTATTCTTTCTCCAAGGATGGGCCGCGGGCAGAAATTGACGGTGACAGTCAAAGAAAGAAGTTTTTCCTCCATGCCTAAGGCGGAACGCCTTACTATTTTCCATGCATATCGGACAAGACATGTTGCCGTGCGTACTCCATCCCGACAGCATACCGTATGCTGGAAAATCATTGATTGTCCACATGAGTGAAGCTCTCATCTGAAAGTTCTGTTTCCTGGAAATATCATAGGTCGTGACGCCGATCTCCCACAGCTGTTTCAGCTCATCCACCAACGGCTGTAAATATATATCGATGTTATTCGTCGGATTTTTAGGACCGGGTATGATAGCTGTCAGAAACATATAAGGAGTCTTCATACACATCCATGGTGGCAGATTGTAAGGGGTAAGAATGACCGGCCAGCATGAGTACTGAGATCCCGACTGTCCGAAAGGGGCGAAGCCATCAGCACATAGCGCCAGGCGTACATTTCTAGGCTCTGCAGCAAAATCTGGATGACACAAATCAAAATGTTTCCACGCCTCTCCATCCGAAGGATGTGACAATTCTCCTTCGTCCTTTATGCGTTCTTCGCTGTGCCACGTCATGTGTTGTGCTGTATTTAGAGACATATACATCCTCTGCAAGCGCTTCGTGATCGACAAGTAATGCATATACTTGTAAGGACGTCGTTTTCTAGTCGACTTTCCTTTTTCCTGTACTGGCTTGTAACGATCCGCATTACAGAAGCTGCAACTTTCTGATACGCAATTCTCTTTGTAGTACAACATGCATCCGTTGCGACAACAATCTATCTTCTCGTACCCCAGTCCCAGTTGTCGGACCATCATCTTTGACTTGTAGAAGTTTCTTGGTAGCTCTTTTGATTCCTTCGGTAACACCTCCTTGATTACTTCTGTGATCCGATTATAGCAAGCTTGTGGCAAGTTAAAATCAGACTTTATGTTCAACAACCGCATCGTCACTGACAGTGCGGAATGAGTCTCACAACCAGGATATAGAGAAGTATCTGCGTCCTGAAACATGTCATAGAACTCCTTCGCCTCGGGATTAGGATCCTCCGGATCAAAATTAGGCCCTGCCGCATCATACACCATATCTCGTGCAAGGTTCTGCAGATCTCCATAATCAACAGAGCATCCGTGGTCTTCGATGACATCCGTTGCAGCATTATCATCAAAAGCATAAGTAGCAGCTTCCGCAGCCTGTCTTTCCGAATATAGTTCACCTTGCGATGACCACAGGCCGTAATTACGTACGAAACCCTTACGGGTCAAATGATCTCTCACAGTCACCACTTCTTCGTAACGTCTATTGTGACATTTAACACATGGACACTTATTTTTGTTACCGTCCATGTACTGAGCTTTGCTCATTGCATAATTAAGAAATACTTCCACGCCTGCCTGAAAATCGTCACTCACACCAATTCTACTCTCGTGTTGCCGTTTGTACATCCATGTACGATCAACAAAATAACGACTCATCCTCAATTTGGATGTGAAAATCTGTATCGTAAGACAAACTAAACATAAGAATAGCCCGATACCGATACTCATAAATTTGGATTAGGGTTAGGATGTTAGATATAAGTGAACTAGGTGATGTAGAGTACAATATAGGGAACTGTGAATGGACTGAAAGTTGCACATGAGAAGGTTCAATGAAGGGCCCATAAATGGGTTCACATGATAAGTTAGTAAGAATCCACATCACTATACATACTCCCCCGTCTCAGGAGTGTGTCTGGCTCCTATTTAGAACAGCACAGGTCACAACATGTCCAGAATAGCAAAACAGAGCTCTACAATGTATATCGGTATCGGACTATTCCTACGAGTATTGGTATCGGCGATATCAATACTCGTGTGAATAGGAGATTGCAATATAAGTCTAAGCTATCTAGCTAACATGTATACTTGCATTTACATTGTATCATAACTTGTATCTAGTTACCTTGCTAATCATGTATATACTCTTAACATATATGTGAAGACACTATACTAACATGTATTTAAATCAAGGTTCAAAGTATCGGTATCGGAATCGGTAGTATCGGCGGTATCGGTAGTATCGGCGATATCGGTAGTATCGGTAGTATCGACGCGCGATATCGGTAGTATCGGCGGTATCGGTAGTATCGGCGGTATCGGTAGTATCGGCGATATCGGTAGTATTGGTATCGGCGATATCGGTAGTATCGGCGGTATCGGATCGAAGTATCGGATGTTTAGTGCAGGGTACGTGACATTGTGAAAGCAATACAAAGTAGCAGTAGGTCTAATAAGTCTCAGTAGGCCTAACCAAGCCTAGTCTAGCAATCACACACACCATCACAAGCCATAGAGAACACATATTACATATATATACATGTTGACATTACATTCTCATATTATCCAACATTGCATTTATAACTTGCATATATATACCACTCATTAACTTACACTATCACATGCATTGTACACTACATTATATTTTATATCATTGCCTACCTACATGCATTCCTATATACTAGCATATATATACATGGCCTATATTTCATAATCTCATGCTTGCCTACACATATATATGTATAGACATAGGTTAAAAATCAATTAGATACATTATACATACATGTCAATATTCTACATTACCAACGTGTATTCCTACATTACATATATTCAGATTTTGTGTGTTTGTGTGACAGTGTGTGTGTATGTGTAGATACCTAGGACAGTGTGTCAAAGGAAATTCAACACCCCCCCCCCCCCGACCCCCCTGCCCTCTCCACCCCCCCACCCCCCGACCCCCCTGCCCCCATTCAACACCCCCCCCCGACCCCCCTGCCCTCTCCACCCCCCACCCCCCGACCCCCCCTGCCCCCATTCCCCACCACCCCCCCGACCCCCCCGACCCTCATTCCCCACCACCCCCCCCACCCCCTGCCCCCATTCCCCACACCCCCCCGACCCCCTGACCCCATTCACCACCCCCCCCGCCCTCTCCACCCCCCGCGAAGCCGACCCCCCCCCCCACTCCCCCCCCCTCCGGCCCCAAAACACAAAATTAGAGAAAATTAGAGAGAGAGAGAGAGACC
Organism: Iris pallida; assembly: GCA_029216955.1. Classification (NCBI taxonomy): domain Eukaryota; kingdom Viridiplantae; phylum Streptophyta; class Magnoliopsida; order Asparagales; family Iridaceae; genus Iris; species Iris pallida. The sequence goes on from JANAVB010031619.1 coordinate 3,600,923, forward strand.
TGGTATAGAGAGAGAGAGAACCGCGAGAGAGAGAGAGAGAGAGAGCCGCGCGCGAGAGAGGGAGAGCCGCGAGAGAGAGAGAGAGAGAGTTTTGGGGGGAATGAAAAATTCCCCCCCGTCGGTTCAATTTAAGTTAGGGCACAGAATCTAGCGACGGAATAGCGACGGAAAAAAGTAGTCGCTACACCGTCGCCAATTAAAAGGTGTTTTCCGATGGCTATATCCGTCGCTAGATAGTCGCCAAAGTTCCCGCCAATGTTGTAAAGATTTTGCCGCCAACATTTGCGACGGATAAGCGACGAAACATAATCCGTCGCTAATGTTCGTCGACTTAGCGACGGAAACCCGACAAATTTTTACATTTAAAATTGAAAAAAATTATGTTGTGTTGTCTGTCGCTAATCCGTCGCTAAGATGTCGGAAATTGGTCGCTATTAGCGACGGAATCCGTTCGTCGCTAAATGTCCGTCGGTAAAGTGGGGTGTTTTAGTAGTATTATATTTTATTTTTTGGAACTGGTAATGCTCTTTAGCATTTATGGTGCAAGACCTCGGCCTGCTGAATGGACCGCTTCCCGGCATTCAGGATTCACCTGAGTTTTATTATTATTTTTAAATTCGATTAATGTAAAGGTTGTAAGGGCATAGCCCAGTTTTCTATTTTCTTTGCTGCGATCCTGTATTGCGTAGAATAGATTTTATTTATTTTCTGGGATGTTGGTTTGTTGATAAACTTGTAAAATATTAAAAAGATTATTTTGGATATAGAAAATTATAACATTTTCTCACAATAAATAATTAGTAAAATTACAAGTTTGTATTGTTTAAACAAATTCAGATCTTCTCATTTAAGAAAAATCTAGTTTTATATATATTATGAAAAAATACAAAGTTTTGCCAAATTAACCGATAATTGCTATTTTTCCAATTAATCAATAACCGACTTATTTTATCAAATAATAACGAACGTAGATTGCGACGTTAGACGATTTTCGGTAGATTAATTAATAAACTTAAAACCTGACTAGAGTCTACTTCTAGAGATTGTAACTAGCACACCTAGAATGGTTTCATTATGGTTCTAAGCCAAGGTTCTCAACTGTAGGATCTCGGAGACGAACTTAACATCCTCCTCGGTACCGACTTTTTCGATCCAGTCAACTAAACAGAGGCAAGTTACGGTTATGTTTTCTTATATTTTATTTAGTAATTGTCTAGCTGCATGTTTAAACCACATTGCTACACGGAACCCTCTCCTAGGGTTCAGATATTGATTGATATTGATTGTGGGGATTGGGAAAATAGTATAACGTTTATGGCTAATACCCCCCTATATTGCAGGATTGTGCGAGCTTACCCCTCTTACACACGGGGATAAGCCGTATCGCGTCGCTAGGACGCTATTGTATAACCCAAGCCGGTCATAGACGATTACACATTCAAATCATATTGTTTTTAATCGTAGAACTACTGGAAAATATTGTTTCAACTGTTTAGCCTGCACTTTTCCATTATTACTTGAAATATGAGATACATATTCGTACTTGCTCCCTCCTGGCTGGAGACAACATTTTTAGGTGACATTGAGGATGCTGAGATATTGTACAATAGCTACTATGATCCGATTTTGTACCCCGTGGTGTTGCCGGAGTCCCCCTTGAAGGACGCAGGACCTGAGGCCGACGAGCCGACCTCTTAGCTATTCGTTTCCAGTTTTCTAGTTTTGTTGTTTTGAAATTTTGTTAATTTGAATTCAGCATTTCATTTCAGTTCTTATATTCCAGTTGTACTTTTCAGATGTTGAATAAAAGTTTTAAAATTTTCGTATATTAAGTTGTGACAAATGTATAGATGTTGTTGTGAATACTTGCATATAGAACAGCTTACTGCCACTGTCTCACAACGGTGCAGGCTGGGCATGATCCGGTTCGACCCAATTATTTGGGATCGGGTTGTGACAGATAAGGGCATCCATATTTGGGTATGTCCAAATTACAACACTCCCTCTTAGATGCTCATTTTAATTATTGTCTCATTAAAAACTTTTCTAAAGAAAAACCCATATGTTAGGGGAAAAAAATCTATAGAAAAGAAAAGTGTACAATAATATTTTTCAGGAATATGATTCTTACCTATTTTTGTAATAGTATTTAAAAAAATACTATTCCAAAAATAGTATTTTGAGAATACCTATGGCCCACATGTAATAGGAAGGGGAACATAATCGAACAGAAATAAATGGGACAGTAGATCGGCTCCCCGTTTTTGGAATAGTATTTTGAAAACACCTGGAAATCTATTATTAGAAGTTACTTATGTTGTCATTTTATTTTGAAAAAATATCACCCAAGGATGTAACAATAATTTGATAATTAAATAAAAGAAGGGTGGTGGACATTTTGTTGAAATACCTATTTTTGGAACACTAGTTGGTCTAGTATTCTCTAGCGATGAATATTATTCGATTTTGGACGGAAAACTGAATTAAACTTCGGTTTGAAATAATTCGATTCGACTTCGATTTTAAAAATACTATAATTTTTTTATTCAGTTTTGTTTTGAATTTCGATTTCGATCAAAAACCAAAAATCGAATGCGACTTATGAAATTATGTAAATACCCTCAATTCTATACTTATTTTATAATTAAAAAGTATACTTTAAAAATGAGTATACTTTGAAAACAATAATTAAAAAAAATGTATATATTTTGAAGCCAAACTTTAATAATTTAGCAACTACTTCAACTTTGGACACAATTTTAAAATAAAACAAATACGTGTATAAAAATTATAATTTTTAGTATATTCTTACCATGATTTTAACTTTGGATCCGACTGATTAAACAATAAAAATAGCCCAACAGAACAGAGAATCTTTTATTCGGTTCGTTTCGGTTTCGATTTCGGTTTTGGCTAATTTCGGTTCGATTTTGGTTTTAAATTTTTAGAATTTTAGTTTATTCGGTTTTGACTATTTCGATTCAGTTGAAACCGAATACTCACCACTGTACTATTCTCAAATTACCTATTTGAGTCCATAAATTAATTATAAATTACGCAAAATCAGGAAAAAATATTAATTATAAATTTTGCGGTTTCTGAGATTGAACCTAGGTCGTTTGCTTGACAGACAAAAATACTCACCACTATATTACAACGACTTTATTATTTAATATTTTTAAATCACATTTATTTAAATGATGAAGGTAAATGTCATGAAGAAGTAAATGGAAGAAATTATCTAATATATTGAAAAATATATGATAAGAAGGTATACATTAGCAGGGATATTTCTGAGGCAAGGGCTACATTTGGGATCATTACCTAAAATTTCACGAACTACCTCTTTGTCACTTCAACTAAGGAGACGTTGATGCCATAATGCTAGGGACGGACACGGAACCAGTAGAATGAACATCGTTTTCAAACCGGAAGCAACTGTCGAGAAACAAAGTGAAACGTTCAACCTGCATATGATGCTAGATTCACATACACACTAGCGTAACACAAACACAATGATGTGAAAAATCTTGACGAAAAAAACCACGAGGCGATGGAAAATTGATTACAATAGTGAAACATGAATCACCACAACTACTCAATTTAGGAAATCGATTAAAATAATGAAAAATAGGTTTACAGGAACGAAGAACACATAAGCAAATCGATGTGGATCCCTTCAAATGAACTCCTCCATATCAAAAACCCTAAAGCTCTCTTCGAATCCTTCTTCTTGAAAGTTGTAACTCTTGAAAATCTCTCTCTTTGGGGAATGGTTGTAGTAGTTAGGATTAGTAAAATCATATTTAAGTCCTCCTAATCATTGAGCAATCCTGGTCATTCAGATCGAAGTAAATGACCAGATTAAAACACAAAAATCTCCCAACCTATGCCCGACGACATACCACAGGTATACCAATGGTATACTGTGTGAACACAAAATTTCGCACAAAATATGTTGTACGTTTTTGGCGCTTTAAGCATACCAACGATATGCCGACAACAGTACTTTTTGATATATTGTTGGCTCAGATACTGCTCTAATACGGTATCCAACTCCAAATGATCTCTAACTCGTCGTCTTCTGACTTTTCGAGCCTCCTCGATACACGAGTGATGCTCATCGCATTCCAGGGTGTTCTCAATATAGGATGAGTCGATAGAACTTACTTGCATAATTAGCAACAATCTCAAACTAAGCCTTATTCCAGTGTTGTAAATGTTGGTGCTTTCTATACATGGAGAGAGCTTGCTCTCAACATGCCTTCTAAAAGTTTAGTCCCACATCAGAAATGCACCATGAGTTATCTCAACATATATACTTGGTTGTGTTGTTGAGAGATGCACATAGGGTGGTGACCCTAAGGAGGGAACCATGTGGGTGATTTTACTAGGAGGTAAGAATAAGGCTCCAAGGATTAAGCATTAATGCTTTTGTCATTCTCTTGGATTAATTCTATTTGGAGCTAAGCCCCAAAGGGGCTTAGCGACTCGGACTCGGACTCGGACTGGGACTTGGACTCGGGCTCGGGCTCGGGCTCGGGCTCGGGCTCGGACTCGGACTCGGGCTCATGGGCTCATGGACTCGCACCAGGCTGACTGTGCAGACTACAAGTCAGTTATGGAAAGACTGATTCAATGCAATTAATTCAGATCCACTTTTTGTGGGATTTAATTCAATCTTTCCATAAGATTTGAATTAATTTTGTTGCCATCTTTGTGGGATTTAATTCAATCTTTCCATAAGATTTGAATTAATTTCGTTGCTATCTTTGTGGGATTTGAATTAATTTCGTTGCCATCTTTGTGGAATTTGATTCAATCTTTCCATAAGATTTGAATTAATTTCGTTGCCATCTTTGTGGGACTTAATTCAATCTTTCCATAAGATTTGAATTAATTTTATTGCTATCTTTGTGGAATTTAATTCAATCTTTCCATAACTGAAGAGGCGGCTAGGGTTTTCATCCTCTCTCTATATATACTCTCTTCTGGCCTCCTTTGTGGGTACGACGACGAAAATTATAAGTCAGAAATAGAGAGAGAGAGAGGGTGCTGCTGCCGCCATTGCAAGTCCATCCGAGGAGTCAGAACAGAGGTGACTTCGAGCGTTCCACAAGTTCTTCAAACTTGCTGGTTCCTGGAAGCAATTTGTGTGGGACGAATCTTGCTTTGAGCAACGGTGTTTTGACACCCCAGCAATTTTTCTTCCTCTTATCTTTCTCTAGATTATTGTAACTCGTTCTGTCCCAATTGCAACACGTTTGCAAGGAAGAATGAGAGATCTTCTCTTCTCTATCTTCCTCCTCCATATTGTAATCTGGTTATTTAGTTTTTTGTATCATCGTAGATCTCGATTGCATCAGTTTTTCCATCTTTGATCAAGTCCCGGGACTAACAATCTCAAAGCAAGATCTTTGTAGATGGAAAACATTAATGCTTCGCTCGTCCAATCGGACTACTGCAAGTTGGAAAAGTTCGATGGAGAGCATTATCAAGTCTGAAAGAGAAAAGTTTATCTAACTCTTCAACTAAAAGACGTTGATCATGTTCTGTTGGAGGAAGAACCTTATATTCCAGACACTGGATTTACTGTCACAATCAATGCGGCTACCAAACTCCAGGCCAAATGGAGAAGGGAAAATAGCATCTGCAGGCTTCTCATCCTGAATGCTATGGAGGATTCCCTGGCATAATCCTACTCGAAGAAGGAATTTGCCAAAGACATATGGGAGTCTGTGGAAAATCTGTATGAAGAAGACAGGAATAGGAGCAAGATGTTTGTGTTTGAAAAATATCACAAATTGCTCTTTGAGGACGAGAAGTCCATGTTGCCACAGGTGAAGGAATTTTTGAAGCTACGTCAGAAACTGGAAGACGAAGAGATGCCCCTTCCCGACAAGTTTGTCGTTGGAGGGATCGTCTCAAAACTTCCTGCTGGATGGAGTACCTTCTATGCAAGGATGCTCAGAAAGAAGCTAGAAATTAGCTTGGGAGATCTACTTCAAGAGATCCATGTTGAGGACGAGATGCGTTCCCAACAGAAGATGGACACTCTGTCCAAACAGTTGGCTAAGGCTAATCTAGTACAGACGAGAGATCCCAAGGGAAAGCAGGCGGCTTCTCACAAGAAGAAGGACTTCACCAATCTAAAAGTGAAGGATCCTTCATTCAAGCAACAGAAGTCCAAGTCCCAAGTGACTTGTTTCAATTGTGGCAAGAAAGGCCACTACAAGAGTGAATGCAGATCCAAGCCTAAACAATCAGAGAAAGGTGAGCCTAGTAAGGTTTCATTGGTGTCTAACATTGTTGCTATGATCGCACAGGTTACAACTGTGGGGGTTGACTCTGACTGGTGGATAGACACTGGTGCGAGTTGCCATGTCTGTTCTGGCAAGGAATGGTTCATCACGTACCAGCCGATATCTGAGAAGGTTGTCATGGCGAACCAGGCCGAAGCTGAAGTTCTGGGGATCGGGACTGTGGAGCTGAAACTCACTTCTGGAAACACTCTGACGCTTCAAGGTGTGAAGCATGTTCCGGTGATTGCCAAGAACCTGATCTCTGGGAGCCTGCTCTGCAACGCAGGCTTAAGGATGGACATCAATGCTGGTCAGATGGTGATGTCCAAGAAGGGAACATACTTCGGGAAGGCTTATCAAACCGAAGGAATATTTAAAATTCAGCTTGTCAACCAGTTTGATGACATTAATGCAGTTGTATTTTCTGATTATTCTCTTGAGTTGTGGCTTAATAGACTAGGACATGTTCATTGTAAAAGAATTAACAAAATGTCTAGTCTAGGACTTATCTCCAAATGTGGGGGTAAGGTAGAGAAGTGTGAAGTATGTGCTCAGACAAAGATCACAAGGAAACCCTTTCATCGGGTCAATCGAAGCACAGATCTTCTGGAGTTAGTACACTCCGATATCTGTAACTTCAAACATTTCTCCACGAAGGCCGGGATGAAGTATTTCATAACCTTCATCGACGACTTCTCAAAATACGCGTTCGTCTACTTGCTCAAGACTAAAGACGAAGCTTTCGAGAAGTTCAGAGAGTTCAGGGCCGAAGCTGAACGGCAGACTGGACAACAACTCAAGAGATTGAGAAGTGATCGAGGTGGGGAGTACAGGTCTCATGACTTCGTATCGTATTGCAAAGAACGTGGAATCATATGCGAGACTACTGCTCCATATTCTCCTCAATCCAACGGAAGTAGCAGAGAGGAAGAATCGAATATTAACAGAAATGATGAATTCAATGCTGCTTACTGCAGGTCTTCCAAAATGCTACTGGGGAGAAGCTGTATTAACGGCCACTTTCATTCTGAATAGAGTGCCATATGCAACTTCGGACGTAACTCCTCATGAACTCTGGTTCAAAGTCAGACCAAACTTGAATGTCTTTCGAGTGTGGGGGTGTCTGGCGTATGTGAAGCTTCCAGATCTGAAGATTCAGAAGCTGGGGACAAGGACTACGAAGGCGATCTTCTTGGAGTATGCCGAGAAGAGTGATGCTCGGAGATTTCTTGATATTGAGTCAAATCATATCATCGAATCTTGCGATGTTGAATACTTTGAAGACAAGTTTGCAAAAGACAAAAACATTGTTCTTTCGGACATTCCGAAAAATGATGTAGGTGCAAATGAGACTGAAATCTCATATGGGCCAGTAGTCCAAGAAGAAGCTGATGTTGATGAAACAACTCTTGTACCAGAACTCGCAGAGCCGTCAGCAAAGCGAACGAGGAGACCTAAAAACTTCGGAGATGACTTTGTCACCTATCATGTGGAAGCAGATCCGCTTACCTATGATGAGGCGATGAAGACCAGAGATGCTATCTTCTGGAAGGAGGCAGTGAATGACGAGTTTGACTCTATCACCTCCAATAACACATGGGTGTTGGTAGATCTACCTGAAGGAGAAAAGTCCATCGAATGTAAATGGATCTTCAAGAAGAAGATGAAGGCAGATGGAACTATTGACAAGTTCAAGGCCAGGCTGGTAGCTAAGGGATTTTCTCAGAAACAGGGGATAGACTACTTTGACATGTACGCTCCAGTAGCTCGAATGACCACCATCAGGATGTTAATCGCTCTAGCAGCCATACATAAGTTGGTAATACATCTGATGGATGTAAAGACATCATTCCTGAATGGGGAGCTGACCGAAGAGATTTACATACAACAGCCAGATGGATTTGTCGTCAAAGGTCTTGAAGACAAAGTCTGCAAGTTGGTGAAATCATTGTATGGTTTGAAGCAAGCTCCCAAGATGTGGCATAAAAAGTTTGACAAAGTTATTAGGTCAAACGGCTACAGAGTCAGCGAGACGGACAAATGTGTTTACACAAAGTTTACTGATGGAAGAGGAGTCATCGTTTGTCTGTACGTGGACGACATACTAATCCTAGGGACGGATATAGGCTGTGTCACGGAGACAAAGAAGTTCCTCTCAACCAAGTTCAGTATGAGGGACTTGGGGGATGCAGATGTCATCTTGGGCATAAAGATCATCCGGACAGACACTGGAGTAGCGCTGTCACAATCTCACTACATTGAAAAGATGCTCATACGCTATGGGTATAAGGATCTTCCAGGGATCGATACGCCATACAGGTGTGATCAGAAGCTGAAGCCAAACTCGAGGGAAAGCGTCAGGCAGCTGGAGTATTCTAGCATTATCGAAAGTTTAATGTACGTAACCACTGCCACAAGGCCTGACATAGCTTTCGCCGTGGGAATGCTGAGTCGGTTCACAAGCAACCCAGGGGTTGAGCACTGAAAAGCTGTGAAGCGGGTGATGAGATATCTCAAGAAGACTCAGACATATGCACTGCAATACAACGGGTATCCGACAGTAGTTGAAGGCTTCAGTGATGCTAGCTGGTGTTCAGAGGTGGAAAGCGAGAGATCCACAGGTGGATATGTCTTTTCCTTGGGTGGAGTTGTTATATCGTGGAAGTCGAAGAAGCAGACTATACTCTTTTATTCCTCCATGGAATCTGAATTCTATGCACTTGAAACTGCAGCAGATGAAGAAGAATGGCTTCGGGAGCTCATGTATGATCTTCCAGTGGTTGAGGCTCAGATACCGGCGATACCGATATACTGTGACAACCAGGCGACTACGGCGGTGGCATCAAATGACTTCTTCAACGGAAAGAAGAGAACTGTGCTGTTGAAGCACAGGGCAATACACGATCTTATCAAAAGAGGTGTAATTGCAGTGATTGATGTTCGGAGTCAGGAGAACCTGGCAGATCCGTTCACAAAGGGCCTCAAGCGCCAGTTGGTCGATGACACAGCTTGTAAAATGGGCTTGAAGGCATTCTGATAGTGTGTCTTTGTAATCCTACCATAAAGTTTTATGCTATTAGTTCAAAGAGAAATCTACTAGGCATCTAACTTTTGGTTCAAAGGAGGTTCACTGACTGGAAAACTATCAAGTAACAGTGGGTACTTGTTCTCTGGAACATGGAAGGGATACGGACCCATAACCACTGTTGTCTACTATGTATTTTCTGCAGAAAAAATAGATCATGTGGAAGGTTGGCTTAAACGCCTTAATGAGTTCTTAGGCAGAGTGAATGCCTGGTGTGCTTTACAGAAAGCATGGTAGAGCAGCACTACAAGGAGTGAAACTCCATGCTACAGTAGGGTGACTCTACCATGAGGTTTCCAGGTCTGGGGTAATGCCTCAGCTTTACAAGCCAAGTCATAGCGGCGTAGCACCGCAAATAGGCAGGTAGCCTAATGCTGTATAACGTAATTAAAGAGTTGTAGACAGCACTACAAAGGGGAGGATGGCCCCATATTACAGTGGCACGACACCACGATGCAGTACCCAGGTAGGGGTAAAGCCTCGGCCTTGTAAGCCATGTCGTTGCGCAATAACTCCGCAAGGAAGCCTTAGGCTTCATGCTGAGTAGATTGGCACTACAAAGAGGCTGAGACCTCATGCTACAGTAGTATGACACTACGATGAGGTTCCCAGGTAGGGGTAATGCCTCGGCTTCAGGCCATGTCATAGCGGCGTAGCACCGCAAGGAAGCGCAAGGCTTCATGCCATGTCTCTTTAATAAAGAACTCACCTATAGTGTATGGAAAGAGATATCAGGCCGTCTCTTGAGGGTAAACTTGTAGACACCCAAAATTATACACTGAAACCAGGCTGGCACAGGGCCTTTAATGTGCAGCCAGAAGCACACGTAACTACACTTTGTGAGTGGGAAGAATTACAATTGTGGTACCGAATTCAAGGCGTAGTCCATTCTTGTATCACATTGTTATTTAACCCATGCGGAAAGATTCAAGTCGTCAGCGACATCTATCCTAATACAAAATGGACAGTTACTGTAGGGAACGCTCAAACCTGGACACATATATATGTTGTGATGTGTGGGGGATTGTTGGTGCTTTCTTTACAAGGAGAGAGCTTGCTCTCAACATGCCTTGTAAAAGTTTAGTCCCACATCGGAAATGCACCATGAGTTATCTCAACATATATACTTGGTTGTGTTGTTGAAAGATGCACATAGGGTGGTGACCCTAAGGAGGGAACCATGTGGATGATTTTACTAGGAGGTAAGAATAAGGCTCCAAGGATTAAGCATTAATGCTTTTGTCTCTCTTGGATTAATTCCATTTGGAGCTAAGCCCCAAAGGGGCTTGGAGACTCGGACTCGGACTCGGACTCGAGCTCGGGCTTGGGCTAGGACTCGGACTCGGGCTCATGGGCTCATGGACTCGCACCAGGCTGACTGTGCAGACTACAAGTCAGTTATGGAAAGACCGATTCAATGCGATTAATTCAGATCCACTTTTTGTGGGATTTAATTCAATCTTTCCATAAGATTCGAATTAATTTCGTTACCATCTTTGTGGGATTTAATTCAATCTTTCCATAAGATTTGAATTAATTTTGTTGCTATCTTTGTGGGATTTGAATTAATTTCGTTGCCATCTTTGTGGGATTTGATTCAATCTTTCCATAAGATTTGAATTAATTTCGTTGCCATCTTTGTGGGACTTAATTCAATCTTTCCATAAGATTTGAATTAATTTCATTGCTATCTTTGTGGGATTTAATTCAATCTTTTCATAACTGAAGAGGCGGCTAGGGTTTTCATCCTCTCTCTATATATACTCTCTTCTGGCCTCCTTTGTGGGTACGACGACGAAAATTATAAGTCAGAAATAGAGAGAGAGGGAGAGGGTGCTGCTGCCGCCATTGCAAGTCCATTAGAGGAGTCAGAACAGAGGTGACTTCGAGCGTTCCACAAGTTCTTCAAACTTGCTGGTTCCTGGAAGCAATTTGTGTGGGGCGAATCTTGCTTTGAGCAACGGTGTTTTGACACCCCAACAATTTTTCTTTTTCTCATCTTTCTCTAGATTATTGTAACTCGTTCTGTCCCAATTGCAACACGTTTGCAAGGAAGAACGAGAGATCTTCTCTTCTCTATCTCCCTCCTCCATATTGTAATCTGGTTATTTGGTTTTTTGTATCATCGTAGATCTCGATTGCATCAGTTTTTCCATCTTTGATCAAGCCCCGGGACTAACAGTAAATAACTAAGACTTGGGTTGTATTCGTTAGTGCTTTTCAGAAAGGAACATCATAATCATCTTCTTCTTCTTTTCAAATTGATTCAAAAGTTGAACCAAAATTAAATTAACTTTTTTTTAAAATAAAATAATAAGCAATTGTTGCGAAACAACTGTTGGAACTGGTTTTCTGAAAGAGAAAAAAAGAAGCAGCAGTAACCAATTCCAAACTCAGCCTAAATGTAAGACTTTGGCAAGGGGTTATAGTTAATAGTTGTCCAAAAATCGAATTTTTACAAAATGCATTTCATAAGTTGTTATTATCAACCAACTTTCGACTTTTTCACACAGAACATGAAAAGCACGCCTACTCATCCTTAATTGTTCAACACAATGAGTTTCACTCCTATAAACCAACTCGTTTACTGTCTCCCTATTTCTGAAGAAGTTAAGTGCATATTTATGTCTCTCTAAAGACTTTCTTCTAGCATACATCATAGATGTAGAAGCAACAACTTGAAAAAAACTAGTTTAGTAAATTGGAAATGTGCAACCAGTGAGTACATATGGCAATCAACTTCTTTCTTTCACTTGAATGAAGACGAGCCATTACTGCATGAATACTTCCATATAATCAGTCTTTATGATGAAATATCTACAATCTAAAAATAAATTCATAGTATTTCTCACTTGAATGAAGATGAAACATTACTGCATTAATACCCAAACAATGGTGATGTTGGTCACATATTGTAGAATACTTGAAATATTTTCATCTAACATTCATAATATTTTCATCTAACATTCAAATAAATTTTCAAAGGATGATTATCATAACTTGGGATAATAACATTCAAATAAATTTTCGAGCAAGTAGAACCCACACAAATATTTTTCTCTCACGTATACCATAACTGTCCTCTAAATATTTTTCTCTTATTCACGTATACCATAACTGTCCCCCTCGCTTTTGTCTCTCTCAATCCCTGTTACTGACAAGCTTAAATTTGCTCATTGATGGTAGGCTGAGGAAATTTCGAGCAAGTAGAACCCATAGTAGGCTAAAAAACTTGGGATCTTCGAGCAAGTAGAACCCAAATCATTTATAATATTTTCATCTAACATTCAAATAAATTGAACCCAAATTTTCATTTAAAAACTTCTAGCAAGTAGAACCCAAAATTTCATTAAAAGAAATAATACCTTGGAATTTTCGAGCTCCGGCGTAGGAGGAGGCGGAGGAGGAGGAGGAGGCGGAGGCTGAGGCGATGGTGGAGGAGGAGGATGTGGAGGCAGCGGAGGAGGAGGAGGAGGAGGCGGCGGCACCGGAGGGGGCATGCGATGGATGCAGCGGAGGAGGAGGAGGAGGAGGCACCGGAGGGGGCGGCCGGAGGAGGGGGCGGGCGGTGGAGGCGGCGGAGGGGGAGGAGGAGGAGTGACGTTTTTTTAGATCTAGGTTATTTCTCTCTCCTCCGGACTGATCGGGATTTTATGGGTTGGAATTTTTTTTAAAGGGTAAAATTATAATTTAAGATTTGAGGATGTAATGTAATTAGGATTACATAGGTTTTATGATGTAATTGATTTGAATAGGAATAGATGTAATGTAATCAAGTTTGTAATTGCTATGACATTACATCTAGAGAAAAATTGTCCAACCAATCATTTTAATTGGGATTACGACGTAATGTCGATTACATTACATTGTCCAACCCGGTGAACCAAACAGGGCCTTAGTATGTGATAATTTACCCATAAAATCGGAGCGGTCACTTTTTTATTTATATAATAAAGACAATTTTAATTTTTTATGAAGTTCATATAATAAAAAAAAATCTATTTGAGATTAAGCTTACAAAGCTGAATTTTTGTTTGGATAAAAGCTCATATGCTCGTCATGGCCGGTCCTGACTCCTGAGCTCATGGGAACTTTAGAGGTTTTACATATCGCCCCCCTCTCGAACAGAATTTTTGCATAAAAAGCTATTTAAAAAACAATCTAGTAACAATAGAGAACATCAATGGGGATGTAGCTCAGATGGTAGAGCGCTCGCTTAGCATGCGAGAGGTACGGGGATCGATACCCCGCTTCTCCAATTTTCTTACTCTTCTTTTTTTTCCCATTATTTTGCACGCATTCTGCTTAGTAATTCAGCAGATGTGTGGGACTCATATGGACTAATTGATTAAATATAGAGTGAAACAGTTCACATGGCAGTGTAAATTCCATACCACTGGGAGCAACCATGAACCACTTTCATTTGCATGCAAGGTTGGGTTTTGAAAAGTAGTCTAAAAATTCCTTTATACTAACTTATTAAAAAAATTTAGGACCTTATTTTAATTAGGAAAAATTTATGAAATGTTCAAAAATTGCAAAAGTTTTATGAAAAATACACCGTAAAATAACATTTCATCGCGTGTCCAGAATTAGCGAAAAATATATAAAGGAGATTCTGAATGACCTTTTTGCCCTTCTAATTTGTTGAAAACACTCCCGAACCATACTCTTCAAAAAAAATATTTCGATACTTTCTCTTCTTCCATACGCCGCTCAGTTTCGAATCTAGATTTTCTCCTCCAAAATCTTCAAACCTTACTTCAAAAACTCGTCGAAAATTTTTGGAAAGACGGACAAACGGTAAAACTGTTAAAACGGAGGTCCAAACATCATTTTTTTGTGATCTAAAATTTTGGTAGGCCGACTAACGAAGAAACGGTTAATCTCCGGCTCCTCAGAAATACGCTCCTTTTGCGACAAACCGGACCTCGTTTCGACCTCCCAGTCAAAAGTTATGGCCCTTCAAGGTTTTAATTGGACATAAAATGCAGGAGAATGATCAGTCTCCGTAGTAATATCACAAAAAATGGTCATTCTCCGTGCTAAAACCACGAATAATGGCCATTCTCCGTTCTAAAACCACGGAGAATGACCATTCTCCTTGTTAAATTGACAAAGAATAGCCATTCTCCATGTTAGAATGACGGAAAATGGCCATTCTTCGTCAATTTAACAAGGAGAATGGTCATTCTCCGTGGTTTTAGCATACAGAATGACCATTTTCCGTGCTAAAACCACGGAGAATGGTCATTCTCCTTGTTAAATTGATAAAGAATAGCCATTCTCCGTGTTAAAATGACGGAGAATGACCATTCTTCGTCAATTTAACACGGAGAATGGCCATTCTCCGTCATTTTAACACGGAGAATGGCCATTCTCCGTGTTAGAATGACGGAGAATGGCTATTCGTCAATTTAACAAGGAGAATGGTCATTCTCCTTGTTAAATTGACAAAGAATAACCTTTTTCTGTGTCAAAATTGACAAAGAATGGCCATTCTTCGTCAATTTAACAAGAAGAATGGCTATTCTCAGTCATTTTATCACGGAGCCATTCTCCGTCATTATAACACGGAGAATGGCCATTCTCCGTAGTTTTAACACGGAGAATGACCATTCTCCGTCATTCATTTTGACACGGAGAATGGTCATTCTCCATCAATTTGACATGGATAAGGCCATTCTCCGTGGTTTTAGCACGAAAAATGGTCATTCTCCGTCATTTTAACACGGAGAATGGTCATTTAATTCTCCGTGTTAAAATTACGGAGAATGATGGAGAACAGTCGACAGAAACCTAAAACCTTTTTTTTTTGTGGAAAAAAATTTGTCAGGAACAAAAATTTAAGAGTTTTCGTTCTTCTTTCAAAACGATGCTAACTTTTATGGAAAAGAAGAAGAAAATCTTCTCTCCACAATTGACCTAATCGTCGAAAAACTTCAAATCTCTCCCCGATGATGATGATTATGATGATGAGCGATGATCGGAGTTTGACTGAAGAAAAGTACAGTAAACTACGAACGATCTTTGCGATCTCTGCTGACGATGAGAGCAATGGAATTCAGATCTCTCGTGAAGAAGAAGAAGACGAAAATCGCAATCCAAATCTGAGTTTGTGCGAAGGGTAGTTATGGTATTATAAAGATGGCAATTTTGTAAATACATAGCATCTAAAGGGAATCTTAGAATATTTAACGTAGAAATATATAATTCTGGACATTTCATAAAACCCATCCTACTGGTGGGTTTTTCATACAAACCAACCTCGAAATTGGGTTTCTCATCAATTTTCAGTTTTAATTATTTTTGTATTTGGAAAGAACAAAAAACATCATAATAGCGGACTATATTTTTTTTAATTTTTTTATATATAATTACCTAGTTGTCCTCATTCAATTTAATGAACAATTTAATTAGTAAAGCTAGGTAAGAACATGTTATTCCCGAGGCGTAATATTCGATGGAAAACAGAGAATCGAAACAGTTGTCAAAATAGCAACAACGTTTCATAGCAACACTTCAAAGAAGGTGCACAACAGAGATCCTTGGAGGATTCTGGGTAACGAAAATCCAAAGAGATTTTGTTACAACAGCAAACGAATGTAGAGCTTCTTTTAGGAAGGTACAAATCGAGTTGCTAGCAGCTACAGCGACGAAAGTCCACAAGAAGTTTCTGATTAGATCAGAGAAGAAGAGAAGGAAAGAAGAAAGAGAAAGGCAGCTTTGCTGGGGTGATCAGATCACCATTGCTCAAAGCAAGATTCGCCTATATATGATCCGCTTCCAGGAACCAGCAAGTTCTAGAGAACTTCTGGAACGCTCGTCAGTCAATATTTAAGACTTGAACGGGCTTCCTGGACTTTACGGACTCCTTTAACTCTCTTCTTGGTACATCTTTCAAAGGAGGCCAAGCGGCTCTATTTATAGAGTGGAGTGAGACTTCACCTCTTCTCCTATCCGATGTGGGACTAAAATACCAATACTCAAAAATAGAGTTTGATATTTTAGATCATCCCACAATCAGCATAGAAGTATGTCGGTCCACGTCCGAGTCCGAGTCCGCACAACAAAAATCAACTTACATCTTTCTTATAATTAATCCTTTTTTCTTCTAGGAAAATACTCCCACATGACACACACTTGTGCCCCACCACACCTCATGTGCACACCCAACACAAGCAATACATTATATTGAGATACTCACCATTTGGTGTAGCCGATGTAGGACTATCTTTCCTAATCTAAAGGCAAAAATACCAATAATCTCCTACATATCTTAATGTATGGGTTGAGCGTTCCCCACAGTGACTGCCCATCATGTATTAGGAGAGATGTCGCTACGACTTGAATCTTTCCGTATGGGTTAAATAACAACATGATACAAGAATGGACTAAGCCTTGAATTCTTTACCATAACTGCAATTCTTGCTACTCACATAATAACATCAACTGTGCTTCTGGCTGCACATTAAAGGCCTTCTGCCAGCCTAGTTTCAATGTATAATTTTGGGCGTCTACAAGTTTACACTCAAGAGACGGCCTGATATCTCTGTCCATACACTATAGGTGAGTTCTTTATCAAAGAGACATGGCATGAAGCCTTGCGCTTCCCTTGCGGTGATACACCGCTATGACATGGCCTAAAGCCGAGGCATTACCCCTACCGGGAATCTCATCGTAGTTTCATACTACTATAGCATGAGGTC
Organism: Iris pallida; assembly: GCA_029216955.1. Taxonomy (NCBI): domain Eukaryota; kingdom Viridiplantae; phylum Streptophyta; class Magnoliopsida; order Asparagales; family Iridaceae; genus Iris; species Iris pallida. Next base: position 3,618,019 of record JANAVB010031619.1, read on the forward strand.
ACATCCTCTTTGTAGTGCCATACCACCCAGAATAAAGCCTTAGACTCCTTTACGGTGTTACGTCGCAACGACATGGCTTGCAAGGTCGAGGCTTTACCCCTATCTGGGTACCTAATCGTGGTGTCGTGCCACTATAACATGAGGAACACCTCCCCTTTGTAGTGTCGTCTACCCCTATTTAATTTTATCATACAACATTAGGCTATCTACCTATTTGCGGTGCTACTCCGCTGTGACTTGGCTCACAAAGCCGAGGCATTATCCCTAACTGGGAACCTCATGGTGGAGTCACCCCATTATAGCATGGAGTTACACTCCTTGTAGTGATGTGCTACCGTGCTTCTTGTAAAGCACACCAGGCATTCACTCTGCCTGAGAACTCATTAAGACGTTTAAGTCAACCTTCCCACAGGATCCATTTTTTGCAGAAAATAACAGTAGACAAAAGTGCTTGTAGGTCCGTAACCACTCCATGCCACAGAGGACAAGTACCCACCATTTCTTATAATCTTCCGATTAATAGTTCTCCCTTGAACCAAAAACTAGATGCCTAGTAGATTTTTCTTTGAACTAATAGCATAAAATTTTATGGTAGGAATGTAATAACACAATATCAGAATGCCTTCAAGTCTATTTTACAAGCTGTGTCATCGACCGTGCTTGAGGTCCTTGGTGAACGAATCCGCCAGGTTTTCCTGACTCCGAACATCAATCACTACAATAACACCCCTCTTGATGAGATCGTGTACTGCCTTGTGCTTCAACCGTACAGTCCTTTTCTTCCCGTTAAAGAGGTCATTTGATGCCATTGCCGCAGTCGCCTGGTTGTTGCAGTATATCGGTATCGCCGATATTTGTGCCCCAACCACTGGAAGATCATACATGAGCTTTCGAAGCTATTCTGCTTCCTCTGCTACGGTATCAAGTACAAAGAACCCAGATTCTATGGATGACCACGAGAGCATAGTCTACTTCTTCGATTTCCACGATATAGCAGCTCCACCCATTATGAAAATGTATCCACCTGTGGACCCCTAAATACAACTTGACTTCTAGAATCCCATCCACGACTGCCTTGACAATTCTTTTGAAATTATTCGGACGTCTTTGAATCACGTATTCGTAATATCACTTTTGATCTCGTTATTGCTTTCACCTTCACCTATTTTGGAAGGACGAAGACACTTATACTAGGATTTCCGCTAGCCGACCTATCAATTATGACCCTTGTCACTGAATGTGCCTATATATTCGCCTTAAACTCCTCGTCCTTTCTTCGACCCTACATACCCTTGCTACTCCTAAATTTCGAGGACAAAATTCTTTCAAGTTGGGTAAGATGTAAACCCCCTAAATTTCTGCAATAATTTTTTTTAATAAATTTGGTTTTAATTTTTGCCTTGTATTGTACGTCGCATAGTCGTATTGTATGTCGCATATGAGTTCATATTTTCAGATGGCTCGTTGAGTGCGAATATGTGCGAGGTACATATTTTTAGAAAACATTTTATTTTTACGAAAATATATATATATATATATATATATATATATATATATATATATATATATGATAAAAAAAATATATAAAATATATATGATAAATACTTAATTTTATAAGGTTGTAGGCAAAGATTTATTTCTTTTTACTCTATAAAAGGCTATTTTATTTTATAGTATAAATATAATAGAAAATAGAAAATGTTTTGATTATGGACAATTTTAGACATAAATCTAATTCATGTAAGGATTTTTATATCTAATTTTCAAAATTATTATTCTGCTAATTATACAAGTTATAAAAAGATAACTCTAAACTAGTTTATTATGACTTAAATGGGCATTCGATTTTATTAAATAATGTTTAAACAGTTTTTGAAATAAATATAAGTTTATTAGTGTGTATATATTTCGGGAAAATATTATTGATTTAAATAAAGTGTTTTTAAAAAAAAATAAATATGACTTTATCTCATGGGGTGTTTAAACAATCCTAATCCTTATCGAAATAGGGCTTCCACCTCCTATATAAGGAGAGCCCCTATTCTATTGTCACCATAATTTACCATCAAATTACTCCACATCCAAACTGTGCATCATGTCCGTGCCTTTCCCATCCACTACGTCATTTTATTTTACATATACAGTTATCTCCACCGTGTCCGACACCCCGGACACCCGATCTGTGTCTTGCAGGACACGAGTACAGACTCCATCAACCTCGTGTCGGTACATACCCCGGATACGACGACAGCCTACAACCCATCCGATTTTACGCCACAAACACCGCCCATCATTGCAACCATCTCCGCTACCCTCGACAACTGAACCACCACTGCCAGGCCACTCCGGCCGACCATCAGCACCCCTTCAGCCGTCCGACCCAACCCCCGATCCTCGACTCCACACAGAACCACCGCTGCCACCGTCTCGTCTCTACCGCCATCATCATCCCCGACATCGTCGCCGCCTCCTGCACTCAGGCGCCCGACCCAAACCAAACCGGCCCCATTATCATCACCATCTACCACCACCAACACCCGTCATGCCCGGCCATGCCTGACCGGAGAACAATGAATTTTGTCGCCCCCGTCCATGACACCACCGTCGAAACCCTCCGCCGCCGGCAAATGGCCACCACCGCACACCAGAAATAAAAAGAAGAAGAACCTAAATCTAACCCTCACCTGTCCGTGCCTCCGTCGGAGCGCCGTGCCCTGGCATCTCCCACCTCCAGCGTTCCCCTCTGTGCCGCTTCAGATCCGCCGTGCAGGCGCTGACCCGCTCGAGCCACCGGGAGCCATCAGATCCGCCTCCCGTGGAAACCCTCGTCCGCCGGCGGCAGCGCCGAGCGCCCCACGGCGAGATTCCCCCCGCGCGCACTCCGGCGAGGGGCGATCCACCGCGCCATCCAGCCGACTTCCTCTTCGGTTGCTGGCGCCGCCGGCGTGCACCCCTCTGCACCGCCGCGCCCAGGACGGAGCACCCCGCTGTATGCTCCCCTCTCCCGAATTCTTCCTAACTCTCTCTCTCTCTCTCTCTCTCTCTCTCTCTCTTTCACTGTAAGAATTGGGGAAAAACTTATAGTTTTATTATTATTATCATTATTATTATTATTACTATTATTGTTATTATTATAGTTATTAGTATTATTATTATATTATTATTACTGTTATTATTACATCAGTTGTGTTATTTAAATACTTTTGTTATGACTATGATTTTTATTATTAAAAATTTTCCTATTTATTTAAATAAATTTGATAAAATAATATTTTCCAAATTATTTTGAACAACACTCAATAGTCCTAATAAATTTTTGTCCTATATTTTATTAAAATATTTTGACTAACGAACATTTACCTTTCTACAATATGTATATTATATATATTTTAAATGTTTGAGTTTAGCCTAAAAACGAATTTCGATTATTCATCTAAACGTATATTTGACTAGTAACAATGTAAAATTTCAAATTAGATATATATATAAAGTATTTTCAAGAATTTACATAAAAATATTTTAGAAAGTTTGTGTACGTAATCTCCACAAATTCTTCCAATTATCCCCATTACTTATGACTAATTATGCTTTTCCTATTTTCTCGCAAATTCGGACCCCTTCACATTGACTATGGCTAATGGACAAACAGGACTTGTCGGATTATCACACCACATCAGACGACACCTCAATATCATGCATGTTGTGTTTATTTTCAAGTTGTTTCTTTCTAAATTATATGTAGATACAAATTACTATATTTTTTACAATTGGCTTAGAGTTATGAGACTAACGTCAAATTTAGTGTGTCTCATTGAATTGTTAGGATTGTACATGAGTTGTGTGTGAGAGTTGTGAGTATCATATAGAGGTCACTTGCGTGTGGGCTGATCCCCCGTGCGCATGCGTAGCAATAACTGTCAATAGATGCATGTTAGAGGACTTGACAGTTATCTTTTATAAAACAGTGTGGTGGAAACGACACGTGTTTGTGTGTCGTGGTTACGACACACGTATAGTATCATTGGGGGGAGGGGACAACTACTAGCGTAGGGGCTACATTTATTTTTACACACATTTGGAAGATAGTGTCTCGGATGAGCGCTACGTGTTACCCGGCCGATAGTGTCTCGGATGAGCGCTACTTGTTGGCCACTCTTTATTACTTGCTTGAGACAACCCCTGCATAGAACGTTGTCCTCTAAAGTACAATCCACATAGAATGGTTAGGAATCTTTACTCATGCATACTTTTTTGTTGAGCTTTTTCAGTTCATTGGCATGATATTATGTGTCTTGTTACGTCCCTCTGAGGACCTGGTGATCTCTCCAGGTGTGTGTTTCGTAGTTTCTTGCATGTGCTCTAGCTAAGGTCATTCCTTCCTTCGTGATGATTGCTCTTGGACTCGTCACTTGCTCTCGCTCGCTCCATTCTTTCTTTGTATATTTTTCCATATTTAACTTAGTTGGTAGTGGATTTGTTTCCGCTCAACTATTGTGTACATGACAAACTCAAAGTTTCTTTTATATCATTATTTATCTTCATGGATGAGATTTAGTGTCTTGGCTTTCTACATTTACAGCTTATGTATACATACGAGCCGTATATTTACTCGTATGTATACAGCTGGCATGGTACATATCTAGTCCTAAGTATTTTGGGACTGGGGCGTTATACCAGATGGCATCACTGAAGCCTTCAACTACCGACGGATCTCCGCTGTAGTGCAGTGCGTATGTGAAACCCGTAATTTTAGTTAATTATTTGAATTAGTTAATTAATTGAATTCTGGATATATTGTCAAAATTGTATATTTTTTAATTAATTAAATATTATGTTTAAAATTTATTCTAGTTAGATTAAATCATATTTAATATTTAAATTAAACCTATAAATTAGGAAAAACCATATTTTTAGAAAATAAGTATTATTTTTCTGGATTTTGATTTTGGCCCTGACCCGTATAGACCCGAACCCAACTGAAACCATAAAACATTTTTGAGTTGTAAAATGTTAAATAAAATAAATTAATTTAGTTGTTATTTTAGTCATTGGTTTGAAGCCCAATTTGTTAAGCCCAAACCCATTAACCCATTAGTTATAACCCATTAACCATTCTTTAATTTTTGGTGAGAGAATTATTACTCTCATCAGCAGAGGAAAAGAAAAGCCTTTGCTTTCCTAAGTAACGGCCAATGGCCGACCCTTTCGGGTTCCCACCGCCGGCCAACGACCCCTCGCCTCCCGACCGGCCACCCCTTCGACTTCGAGTTCCCGTAACCCCTCTCTCTTTTCCCTATATATATAATCCCTTTCCATCATCCCTCTCAAACATCCCTCTCACTTACCCCAACCCCAAATCGTGCCCTAGCCACTGGAGCTCCGCCCCCTCGGAGAACTGACCCGAGCACCATCACCGGAGTCGAGTCCCGTCTCCAGCATCCTCCGCCCGAGTCCGGCGCACCCCTCGCCATCGATCCCGGCAGCCCCGACCCGCGCGGCTCCTCGGTGCGACTCCCCGCCGGCCTCCTTCGCCCGGCGCACCTCCGGCCCGACCCCCTTCGCGCGCCCCTAGCCCGGCCTTCCGCCGACGCACTTCTCCGGCTCTCCGCGGTTGACCCCTGTCCCCGATTTGCTGTCCAGTGCTTCTGTGCGCGTGGCGCTGTCCCGAGGAGCCGTTTCCCGTGAGTTTCTGACGTGATTTCGGTTCTGTTCCGCGGTTCCGCGTGTTCCGAGTCCGAGGCATCACTTCGGATTCCTTCGATTTCGGTAACTTCTGGATAGTCCCATAGTTCTCTATTAGTCTGTGATGAAAACTTGTCCTCCGATTCCTTCGGGAATTCGGATTTTCGGTTACGTTTCATATACGTTACCATTTTTTCGAAGTTTCTTCGGAATTTGTATGCTGTTGGTTTGCTTCGTTGATCTTTCTGATTTCGGAATTTTCGAACACTTGTTGGATAGGTTCTGAGATTTTTGGTAGTAAAGTTAGAAGCTTCTGTTTTCCGAAGTTCATTTCGGAAGAAGTTCTGGTTTGACGTTTTTAGGCTGTGGATATTATCTTCGGGTTTTTGGATATTATTTTCTGTTTGAAAATTGGGTTTCCCTGGTTTGGGATTATTTGCAGGAAAAATCGGCGCGTTTCCCAGTTTTGGGTTATCCCGAAAATAGAGGGAATGCTGCCAAAATTTCTATAAAAATTTGATTATATAATTTTAAAATGAATTTCGGAAAAGAATACTATTTTTGGGATTTATTGGGCGACGACCATATTGGTCAATGGGCCCCAGTGAAATGCAAACGCACCGGTCTGTCCGGACGTTGAGGCAGAGTAGCTGTAAGTGAAGATTGGACCAGTTCTGAGATTCATACTATTTTATTTTTAAATTAGAAATTATTAGTTATTATTATTATGTAGTTTTGTAGGTAATTTACAAGACTAACATTTTCTTTCTCTTATTTTAATTCATGGAAATGTAAGGGCATAAGCTCATTTATTTATTTTTGTAAATTTGTAATAAGTAGGAATTAGCTGTGGATTTTCTGGGATTGTGAATGCGTAGGATTAATTAATATTAATATTAATTATTAGTTAGAAATTCACAATTTTCTCATTTAAAGAAAAGAAAATATATTTATATATATAATTATAAAATACTAATTTTTTCCAATAAATTGATAAAAACAAGTTTTCCGAAATAAACTATAAATTTAACGCACTAGAAAAACGTGTTTTGATTGTGTTGTTTAATACAAGACTAAAAATTGACTAGGAGACAAAATCTAGAGATTGTAACTAGATAATTCTAAAGTTGTGGTTTCTGAGACAAATTCCCGGAATGTAGGATTTCAAAGAAGAGTGTGACTGTTCAAATCCCGAAGTACCAATCTCGTCCAACCTGAGAAGTTTAAGGCAAGTACATTTATGTAAATTTATGATTATTTTAACAATCATTTCATTGCAATTTTAAACCACTGTTATACACGAACTCTTTCGAGAGTACTGACCGTACTGTTGGGGACTGGGGGAGTAGAGTAGTGGATATGACCAAATCCAAAATTAGGATAACTGACTGTATTAGCTTTCCCCTCTTCACACGGGGACAAGCCATACCGTATCGCTAGGATACTACTGTAACCCAATCCGGTCATATTCATTACCTATTCACATCACTGTACTGTATTGTTTCAAAACTGTTCATCTTCAAACTGTTTAAATGTGCATGATATTAATTGTCATTTTAATTGTTAAAATTTGCATAAAATTGTACTTTGCTCCTTTCCTGACTGGATAACCGTAGGTACTACTGATGACCTGGAGATGCTGATCAATAGCTACTATGATCCTGATTTGTACCCGACGGTACTTCCATCTGAGGAGGATGTTGTGGCGTCTCCATAGATGCTACTTTAGTATTGAGAGTTTAGTTGTTTCTATGTTATATTCAATTTATGGATCTTTTGTATCAGAACAAGTTTTAAATTATCATTTAAATAAAGGTTGTGGCAAACTTAGTTTCAAATGTTGTTGATCACCTGCATATGGATTACAGCTTACTACCGCCGTCTCATCAACGGTGCAGGCTGGGCATGATCCGATTCGACCCAAATATTTGGGGATCGGGTCATGACATGTTTTTAGTGGTGGCCCATGCAGGTCAGATCTGTAAATTGGTCTAGTCAATTTAGTCTAGACCATCGCGCAGTTCTGAAACTTAACCTAAGGATAGTTGAGACTTTAGGAAAAACAGACTTTAGAAACAACTAGAACACTTAGATGATATACACCATGTTACATTATAGGACCGAAAATTATTTACTTAAAAATCTATTTTTGCCTGCTTATAGATTCGTAGGATACTTTGTTTGTGTTTGTACCTAAACCTTATCTAGATTAGGCTGATTGTACCTTTGAGTGTCCCATGACTTTCTAGATTATTTTTTTCTACCATAATTTTCAGGTTCTAGTATACCTTAGGATTGATATTCTTTTTGGAATAAGATTGAATTCTTTGGTCTTCTTCTTCTTTATCAAACCTAAATTTCGAATTCTTCATTACTTCTCTACCTTTAATTGAAATCTTGATTCGTTCGCTATGTAGAATTTCGAATTCTCTTAGCAACCCTGATAAATTCTTATCTACCCAATATATATCTACAACCATTATCCAACCTTTTGCTTTGATCTCCTTTCCAAATGACTAACTTTCTCGAAATCAATCCTGAATCAAAATTCTTTTGGGACCATTTAAACCTCAAGGTCAATTCTTACCAGAAGAATTAGTTTAGTTAATGATTCTCTTAAAGGGGTTATTTTCAATTTCAATATTGATTGTTATCTCCTGAGTTATTCCAAAGACCAAGAATATTCTCATATGTTGACTTCCTCCATTCATCTTAAAACCCTACTCTCTCTATGCAATTTCTTGATCAAATCAAGGCCTAGAAAGTTTCTATGATCATGAAGCAGGAACGGTCAGAAAATTGATCACATTCTTGAATCCATTCTATTGTTAAATTTCCCTTAGTCAAGGAGATTTTTAGCTGTCCCAAAGTTATTTAATTTCTTAGCGTTATTAGAAAATTTTAATTTGATTTCCTTGAATCAATGAGACTTACCTTCTCTCAAAAACTTTCCTTAGTTATGAAATTATTCTTCTCAAATTTTTTTTTTGTATTCCCTGAGTGATTTGTCGAAAATATTATCATTGGTTTTTCTTACTTAATCTGAAGCGGTGATGCTTCTATCTTATCTAGTGTTTGACTCAATTATTCAAATCAAGGTTGATCGTTTCATCTTTGAAATCGGAGAACAGATACTCCTCTTGATTTTAGCCCCAGTCTCTTGAATCTCAAACACATATTTTGATAAATCCTTTGATCTCAGAAGAACAGTCATCTATATTTTCTATCATGTTTAGAACTTTAAACTCGTTTGAATTTTTAAAATTCCTCTGAAATTCACATGGACAAAGCTGAACATGACTCCGCACATTTACGTGATAGTTATTTATCTGAATTATGAAAAAAACTGGAAGTTTACTGCAGCTAGTTGTGCACACTGGCGAGGCATGAATTTGAAACAAAGTGACTTCGAAAATAATTGGTTTTCGAATATTAATAAGGCTATATTCATATCATGGTTATGTTTAATCATTTTGAGGATTTGTATCCTAGCACTTACTCCCACCTCCAGAAATGATATATCGAATTATATTCTTGTCATGGCTATTTTAATCACCCTCACCATCTTAAAATCGTACAACTTGTTGATTTTTCTGAGTCACAAACTCCTATACCTCATACCAGTTTAAATTGAAAATTGTCCCTCATTTCGGAAAATTACATTATCTTTTGTTTCTCAAATGAATTGATGTAGTATTTTATGACCTTTCTATTTTTTTTTTAAAAAAAACTTTAAACTCGTTATGATTATTTAAATTATACCTCGATGTTTATTCATGATTTTGATCACAACAAAATATTCTAAACTCTATCTAGAAGATTCTAAACATGTTTACATTTTATCTTGATATTTAGCAATCATGCCTCGAATTTGATTTTGCCTTATGAAGTAAACCTAGAACATTTTATAGCTTGAATTTTTAGAGTGCATGATATATTGGATATATATGAGTTAAAATGTACAATGGTGATTAGTATCGAGAAAAGTTTGTGAATAGTTTGACATTGAAGATTAAAGGATGTCAATGTTAGGCATAGAGATGCACTCTAAGAAGGTGCATGGTGAATTAACTATAAAGAATAATCGGAAGAAAAAAATATATTGGACTTAAAATGTAAATAATTGAGGATGACGAATTGTATGAATAGAAGGGTGCCAATAAAAGATATATAATATGAACTTGAGTTTAGTGTAAATTAATAAAGGAAAAGATCTTATTTGAGTAATAATATCATATGCATCTTAGAATTAAATTATATTGACTTTGAAGAGTTGACACTTTTTGATTGTAAGGAGAACAATTTTTGTAATGATAAGCCACAAGGAGTTTTGATTAAATATTTTCGAAGATGTAATTGATTGAATATAAAATCTACCAGTTGAGGGAAGAATATCATTAGAGGATTTAAATTTGGTAGATTAACACAAATAAATTTTGGTGATGTGGCTTCGAGTTTTAAATTAGTTGTCTCTAGATATGAGATATATATGAAACGTTATGATTTCAGTTTTGAAAGTAAATTTTTGATTTAAGGATCTCATATAAAGGTTATCAAAGTTTTTGAAGTATGATTTTTTTATTTACAAATTTTCCTCATTTATTTTATGTAGGAATTTGATTTGTGAAATGACAGTAAGTTTTTTTTTGATATATTCGTTTGTCGAATTATTTAAAAACTTATGGTATTTTTAAAAAAATTATTTTATAGATCCTCGCGGAAGGATAATTATATTGAGATGATCATCTTGCGCTTTATTAAAGGAGAGAGAGTAGCCATGATTAAATTTAAATCTTTGAGAAGGTTGTGTTTGAATCTTTTGATGTTTGAATTTGGATTTTGAAATAGAGATGGATGAACTTTAGGTTAAAGAGGAAATCAAATCTGTGGAAGTTCTATAAATTCTTGGAGACGAACATTACGTGACCAAGATTGAATTTTGAGTTTTGAGGAAATTATATTTATTTGAATGAGGAAAAAACTTATTCATCGAATTAACATTAAAAAAAATTTGGATTAGCAATAAAGATTTTGATCTTATGATTTGATTTCTTACTAGAATTGGAATTGATGGGTAAAATTTTAAATTTGATATTTTTCTAAGGTGGAAAGAGGAAGCTTTGTAGGATTAAAATTTAAGGATAGAATTTATTTAAATAAAAGAGTTGAAGAATTGATATGGCACATTGACGATTTTGTAAAATCACAAGTTTTGAGGGATGTAGTATGATTGAATTTGATTTTTTAAGAAGATTAACATTATATTACAAGATATAAATTTAAAGGTTGTATTTGAAGATTGAAAATTAAAGTTTGTTTGGAGCATTGAATTTAAATTTAACGCTTAAGGATTAGATTTGATTCAAAATTTTGGAATTTTACGGAAAACCAAATTTCGAGGAGTTGAGGATATTGGTGATTTTGAGATTTGGCATAAATAGTTATTATTTATTATTTGAGTTGAAAAAAAAATGAAGAATAGGATCTGTGGATTATTGTTCAAATTCGAATTTCGAGGATGGGCTTTGAAATGTTAATCAAGAAATATAAATTTGGTTGGGTTTGATACGATATGTGATTGAACTAAAATTTTAGTGATGTGACACATTGAATTTTAGAATTTACTAGTAGAGGTTAAAAGCTTAAATTTCGAGGACGAAATTTTCTAAGGAGGGAAGGTTGTGAAACCCGTAATTTTAGTTAATTATTTGAATTAGTTAATTAATTAAATTCTGGATATATTGTCAAAAATTGTATATTTTTTTAATTAATTAAATATTATGTTTAAAATTTATTCTAGTTAGATTAAATCATATTTAATATTTAAATTAAACCTATAAATTAGGAAAAACCATATTTTTAGAAAATAAGTATTATTTTTCTGGATTTTGATTTTGGCCCTGACCCGTATAGACCCGAACCCAACTGAAACCATAAAACATTTTTGAGTTGTAAAATGTTAAATAAAATAAATTAATTTAGTTGTTATTTTAGTCATTGGTTTGAAGCCCAATTTGTTAAGCCCAAACCCATTAACCCATTAGTTATAACCCATTAACCATTCTTTAATTTTTGGTGAGAGAATTATTACTCTCATCAGCAGAGGAAAAGAAAAGCCTTTGCTTTCCTAAGTAACGGCCAATGGCCGACCCATTCGGGTTCCCACTGCCGGCCGACGACCCCTCGCCTCCCGACCGGCCACCCCTTCGACTTCGACTTCCCGTAACCCCTCTCTCTTTTCCCTATATATATAATCCCTTTCCATCATCCCTCTCAAACATCCCTCTCACTTTCCCCAACCCCAAATCGTGCCCTAGCCACTGGAGCTCCGCCCCCTCGGAGAACAGACCCGAGCACCATCACCGGAGTCGAGTCCCGTCTCCAGCATCCTCCGCCCGAGTCCGGCGCACCCCTCGCCGCCGATACCGGCAGCCCCGACCCGCGCGGCTCCCCGGCGCGACTCCCCGCCGGCCTCCTTCGCCCGGCGCACCTTCGGCCCGACCCCCTTCGCGCGCCCCTAGCCCGGCCTTCCGCCGGCGCACTTCCCCGGCTCTCCGCGGTTGACCCCTGTCCCCGATTTGCTGTCCAGTGCTTCTGTGCGCATGGCGCTGTCCCGAGGAGCCGTTCCCCGTGAGTTTCTGACGTGATTTCGGTTCTGTTCCGCGTGTTCCGAGTCCGAGGCATCACTTCGGATTCCTTCGATTTCGGTAACTTCTGGATAGTCCCATAGTTCTCTATTAGTCTGTGATGAAAACTGGTCCCCCGATTCCTTCGGAAATTCGGATTTTCGGTTACATTTCATATACGTTACCATTTTTCCGAAGTTTCTTTGGAATTTGTATGCTGTTGGTTTGCTTCGTTGATCTTTCTGATTTCGGAATTTTCGAACACTTGTTGGATAGGTTCTGAGATTTTTGGTAGTAAAGTTAGAAGCTTCTGTTTTCCGAAGTTCATTTCGGAAGAAGTTCTGGTTTGACGTTTTTAGGCTGTGGATATTATCTTCGGGTTTTTGGATATTATTTTCTGTTTGAAAATTGGGTTTCCCTGGTTTGGGATTATTTGCAGGAAAAATCGGCACGTTTCCCAGTTTTGGGTTATCCCGAAAATAGAGGAAATGCTGCCGAAATTTCTATAAAAATTTGATTATATAATTTTAAAATGAATTTCGGAAAAGAATACTATTTTTGGGATTTATTTGGGCGACGACCATATTGGTCAATGGGCCACAGTAAAATGCAAACGCACCGGTCTGTCCGGACGTTGAGGCAGAGTAGCTGTTAGTGAAGATTGGACCAGTTCTGAGATTCATACTATTTTATTTTTAAATTAGAAATTATTAGTTATTATTATTATGTAGTTTTGTAGGTAATTTACAAGACTAACATTTTCTTTCTCTTATTTTAATTCATGGAAATGTAAGGGCATAAGCTCATTTATTTATTTTTGTAAATTTGTAATAAGTAGGAATTAGCTGTAGATTTTCTGGGATTGTGAACGCGTAGGATTAATTAATATTAATATTAATTATTAGTTAGAAATTCACGATTTTCTCATTTAAAGAAAAGAAAATATATTATATATATAATTATAAAATACTAATTTTTCCCAATAAATTGATAAAAACAAGTTTTACGAAATAAAATATAAATTTAACACACTAGAAAAACGTGTTTTTGATTGTGTTGTTTAATACAAGACTAAAAATTGACTAGGAGAGAAAATCTAGAGATTGTAACTAGATAATTCTAGAGTTGTGGTTTCTGAGACAAATTCTCGGAATGTAGGATTTCAAGGAAGAGTGTGACTGTTCAAATGCCGAAGTACCAATCTCGTCCAACCTGAGAAGTTTAAGGCAAGTACATTTATGTAAATTTACAATTATTTTAACAATCATTTCATTGCAATTTTAAACCACTGTTATACACGAACTCTTTCTAGAGTACTGACCGTACTGTTGGGGACTGGGGGAGTAGAGTAGTGGATATGACCAAATCCAAAATTAGGATAACTGACTGTATTAGCTTTCCCCTCTTCACACGGGGACAAGCCATACCGTATCGCTAGGATACTACTGTAACCAAAATCCGGTCATATTCATTACCTATTCACATCACTGTACTGTATTGTTTCAAAACTGTTCATCTTCAAACTGTTTAAAAGTGCATGATATTAATTGTCATTTTAATTGTTAAAATTTGCATAAAATTGTACTTTGCTTCTTTCATGACTGGATAACCGTAGGTACTACTGATGACCTGGAGATGCTGATCAATAGCTACTATGATCCTGATTTGTATCCGGCGGTACTTCCATCTGAGGAGGATGTTGTGGCGTCTCCATAGATGCTACTTTAGTATTGAGAGTTTAGTTGTTTCTATGTTATATTCAGTTTATGGATCTTTTGTATCAGAACAAGTTTTAAATTATCATTTAAATAAAGGTTGTGGCAAACTTAGTTTCAAATGTTGTTGATCACCTGCATATGGATTACATCTTACTGCCGCCGTCTCATCAACGGTGCAGGCTGGGCATGATCCGATTCGACCCAAATATTTGGGGACCGGGTCGTGACAGCGTATGTCTGAGTCTTTTTGAGGTATCTCATAACCCTCTTCACAGCTTTCCAGTGCTCCAGACCTGGATTACTCGTAAACCGACTCAGCATCCCCACGGCTAAATCTATGTCAGGCCTTGTGACAGTAGTCGCATACATCAAACTCCCGATGATGCTTGAATACTCCAACTGTCTGACGCTTTCCCTTGGATTTGGCTTCAGCTTCTTATCACACCTATACGGCGTATCTATCCCTGGAAGATTTTGATACCCATAGCATGTAAGCATCTTCTCAATGTAATGAGACTGTGACAATGTCACTCCAGATTTCGTCCGGATAATCTTTATACCTAGGATAACATCAGCTTCCCCTAAGTCCTTCATGCTGAACTTAGATGAGAAGAACTTCTTTGTCTTAGTGACACTTGCTAGATCTGTACCCAAGATCAATATGTCATCCACGTACAGACAAACGACAACTCCTCTTCCGTCAACGAACTTTGTGTATACACATTTGTTTGTTTTGCTAACCATGTAGCCGTTTGATCTTATGACTTTATCAAACTTCTCGTTCCACATCTTGGGAGATTACTTCAGACCATACAGAGATTTCACCAACTTATAGACTTTGTCTTCGAAGCCCTTGACGATGAATCCTTCTGGTTGTTGCATGTAAATCTCTCCAGTCAACTCACCATTCAGAAAAGAAGTTTTAACATCCATCTGATGAATAACTAGCATGTGAATTGTACTTAAAGCAATCAAAACCCTGATGGTCGTCATCCGTGCTACTGGAGCATAAGTGTCAAAGTAATCAATCTCCTTCTTCTGAGAAAACACCTTATCTACCAACTTAGCCTTGAACTTATCAACAGTTCCATCATTTTTCATCTTCTTCTTGAAGATCTATTTACATCCGATTGGTTTTGCTCCTTCAGGCAGATTAACTAACATCTATTTATAATTGGATGTTACAAAGTCAATCTTATCATTTACTCTTTCTTCCAGGAGATTGCATCTCTGGACTTTATCACCCCATCAGGCTCCACGTGATGGATGATAACGTTTATCTCTGAAATCTTTCAGCATTCTCACTCGCTCTGCTTACCGTTTGGCGAATACTAGTTCAAGTATTGTCATCAATGACAACCACCTTCTGGACTCCTACTTCTTTGAAAGTACTTGCTCCTTCGGTACCAACAATATTCTCCAGAATATCTGTGAGAATAATATTTTTGTCCCTAGCAATTGTCTTCAAAGAATTATGTCTCACAAGACTCAATGATATGATTGATACAATATCAAGTGATCTCCGAGCATAGCTTACAACAGCTAATTCCAGAATTATTGACTTCTTGGTCTTCATCCCTAACTTCTGAATCTTAATATCCAAAAGCTTCACGTACACCAGACACCCCCACACTTGAATGATATTCAAGTTAGGACTGTCCTTGAACCAGTGCTGATGAGAATCATAGTCAAATATACGAACGATACTTTATTCAGAAGATAAATATAGCCGTACACGCAATCTATCCTCATAAGCATATTGGAAGATCTGCAGTATAGATATCATCATCTTTAACGGCGTCCTGATCTTTTTTTTCTGACACTCCATGGATTATATATATTACAGAGCATTTGTTTCATAGCCAATTCCATGTTCATAATAGAACAATGTGAATCCAACAAACGATACTCTCCGCCTTGATCAATCCTGAGTAGTTGATCAATCCTGAGTAGTTGTAGGCCGGTTTAACATTTAGCTTCAGCCGTGAAGCCCCTGACCTTTTCGAATGCTCCATCCTTCGACTTGAGAAGACATGCGAACGTGCACTTCGAGAAATACTTCAACCCGCCCTCCGTAGAGAATTGATAAAAGTCACAGATATCTGAGTGTACTAACTCCAGGAGATCTGTACTTTAGTTCAATCGTCTGAGCAGCTTTCTGACCTGTCTTGTCTCTGCACAGACCTCAAATCCCTCCACCTCTTTACCCCCATATTCTGGAGATAAGGCTTAGATATGACATCTTGAGTTTGCTTCTATCATAGAACAACTCTCAGTCCATTCAATGAAGTAACTTCATCACCATCAGCAGACGTTCGAACATCCCTTCAGTATCGAACATCTTTTCGAAGCATGTTTGTTGCCAAGAAATTTCCATCTGGCTAGTACGAATGTCCATCTTTCAAGTCTGTATCAGACAACAGACTTTTTGAGATCAGATCTCCGAAAATCTCTGGTACGTGCAACACGCATTCCAGTATCCTTGTCGGTGGTTAATAACTACTGTCTCGATCTTCAGAACTTCTGCTAGATATATGTTCGCCATCGAGACCTTCGTCATAACAAGGCTCGTCCTCGGTGAACAAGTCCTTCGAGAGCACACGTGGTCAGATGCACTAGTGTCCGACCACTAGTTAGCTACCACACTAGATAACTCAACCTGTGCAACAATAGCAATCAAGTTAAGTAATCAAAACAACGAAGTTTAGCCATTCCTGCTATGTTGGTTTGGGCTTAGCCCTACAATCCTTCTTAAAGTGGCCCTTCTTGCCACAGTTGAAGCAAGCCCCATCGACCTTAGGATTTGGCTTAAATTGAGCTGACTTTACCTTCAGCTTGTGAGAGTCCTTAGCTCTACTTCAACATGAATCTCTGTAAGAGACGTTCAAGATCCACCTTCATCTTCTTGCGATGCATGTCCGCAATAAAATTGCTCCACCCATGTGGGAGCTTGGCGATAATGCCCCCAACGACAAATGCATCGACCAAGGGCATGTCGTCATCCTCAAGTTTCTGACGTAACTTAAGAATTGAGAAACTCTTTGACTTGAGGCAACATCGTCTTTTCGTCCTCAAATCGTATCTTTCAGACCTTTTCGGTCACGTGAATCTTGTTCATGTTCTCATCTGCCTTGTAGAAATTCTGTACAGACTCTCAGACGTCCTTAGCATGTACCGTCTTGCTATATGACTTTGCCAGAGAGTCCTCCATAAAGTTTAAGATAAGCAACTTGTAAAGTTTGTTATCTCTCCTCCACTTGGATTGCAGAGCAGTGGCCTCAACGACCATTCGAGCATTTTTACCTTCTGGAATTAAAGGCTCAGGATCTGTCAATATGTAGTCTACGCTCACGAGTTGAAGATTAAGGCTGACCTTTCTCTTCCAGACGTTGTAATCCTCCCCGTCAAACTTCTCAAGTTTGCTAAAACTTGTGTCGAGAAGGTTTGCACGGTTGTTCTCCAATGAATCTAAATCTTACTTTGAGATTGTTTTTCCCGAGGCGCAATATTCGATAGAAAACAGTGAATCGAAACAGTTGTCAAAATAGCAACAACATTTCGTAGCAATACTTCAAAGAAGGTACACAACAGAGATCCTTGGAGGATTCTGGATAACGAAAATCTAAAAAGATTTCATTATAACAACAAACGAATGTAGAGCTTCTTTTAGGAAGGTATAAATCGAGTTGCTAGCAGCAGCAGCGACGAAAGTCCACAAGAAGTTTCTGATTAGATCAGAGAAGAAGAAAAAGAAAGAAGAAAGAGAAAGGCAGCTTTGCTGGGGTAATCAGATCACCATTGCTCAAAGCAAGATTCGCCTATATACGATCCGCTTCCAGGAACCAGCAAGTTCTAGAGAACTTCTGGAACGCTCGTCAGTCAATATTTGAGACTTGAACGGGCTTTCTGGACTTTACGGACTCATTTAACTCTCTTCTTGGTACATCTTTCAAAGGAGGCCAAGGGACTTTATTTATAGAGTAGAGTGAGACTTCACCTCTTCTCCTATCCGATGTGGGACTAATATACTAATAATTAAAAATAGGATTTGATATTTTAGATCATCCCACAATCAGCATAGAAGTGTGTCAGTCCACGCCTACCCCTGAACACTCCCGTGCATGCACGAGACATCCTGGAGTCCGTGTCCGAGTCCGCACAACAAAAATTAACTTACATCTTTGTTGGAATTAATCATTTTTTCTTCTAGGAAAATACTCCCACATGACACACACTTGTGCCCCACTACACCTCATGTGCACACCTCAACACAAGAAATGCATTATATTGAGATACTCACCATTTGGTGTAGCCGATGTGGGACTATCTTTTCTAATCTAAAGGCAAAAACACCAACAGAACATATTTGGAAGAGAAAAATTTATGATTAAGCCTACTTTCCTTATTATATTGTAGAATGCAGGGTCATCCCTAAACTTATGGGAGTACAGGATGAACTTTTAAAATAAAGCTCCCATACGTAATATAAAAAATATTTACAAAAAAATTTAACTAAAGATTGAACTTAGGACGAACCATAGAACCAGCGCTGAAATGAATAATATGTTTGATAAACACCGATCTAAAAGACGATTTGGTTCTCTCTCCCATTACACTTGGTTGAATATAATCACGAATGAATTACAGCTGCAATCCAAAATGTCACAACTTGCAATCAACACGTAAATAGTCAACAAATGAATAATATCCTCTCTCTCAAACTCTCCACTTGTCATTTGCTTCTTAACTAAGCCATTAACTTGGTAACGTAAAATAATAGTTATACTTGTTACTTAGATATATTAGAATTGAAATTATGATAATAATAAAAAATAAAGAAGCAACTAATTCTTTTGTAGATTCTTGACCAATGAGTGGATGACCACCTCAAGGTGTGTAATGGGTCGGGCTGGCCCGCGGCCTAATTTGAACGGGTTCAGGTCGTGCCGGGCTTAGCCCGAGAGAGGAAGTGGGCCTGCCCGGGCTGTTCCAAAAAAAGAGAGGAGCAAACCCAGTTCAAAACCGTAAATGATCGTGGGCGGGCCGGGCCTAAACGGGCTTGGTCGGGGCCGATTCACGGCTGGGTTCGAGTCGGCCTAATTTATTTCAAAAAAAATGATAAAATTTTTTTTTGAGAATGAAAATTTGAATTTTTATTATTATTAATCTCATTATAATTTATAACATTAACTAACAAAAAAAATTGAAAGTTGAAAGTTTATATTTCATTTTCGTAAAATTTGTAATAAAATGTACAAGTATTTTTTTCTTTTCCGTCATCCGTCGTCCGTCTTGTAAGTCCCCGAAATTAATTTATATTTAAATTAGGGATTTTTAACCACAAATGACAATTTTAGCCTTAAAATAATTTAATATAATTATTAGGAATTTTTAGAATTTTTAAATGATTTTTAAAACTTAAAAATATTAATTAGCAATTTTTAAATTAATTAGAATGTTTTTAAGTCGGGTTGTAATATTAGAATTCTCTGTGCAAATTTATATTTGCACAGAACGCAGCGGGGGTGAATTTGCAAATTAGGTTATTTGCATATTGAAAGGCGGTGGGTGTTTTTGCAATTTTTCAAAGTCGAGGAACTTTTCTGCAAAGTCAGCCACGATGTCCGAACAGTGGCTTGTCGTCTTCCCACGACTGCCCCCATAAACACTAACCCTAATTCCTAATTTCTACACAAAAATCCCTAATTGACCCCCCAAATCGACCCTATAAACCCCACCCCCACCTAAATCCTAACCCTATTCCTCTCCCCAACCACCCTAGCCGCCGCCACAGCTCAAAACCCCCACATAGTTCGTTGGAACCCTAGATTGGATCTTGGCGTCGCTCCAGGCGGAGTGACGGCCAGCCACCACCCGCCGTTGGGTTCGCCACAATGCGGCGAACACCGATCCTATTTTTCTCGACCGCGACGTCGACTCCTCCGCCGCGCAGCAGTCCCGATTTCTAATCCTAAGTCGGACATGTACGTGTCACGTTCCCCTCTTCATTATTCGTGTCTCGTATTCCCGTATGCAAGTCGTCTCTTGTCGTGGGTCCTCGCGGTGTGCTAGGACACGCGAGATTCGTGTCGTGTTTGCTGTTTTAGCCTAGGACACGAGACACGATGTCAGATTCTATCACTCGTGTCCCTAACTGTCAGGACACGGGTTTAACATTTGGGTTTCGGGTTTGGATATGTGCTATCGGGTTTCAAACCCATTAACGGTTGGGTTTGGGTTACTGTGTTGTTCGGGTTTGGGCTCGGCCCGTTGGGCTTTGGGCTATATATAACTGTTATATATACATATTTACTATATATGTATATTGTATTAATATTGTATTTACTGTTTAACATATATATATATATATATATATATATATATATATATATATATATATATATATATATATATATATATATATATAAATATATATATATACATATATATATATATATATATATATATATATATATATATTTTAATATATATATATATATATATTTTAATACATATATATATACATATATATATATATATATATGTATATATATATATATATATGTATATATATATGTATTAAAATATATTTTATTATATATGTATTTTAATATATATATATATATATATATATATATATATACTATATATATATATATATATATATATATATATATATATATATATATATATATATATATATAAATATATATATATATATATATATATATATATATATATATAATATATATATATATTTTTTAATATATATATATATATATATATATATATATGATTAGATGACTTAAAGCACCATCCAACGGTGTAAATAGAGGGGATGTTTGGGGATGCAAAAAGCGTGGGGATGTTGATCCTTCCTCATATATATATATATATATATATATATATATATATATATATATATATATATATATATATATATTAAGGAACTATTTTATTGAAAATTAAAAGTGAGCTCGGAAAGAGCCATACAGACAGGTGCTGGGCCAAACAGACAAAAGGGCCCTGGAGAAAAGGTAAGAAATGCAAAAAGGGTACTTGCTGAATTTCTAAAATTTGGAGAAGCCAAATTTCGAAAATCAGCAAGATTGAAAACAATTTGAAATTTCGAAACCCGAAATATTCAAACGTTTGAAAATACAAAAAACAATGAAAAAGAAAAAGCAAATGTCCAGCGTTCCAGACGGGAAAGTGGCACGATTCCCGAGGGGGGGGTTCCGGCGCGCAGCCCGAGGAGGAACACTGCCCAGGGGGCGCGCAACCCGAGGAAGGGCACACAGCTCGATGGAGACTCAGGCCCCCTCCAGCACGGTCCAGAGCCGGTGAGCACCGGAGGGAAAGACCGGACGGGGGGCGGATGCTCCGCCGGAAGGGCGGGCGGGCCAGGGGCAGCGGCTGCCGGAGAATCCGGGCCAGGCGGCGCAGGGGAAAGCGCCAGATGGGGCAGGCGGAGGGAGCCCCGCGCGCTGGCCCGAGGTCGTTGGAAGGCAGCCGGAGGACCGGGCGCAGTGCGAGGCGACGGAAGAGGGCTCTCAGTCCAAAGGGAGAAGGCTCGCTGCCCAAGGCGCCTGGCACGCGTCCCGGGGGGAGCTGCTGTGACCGATGGAGGCACGCTCCACGCGGAAGTCTCGGGTCCCCCACCCAGACGCGTCCGGCCGGGAGAGACTCGGGCGGAAGGGAGGGGGGAGGGAAGGAGGGAGAGAGAGGGGGGGAGGACGGGAGAATGGGGGTGGATGGGAGAGCGGCATCGTCCCCCGGAGGACGGGGACGGCGGCTACCACCGAAGATGGGGGGGCCTCCGGCCTGAGCCGGAGAGAGCGCCGAGGGGGGGTGAGAGGCTGGGGGGGGAGAGAAGAGGAGGCCACCGACCTAGGCGGTGCCAACGCCGGCGCTGGAGGGGGGGGAACGAGGGGGGCGAGGGTGGAAGTGGCTGAGTTAGGCCACCCACCGCCGGGAGGCGGGGGGGGCGAGGGAGGGAGGCGGCTGAGTTTGGCCACCGCAGGGGAGAGCGGGTGGCCACGACCGAGGGGGTGGGCGCCACCGCGAGGGGGGCGCGGCAGGCCCAGGCGGGTAGGGGCCGAGATGGGAGCCGCCGCGGTGGCTCCGGAGGCTGGGGGAGGAAGCAGGGCGGACGCAGCCAGGTTAGAGGGAAGGGGAGCCTGGGCGGTCGCAGCCAAGGCGAAGGGAAGAGGACCCTGGGCGGTCGCAGCCAAGTCGGAGGGAGGGGGCGGGGGCCCGAAAGGGAGGGAGGGAGCCGGATGGCGCCGAGCTCGGCCACGCTTGCGACGCCGAGGGCGGCGTCTAAGTCAGCGGCGCCGAGGTGAGAAAAACCACTGAGACCAGGCGGGCGAGGTCCAGGCGAAGCCCGGCAAGGAGAAGCCGAGCGGGTGGAGGAAACCGGCGAAATCCCCCTGCGACCGGGGTGGCCGGGCGGACGGCTGACGGGGGAGGCGAGGAGTGGGGGAGTAGAGGGGGCTACGTAGGGGGAGAAGGATGCACAGGGGGCGGCGGCCGGGCCGAGGAGGCCGGCCGGCCAGCCAAACCACCGCACGAAGGAGGTGGAGATGGGAGCAGAGGGGCTCTGACCATCCCTTTTATATATATATATATATATATATATATATATATATATATATATATATATATATATTATATATATATATATATATATATATTATATATATATATATATATATATATATATATATATATATATGTATATATATTATTTATTTATTTATATATGTATATATAAATATATATATATTTTTTTATATATGTATATATATATATATATATATATATATATATATATATATATATATATATATATATATATATATATATATATATATATATATATATATATATATTTTATATATATATATATATATTTTTATATACATATATATATATATATATATATATATATATATATATATATATATATATATATATATATATATATATATACTGTCTTTATACATATTTATATATATTATATACTGTCTTTATACATATTTATATATATTATTTTTTTCCTTATATATATAAATGCATATATGTTATTATTTGTTTTTTTTTATATGTATACATATTTACTTGTCATTATATATCTATGTATTTATATATGTATATATATTCATATATGCTGTATTTTAATATATGTAAATTCACTTGTTAAACTATTGTCAATAAATATAATTATTATGTATATTTTATTGCATTAAAATATTATTATATTAATGTTCTATGCATATTTACATATATGTCTAATTTCGTATTTTTACGTAGTTTATTAAATGTGGCTATTTGAGTCCAAGCCTAGCATAGGTTTTGTGGACCCAAATGAGTCTAAATACATTCAAAGTCTGTACGAGTCATATCGGACTTGATTCATGGCCTTGGGTCCCGTATCTGGACTTCGGTTCAATTTCGTATACATGGATAAATACATTAGATAAATAATTATTTATTTTTCGAATATGTATTTTTCTGTATTTGAATTTTTAGACAGCTTTTAAGTACTCTATAAATTCTAGAAAAAATTAATATTTAAATACTATATTAATTTAGCTAATTTAATATAATTTTTCCAGCATTTAATTTATATATTTTCCACTGTCCAAAAGTAGGGAAAAAGAACTCATTTTTAAAGTATATATGTAAAATAATTTTTTTTATAAATATCTGCAGTAGTTTATAAATTCCAGAAAATTTATAATAAATTACTATAAATGACAAGGATCATTTTGGTACTTTATTTCATATCTATTGGGGTATTATAACTATTCTAATAATTGTTGGAACACAATGCACATTCTAAATTATTAATTGAATAATATTGCCCTGTGTGTTAATATGGAAATTTGGGATATTTTAGTATTGGGACCTTACCCTACCTTAGTAGAGAGACCCTAAGTGTTGGGTTAGATTTTGTATCACCCCATATTGGACTTCTATGCTAGTGCATCACTTAGCTAGTGTCCAGTTAGGAGCCGTGTCACACCGCTAGTGTAAAATTTTGAACATAGCTTAGAGACTGAGATTGTGTATCATTTGGACAGGACATCAGAAATCTATAGCTTCGTATTGATATCCTTGCTTTGCACGAGGCAAGTACCCCTAGAAATTTTATTTACTGCATATGATGATGAACTGTGAATGAACAAATGTTAACTTAGAGATTTTGCAATGGAAATCATATCTCACATGTTTCTTACATGCTTGACATGCTTTATACTGTTCTTGTATATCTGACATGATGGTTACTGGGGCATGGAGGAAACTGATAGTTGAGTACGTGATCATATCCCCTTCTCCCGTACGTATGTACCGAGCAAGGGCGCATTACATGCTACCTTGTCGTAGGCATATCCCGTATTTTTGTACGTATACACCTATGCTTGTAGACTTGTATGTACATACATTTTATTGCACGTAGACTTGTATACCGACACATTTTATACCTATTGACGATCATATACATGCTCCAGTTTTAAACTCTAGATATACATGTGTCGCCATGACAAATGTATCATTTACATGATAGACTGTGATATGCCATGATTTTTTGTTATTACATCTTTTTTCATTCCATGCTCAGTATGTTTAGTTTGTAGAACCTGTACTTGCTTACGTCCTGACAGGATAACGTTGTAGGCATACTTTCGGGGGAAGAATAACTCTGTGATCTTTACTATGGGCCCACTGCAGAGGACTAGGCCATTGCTCCCGAGAAAGTCCTCGCAGGGAACCTAGCTTGGTAGTTTCACTTAGTTTCCTTTTGGCTTAGTTGTTGAACTGTTTAGACTCTATCTTGTGGTCACTGGACTTTGTCTCCAGTTTAATTTTGGAAGTGTATTAACTAAAATCTAAACTTGTTTGCTTTCACTTATTAGATGTTGTATGGTGATGAACTTTAAAATGTGATATCATAACTGTTAGTATCTTAGATTCATTACAGTCTTGACTTAGAACAGCTTATTGTGCTTTAACCAAGCGTAGGCTGGACATGGCTCGGCCCGGCCCAATAATTTGGGTAGCAGATCGTGATATGTTTTTAGTGGTGGCCTATGCAGGTCGAGACTAAAGTTGTTTGGTCACGTTATTATACCAAGCATGTCTGCAATTAGGATTTTAGGACAACTTTATACCACTAGGAACAATATTTAGAACACCTAGAGGATTACTAGGATTACAACATAGGGAGAACTCATCACAGCATAAGATCGTTAACTATAATTATCCACTTGTTTGAAATTCAATGGGTTACAATTTTGACCAAGATAGTACCTTTGGGATGACACCTGAGAATCTTACTCTAAATCTTACCTCGAAATCTGTTTCCGCTTGTTTCCATTTACTCTTCCTTAATTCGTTATTGAATTTGATTCCTGATATTCGTTATTGACTTTGATTTTGCATCAAGATAAATTTTATGGATTGAGTTAAGGTGAATAATGATAACATATTTGATGATGACAGTGTGAACAGTAAATGTCTGCTTTATTTATGGAATTTAGAATTTATCGCAGCCATACGAGCTAGCATGACAAGGACATAGAGCCTGATTTTGGATATACTTATCCTAGTTATGGAATTTAGATTTTCTAGCAGCCATACCGGTGACGTGGTGAGAATTCTAGATAACATGATTAACGAATATATACCTTAGTTATGGACTCTATCGTTTATTGCAATTATGCTTACCGGCGTGACAAAAAATCTGACAACATAATTTTAGGAAGACATGTATGGTTATCAGATCATATCTTAAATCGGTTCACTTCATTATGACCGGATGAGCAAGAACAAATTTATATCATTATTCTTTTATCTTACCATTATTTTTTCGTCTTAATTAACCTTGTCCTAATTACATCTCAATTATCTCGTATCTACTTCGGTTAGTTACACTTTGAAATCTTTTTGAATTTTCGTATTTCTTTACTTGGAAAAGGCCGAAGAAGTATCGTAAATCATCTAGCTCGGAAAGGACGTAAGTTGTTATCTTATGGTAATCTTGGTGGGAATATAAAATATTGGACATTCAGGTAAAATTGTGGAAGAAAGCTATGACTGAAATTAGAAACAGAAAAGATCAGTAGTATCTGCTTAGAAATGATTACACTAGAGAATTATTTTGAGGATGAATTATTTGGAAAGAACATAGGAAAATTTTGAATAAGAAAAGCCGTAGAATATACATTAATGGTTAGAACATTAATATTTCGTAGATGTATTTTAGAACTGACAAGGATATTCAAGGTCGAAATATTTTTGAGAACTTGGATGATTTTAGGTTACTGATTCTCGATATATTTTATTTTGAGGTTACGATACAAATTTAGGAATTTAAATAATGGAAAAGAGACTTTAGCCGCATGTTGTGATGATATGAAATTGAACAACGATTGGTAAGGTAATGACTAGAAACAGGAATAACACTACGTTATTGAGTTAAAGGAAACCTTAGTGAATTTTATAAGAATTCTGAATTTAATAAGGATAATTTTTAAAGGTGTAAGTTGAAAGGATTGTGAACTGATTTTATAATGAAGGATAAAATTTTATATGGTAATAGTGACGTTAGACATGAGTAATACAAGAATATCCATTGGAATAACGATTAAGGATTTATTGTAGTGACCCGCTCCGCCCTAGCGGAACGCCGATTCAAACGGCAAGTGCAACGACTCAAACGAGCCATCGACCCGAAGAGTTGGCATCGACCTGATGAAGAATCGATGCAAGACTTAAATTGGCCGTCAAAGATGAATCCAGACTTAGACTTTCAAAGGCGCGCTCGGAGTATCGCTCGGCCTATGCGAACATCGCTAAGGTGGGTGGCTCCGATGAACCCGTCTTTGCTTAGCCTAGACATATAACAATACGGACACTAATGCTAGAATCGCTAGGCGATAACACCGCGCATGCTAATAAATGACTCAACGCACCTAGCTAAGGGAATAATTCCATCTTGTATGCTTGTTTAGAACATGGAAAAGAACTCGGCAATATTGAAACTCTCGTACCGCGCTCCACGCTCGTTCTAAGGCACAAGCTTACGTTCAAGTCCCTTATGCGTTCAAACAATGAAACAATGAATGGCTTACAACAATGAAATGGGAAGACTATCAACATAGTCGTTCCGAGTAGAGTAAAGCAACATTGAAAGACTATGGGACCGATGGGTCGCCAAGGCGGCTCCTGTACTGGGAGTTGCGTAATGCTTGAATGAATAAATCAATGAATGAATGAATGAATGAATACGTGAATGAATCAATGAACGAACGAACAAGTGAAAGAAAGAAAGAAAGAAAAGGAAGAATGAATAAAAGATAAGAGAGAAAGGAATGGTTAGCGACAGGTATGACGGGCACGTGCAACGGGGATCGCTACCCGCGCTGCACGGACGCCAACCTGGTCGATAACGCATTGTGGCTAAGGGTTAGCCTATGACAATAAAATACGAAATGGTCGTGGACGGACCCGTGCACGGGTGATACGAATTCTGCGGCATGATCAAAGGGAGGATCGTGGCCGGCCTAGGCGGAATCAAGTCAAGGCTTACGGGCTGCCTGGGTGCGGACTTGGCCACCCGGGGGATGTAAGTGCAGAAGTATTTCAAGAGACTAACGGGGTGTGTGCCAGTCCTCACCCTATGCTAGTTGAAAAATACCACGGTGGGATGTGTCCAAAATGGCTTGTGATGCCAGCGACCGGTGCATATAGATTTAAGAGGGCTTTGCTGGTGGCAATCCACGTGCAAGTCCTTGCATTGAAATCAAAGTAGTCTAAGTTAACTGTACAAAGCACCTTCTGAATAGGCTTGAATATCACACACAAAATGATCAAGAGTACTTCGAGCAAACGAGTTAGAAAACGTGCCTACAACGTGCTAGAACCCGAGACAAGGACACGCACTTGACATTGAATGCTTTCATGAACTACGTTAAGTTATTTCATATGAATTATTGACTAACTTGGTTTACGTTGGACAGGGAAGGTCGGACGGTAAGTATGGGTAAGTCGTGCATGTATTTCCATACGACACTTGAATTTGGCAACACGGGATAGGTTATGACATATGCCATGAAATTGATCCTAAGGCAAGATTAGAAAGACAATGAATGATAGAGATGTAAAAAAGTGAATGGAACGTGTTTGGTAATGATAGCATTGTGGGCAAGCTAGCATCCCCACCAGTGCATAACAATGTACTGATAACCCCACAGTCTGCTTGCAGGATGCAGGAGACGCCGGCGGGTGCGGAGCTTCCCTCGAACGTGCTAAGGCGCGGAGCTATCTCTCGAGCCTTGGAGCGTTGCAAGGAGCTGGAGTACCATATACAGGACATAATGTATTGGAACATCGCCATGAATCATTCCATCTTGTAAGCCACTTGGTACGCCTTTTATGTTTCAGAGAGAGCGAAAGCTTGAGCGACTTGTAAACTCGGCATAGCGCCGCTTCTAAACTTCTTGAATATCAATAAAGAGTTTGAATTCGCTTCAATTTGTGTTCATTTACTTTCCGCTGCAAAAATGGGGACACTCTGTGCGACTCTGTGGCCTAGCTCAAATCGGCCGTTTCTGGACTTGGCCTTGCACGGGCGCAACCTAGGCCCATGCGGCATCACGCCTTAGCGAGGACGATCGCTCCTACGGGAGCGCGGCGTGACAGATTGGTATCAGAGCACGGCTTTACGTTCTTGGACTTCATTTCGATTCTCTCAGTTTTGAAAGCTCGATTTTGAAACAAAAGAAGTGTACGCTCTCTCTCGTTGTGCCTTGGGATGTTCCATACAATAAGTCTAATATTTTCAAAAGCTCGTACAAGTGCTCGGTTGAAGGGATCGATAGGCGAAGGCCTTTGTACCGAACCACGACGTACTTGAGTTGGAAGGAACCGATGCTAAGAGTTAGCAAACGCAGTACGTGCTTGAATGAGCTTACGCTGACAGCAAACGAGTACACGAGACCAAAGTATAGTTCGAACGGGATGGTTATGCATGCAGCCTTTTGGCTAAGTTGTGCAGAGTATCGCGCACCTAGACCTTCTGGTGCAAACGAGTTGCGAGTGAGATCGATTATCGCTCGAACGAGAATAAGTGAGCATACGAACTCGAATATAGTCCGCACGGGATAGCTATGCACACGACCTTTTGGTTAAGTTGTGCTGCGTGTCGCGCACCTTGACTCCTGGTGCAATCGAGTTGCGAGCGATATCAAGTACCGCTCGGTCGGAAACGGAGATACACTTAGAGTGTATATCGATAGGAACGCCATCAAACTAACGCTTATGCGTGCACTGAAGATTTATTGGATTTTGAAGATTAGTGCGAACGACTTACTACGTCGAGGCGACGTGAGCGATTACGCTAGATATTCGTCGAACGAATCTGAAGGATGTCTTAGCGCATGATGCAAATGTGATTGTGGATTAAATAGGATAGCTTGAACCCGAGTGGTGTATGTGATAAGTTCGGAGAAGAATAAGAATGAATATCGACGACTAGATCATATGGCTCGAATTCGAGTGGTGTATGGATGTTCTTGGAAAATCATTCGAGCGAAAATTGAGGTTTACGAAACACAACGAGTACGTCGGCGAGGCGATGCGATCGTGCAAAGCCTTAGAACGTGTCACGCTTAGTTGGTCGTGACTTCGAATGTCCCGAACGAGATGTCGTTCGGACAACTTGTCAATGGGCAACGCAAGTTAGAAAACGATTCGGAACGATGAATGAAAATGAATGGTCTTGATCGAGGAAAACTTAGAGGATCACGCGCACGATTTCCGATTGATTCAAATGAATTGTGACTTGAGTTTGAACAATGATCTTGAAACTAGATTAAGGAATAGCAGTAGAACTTGATCTTGAATATCGAGGAAATTGTGAAATATCCAACTCGGACAACAGCATCAACGTACGACTCGAAATCGGTTGCAAAGAAAGATCGTCAGGTTACGCATATCGTCGATGGTATTGAGGCGTATCAAAGATAGATATGCGATAACTCGGGGGTATTCTGACTCTGCGAATGACGATCGTGCAAATGTTATTGTTCCGTTGGATGCTATACTTGGGATGTAAAAGATGTGTCGAGGGAAAAATAGATTTGGCTCGAGGATTTTCTAGTTGAACGTATGACGGTCAAACTATCGAATTGATTTGGCTTGGATGAAAATGTAAATGCTTGGATTTGCTTCGTTGACAACCACAACATTGACATTCTTGTCTTATGAGAGCGCAACTCCAGCCTCGCACATGCGTCGCGTCGGATTATGACGATCACTCCGCGTGAGCGCTGATATGGTGATTCATACAGTAGGAGTGATTGAACTTGGATGACGTGGCAATCTGATTGCTTCGACTTGTGGTTTGACGTAAAGGTGGACTCGAGAATAAATTTGTGTGCTTGAAGAATTGAACTTGAGGATTGAGTAGGTCCAAT
Organism: Iris pallida; assembly: GCA_029216955.1. Classification (NCBI taxonomy): domain Eukaryota; kingdom Viridiplantae; phylum Streptophyta; class Magnoliopsida; order Asparagales; family Iridaceae; genus Iris; species Iris pallida. Next base: position 3,648,529 of record JANAVB010031619.1, read on the forward strand.
CCGCGTATCGAGAATGGGTTAGTCTAAAACTCCAACAAGAGTTACGCCCCGATGAGAATGGTTATTCCGCGGGAGCGCTGCATGGTGATTCATGAACCGCCGTGGATAATCGGACTCGCGTGAGATTGGGGTGCAATATATTGTCGAGCTGGATGACCTCGTGATCGAATACACAAATTGGTTAAAACTGGTGATTGAATGAAATTGAATATGTGCAACGTAAGTCTTGATGCGAATTAGGTGATCATGCTCGATGTTTAGAAATTTGAGTGAAACGAACTTGGGTAGAAACTCCCATACAAGCGAACAAATGGTTTGACCATAGGATTTGGGGAGAGCGTCGTGCAACGACATTGTACGACGAGCCACGGACCTAACGTGTAACTATGACCTTGTGAGCAGACCTAGCGGATAGGCGGACGACCCTATGTCGAGTGATTGAACCTGTGCTATTGACATTAGAGTATCGTCTGGACGGACGATAGACTTGGGGCAGCAAGACTTAGAGTAGGACGGGGAACAGGGAGTGTGCGTGAACGACGATGAGATTGGCCCCAAACAAAGCGAATGATAGGAATGGATGATGCGCAAGTAAAGTTGGGATAACAAATTAAATCATTGATTGGAAGACGTACTCGGTGATAGGGCGATACTTGATCTGGAATTGGACGAAAGTTACTTAGACTTGGTCAACCCCGCTAAGAAGAAATCGTATTAATTTCGTTGACAAGAGCGCTTGAGAAGCGAATCGAATCATCTCGAGGACCGAAATAAACGATATGTGATACACAGATGAGTTCGGTTTTAAATCGAAGTTAGTAAAACGATCGGCAAATCGAAACTATCACGAGTAGCTTTTCTGACTTCGCTAGTCGCTAAGCTTGGTTGAAATATACGTATTCGGGGGACGCCTTGAATGCGTGCACGATCCAAACTCAGCGATATGATGAACTCGAATGCAGCTGCAAGTGGGTGTTGAGATGCGCATGAACGGATGAGTGAGTTTGCCTCAGCTTACGTCTCTCACATTTGACGAACTGCAACGCACCTCGTGCGACCGTTTCAGTCCCATGAAACGTCGAACTAGCAACCAAGTCGAAGGAAACACGACAATTGAATAAGAACCATCAACTCTAAAATGAATGAAAAGCCGTTCAATAAAATCGACCAAACGTATGCGACACAGAACTTGGAAAGGTATCGAGTATAGTTCGGTGCCATAGAACGATAGAGCCGTTTGATAGGGATTGTCTAAGAAATACGACGACGCGAGTTAAGGAATGGTAGGATGACCTGCACTCAGGAAGTCTCGAGGACGAGACTTATTTTGAGTGGTGTATTATGTAGTGACCCGCTCCGCCCTAGCGGAACGCCGATTCAAACGGCAAGTGCAACGACTCAAACGAGCCGTCGACCCGAAGAGTTGGTATCGACCTGATGAAGAATCGATGCAAGACTTACATTGGCCGTCAAAGTTGAATCCAGACTTAGACTTTCAAAGGCGCGCTCGGAGTATCGCTCGGCCAATGCGAACATCGCTAAGGTGGGTGGCTCCGATGAACCCGTCTTTGCTTAGCCTAGACACATAACAATACGGACACTAATGCTAGAATCGCTAGGCGATAACACCGCGCATGCTAATAAATGACTCAACGCACCTAGCTAAGGGAATAATCCCATCTTGTATGCTTGTTTAGAACATGGAAAAGAACTCGACAATATTAAAACTCTTGCACCGCGCTCCACGCTCGTGCTAAGGCACAAGCTTACATTCAAGTCCCTTATGCGTTCAAACAATGAAACAATGAATGGTTTACAATAATGAAACGGGAAGACTATCAACATAGTCGTTCCGAGTAGAGTATAGCAACATTGAAAGACTATGGGACCGATGGGTCGCCAAGGCGGCTCCCGCACTGGGAGTTGCGTAATGCTTGAATGAATGAATCAATAAATGAATGAATGAATGAATACGTGAATGAATCAATGAACGAACGAACAAGTAAAAGAAAGAAAGAAAAAGAAAAATGAATAAAAGATAAGAGAGAAAGGAATGGTTAGCGACAGGTATGACGGGCACGTGCAACGGGGCTCGCTACCCGCGATGCACGGACGCCAACCTGGTCGATAACGCATTGTGGCTAAGGGTTAGCCTATGACAATAAAATATGAAATGGTCGTGGACGGACCCGTGCACGGGTGATACGGATTCCGCGGCATGATCAAAGGAAGGATCGTGGCCGGTCTAGGCGGAATCAAGTCAAGGCTTATGGGCTGCCTGGGTGCGGAATTGGCCACCCGGGGGACGTAAGTCTGTAACTCCCCTTCCCAGAAATTTTAAAATATTTTTTATTATTTATTTTAATCTAAATGGTGTCATTATCCGTTTCTTGTGTCCCATTTTCATACAACATAGGTAATTACTTATATACCAACCTGAAAATATCCGTACCTTGTATCCATATCGTCTCTATCTTTATCTCCATGTCTTCATATCAACCCCATCACCATCCATATTACCATCACTCTTCTTGTATTTCTTGCAAAATGCATACTGTGGAAACCATACATTTAGCTGTTGATGAATATCATAAGCTCTTAGATCTGAGGGCTCATTAGATAAAATTGAACTTGTATAGATCCAGTGATATTACTTATTGGTTTTCATGCGATGTTCTGCATAATCAAGATTGATATTTTGTCTTTGTTATATGGTTTTTAGACCAAATTCTTATTTTAGTTCATAAGTTGTGGTTGAATTGTAAACATGGTGTTTATAATTCTATGTTGAATTGTGAAAGTTATGCATTCAGAGCCGTGCTTGAGTTGAGATAATTTCTTGTAGATTTTCATTATGCTATTGTTTTAATGTTTTTTTTTCCTAATATGTATATAACATATTCTCCTCACTTTGTACTACTATAGAGTACAGAAACAATATAATTTTTGAATGTAAATGAACTTCAGCTTTGAGATCTATTATCCTTTTTCATTTTTATATTTGTTTTGAAAAGTCTTATTTCATCTCAATTCTTTGAATACTTCTTTCTTCTTAGAATTCAAATAATGGTGCCAGTGATGCAAATATATAATATAGAGAGGCTAAAGTGTTTTTCCTATTGAGCATTGATGCATGCTTCTTTCGGATTACAGCAGTAGCAGCCTGAGAACCCAAGCCGAGCCCAGGCTCTCGGGCCTGAACCCCCTACTTCCCCAAGCCAGCCCAGCCCATAGGCCTAACCGACCCCCCCTAAGTTACTAGCATTTAGCTAAGTAACAGAACACATAAAACCCCCTCAGCCGAGAGTCCCCACAAGCAGGCCCCAACCCGAGTCTCCAAAACCGCATAAATACGCGCACGAGGGGGGGGGGAACTTTCGTCGACAACTAAAACCCTAAACGAACACCCCCAACCGCCGCCACCGACGCCACCACGACCCCCGTGGTCCGGCGACCCACCCGCCGCCGGCGCCACCACCGTGCTGGCCGGAGGCCGGCCGCGCGCGCGCGCGAGCGCGCGAGATGACAGCGGCAACAGCAGCAGTTGCATCTATGAGGGCCACTTCACGAAGAGATAACTTCCTCCATGCTTCATCGTTTTTCGATCCAATTGCGCAGGTACGGAGCTAACCTATAGCCCTTCAATCCCCTTCAAATAGTTTGGGTTAATTCGCTTCGTGCGCGTCGCAAATCGATTCCCAAAACTGGGAAAAATCTCAATTTCCAGGATATAGAAACTGCCCCCAACGTCCAATATTTACGGTCGATTTGCGACCAGAACATCGTGAACTTTGGAAAACTGTTTGAACAGACTTTTAGACAACCTATACGAGTTCGAAACCTCTCTTTTACTTTTATTTTTCATGTATTAAATCCCTGTTAAAACCGTTTCAAAATTTGACGAAAATCTGTTTTCAAAACATGAAAATTTATCCACACGACGTGCGTCTCGCCATTCCGGGCGACGTGGTCGCGAACCGAAAGCATCGAAAGCTGCGTAACGGCTTCGTGGTCGTTTGATCTTTGACAGAATTCGAATTGGTCGCGTGTACGCGACGAATTTGATGCGTATCCGTCAAAATTCACCGTATCGTGCACTTTGCAAATTCTTCAATTACTTTGTGTACGCTCGTCAGATCAAGACGAAACTTGTGCCAACAGGACCGTATCATTTTTCTGATCCTGTATACCAAGTTTGGTCTGATTCTGAGACAGTTGATAAAATCGCCGTATCGCGGGCCCCCCGTTCCGACTCAACGGGTAATTTTGTGCACGGCCCGCCGGAATCCAACTTTGGACATACGGTTGGGTTCGTATCGGAAAACCGAATCCGTAGACATGTAGTTTGACGACTTTAGAGACCGTTGACTCTGGCACGCTTTTCGGTACAAAGCGGGTCCAACGGCGGACATTATTTTTGTCCAAAATTACCGTTTTGCCCCTGTGTCCAGAATTGGACTTAAGGACAGGCAATCCTAGCTAATTTGACTATTCTGAGAACGTTGGTACTGTTTATTTAAGCATCCGGAGACTTCTGCATGTGTTGACTGATTGTGGCTCATTGAGTGGTATAGTGTTATTGGTTTATCCAGCTAAGGACCTCAGGCAAGTACACTTTCTGATTGCTTTCGATTCATAGTAGTCTTTTCATTTTATGTCTATACATATATCTTGCTGCTTGTTGACACGCTCGTCACACGGAGTAGTCGGGAGGGGAAATATCTTAGTAGACATGTGGACTACCCAGAACTATCCCCGTGTCTTTCGTGAATGCTAGCCGCTGCACACGACACGTGCAGTGAGCCTGATTTACCCCATAGCCGTTCACATGTCGAAACAGATATTTCACACCACCTAAATAGATGTCTTTTATTAGTTTTTTCTTGTTTATTTCTCTATCGTGCTATGTCATCAGTTTTCTTACTAGCTTTCATATTCCATATGCTATTTTCATGTCTTGTTAATTCTATTGTGTTTTGCATTGCTGTCGATTTGTGTACTTGTTCCATTTCTGACTGAAAACCAATATTTTTCAGGTTTAGCCGCGATCACTCTTAGCACTGGAGAAGACTTGGGTATGCTGAAGACAACCTAAAAATAGAAAGCAATTGTATCAATTTCATTAATTGTAAAATCTTGTATTTTATTTTAATTGTAAATGTTGTAAATAATTTAGAAATGTGAATGAGCAGCAAATGTTGTATTTTGAGCATTTATTTCTTGCGGGCTTGACAGCGTTCTACCGTCGACTCTGCGGCGTAGGCTGGCTTGGACACGTCTCGTATCCGAAAAAGCGGGTGCGGGTCGTGACAAGTGCAGAAGTATTTCAAGAGACTAACGGGGTGTGTGCAGTCCTCACCCTACGCTAGTTGAGAAATACCACGGTGGGATGTGTCCAAAATGGCTTGTGATGCCAGCGACCGGTGCATATAGATTTAAGAGGACTTTGCTGGTGGCAATCCACGTGCAAGTCCTTGCATTGAAATTAAAGTAGTTTAAGTTAACTGTACAAAGCACCTTTTGAATAGGCTTGAATATCACACATAAAATGATCAAGAGTACTTCGAGCAAACGAGTTAGAAAACGTGTCTACGACGTGCTAGAACCCGAGACAAGGACACGCACTTGACATTGAATGCTTTCATGAACTACGTTAAGTTATTTCATATGAATTGTTGACTAACTTGGTTTATGTTGGACAGGAAAGGCCGGACGGTAAGTATGGGTAAGTCGTACATGTATTTCCATGCGACACTTGAATTTGGCAACACGGGATAGGTTATGACATATGCCATGAAATTGATCCTAAGGCAAGATTAGAAAGACAATGAATGATAGAGATGCAAAAAAGTGAATGGAACATGTTTGGTAATGATAGCATTGTGGGCGAGCTAGCCTCCCCACCAGTGCATAATAATGTATTGATAACCCCACAGTCTGCTTGCAGGATGCAGGAGACGCCGGCGGGTGCGGAGCTTCCCTCGAACGTGCTAAGGCGCGGAGCTATCTCTCGAGCCTTGGAGCGTTGCAAGGAGCTGGAGCACCATATACCGGACATAATGTATTGGAACATCGCCATGAATCATTCCTTCTTGTAAGCCACTTGGCACGCCTTTTATGTTTCAGAGAGAGAGCTTGAGCGACTTGTAAACTCGGCCTAGCGCCGCTTGTAAACTTCTTGAATATCAATAAAGAGTTTGAATTCGCTTTAATTTGTGTTCATTTACTTTTCGCTGCAAAAATGGGGACACTCTGTGCGACTCTATGGCCTAGCTCAAATCGGCCATTTCTGGACTTGGCCTTGCACGGGCGCAACCTAGGCCCGTGCGGCATCACGCCTTAGCGAGGACGATCGCTCCTACGGGAGCGGGGCGTGACATTTATGATCCTTGATTCAAGAATTTTGGATCTAGGTTAAAGGCAAGATGAAGGAATTTCGACTTCAGAATGACTAAATGGAGAATGAACTGCAAAATTTAGGAGGGTAAATTTTTTTGAGAAGCTCTAACAAGAACATACTTTACGTGTTAGTAACCTTGGAATACAGGTCAAGTCTATAGTATTATGGCAGGGTTCAATCTTCATGACTAAAGGTTATGATTTTTGTTAGTAGTCATATAAGGGTTTGATTTTCATATTTGGACTCGTGAGATAAATGTATGATTAGCAAATGATGATCAGATAAACTTGGTAGTAGCAAAGTGAGATGATTACCTTGATTCCCTGTGAAATATTGCCTTTTGATTTCCTTATCATAATGGAAGGAATTTGATTTTTTTCCTATCCTTTAATCATTCTTTAAGTTTCAATATCGCTAATTTCTAAAACCCTTTGATCGCGACCATTCGACTTTGGTCATCTCCTTTATCGTACCAATATTCTTAATCCTTGATCGTACTTAATTGATTTAAATCCCATTGTGACCTAGTTCTCTATCAACATGTTGCTCGTGCTTGGACTACGATTATATTCATCATCATGGCTAAATACTGTTTGACCAAGGTTAGATTGACCTTATCTTTGATTGTGTCAAAATTTCGATTATGATCATATTTGGATTTAGATACCTTTACCACTCGTGCCTAAGCTTTCGATTTTAAATTCTTAATAATGACTAGTTCTGTGCTAACCATGATTTGATTTAGCCATTATCCTTCATGTTGGTCGTGCCTATATGACCTGGCACGATTAGACGACTTTGAAACCCATGATCGTGATTTTAACGATCATGACTATACGTACTAAAATTGCCTCTGTAATCATGCCTAAAATTTTGGTCTTTGACAGCATCGGAGTAATTTTCTGTTGCATCAAATTTCGATTCTCTAGTCACTAGTACTCAGATTTCATTCCTGATCATGACTAGGTTTAAAATTTTGTCGCTCTATCCTAAGTCGAACCTAAGCGATTTGAGTCAATTCTGAAATCCTTCGGCATGTCCGAATCTTGATTTTACTCGTGACCAGATGGTTTGATCCTTGGTCATCGATCGTGCCAAACGTTTTATTATTCCTAGCGACGCCCAATCGCATCATCTTCATATTTGAACATGCCTATATAACCTTGAAATCGAACCTTATCGAGCCTAAATCACCTTGATCACTCTATACTTAGACCTGATTTCAATTTGATCGTAATTGAACGATTTTGATTTTTCGTAATCATATCTTAGATCATGCCAAGTGGATTTACATCACTTTCAAATTTTAATCACGTCCGAGCTCCGATCATATTTCATGACTTAATCATACTCATTAAATTTTCAATCGCGGCCTATAGGACATTGTTTTCGAAATCTTGATAATGCCTAAATCTTATATTGATCGTAATTAAGTTTAGACTTTAATCGTGCCTGTGCGACTTTGAGCCTAATTTTTTTTCTCGAACCTAATGTCACGACCCGTACCCGCTTTTCAGACGCGAGTCCGTGAGCAAGCCCAGCTACGTGTCGAACGGACTCCAGCCCTACTCGAATACGTAAACGCTGTCACGGCTATGGCAATGGGCCTAATCAAGGTAAGGCAAAACTATATCTCAATCCACAATAAGATAATAAACAAGAATGAACAAGTATGGGTCGTGGTCTGCAGTCCACTAGCATATATGTCCGATAAGATTCTAAAGGAAATAACAAGAGTCTAAAACTGAATCAAGAAACATTATATCTCATGATAAGGTATGAAAGCACGAGCGGATAATAAACACGATAACGATACCTGAATCCCGCAAGAACCGCAAAATCCTCCGCCATCCAGAACTACTAGCTAACTCCATGAAATTGCTAAACCTGAAGAGATCATCAGGTCCTCAGAGGACATAGCAAGATACATAATATACATGTCTATCTAGCAGTTTTATCATACGCAAGAAATAAATAAGAAAGAACAAGAACAAGACAAATAACTACGAACATGAACACTAACACGAATACGAACACGAACACTAGAACAACTACGTATAAATGAACTGCCAGATGAACGATAATCACGAGATCAATGGAAGAACCAAACCCTCGTCCCGAGTGTGGACTCTCTGGTTTGAACTAAGTACTAACCCTCGTCCCGAGTGTGGACTCTCGGGTTAGCTCACGGCAAGACACCCTCGTCCCGTGTGTGGACTCTCTGGTGCAAGTACAATATCCTCGTCCCGAGTATGGACTCTCTGGTGCAAGTCAAGTCAAATCAAGTCAACACCCTCGTCCCGAGTGTGGACTCTCTGGTGCAAATAATCGACATCCTCGTCCCGAGTGTGGACTCACGGATGCAAACAGATCAAGAAAAACACTATCGTCCCGAGTGTGGACTCTCTGGTGCCAAGGAAATAATATCAAAGATTTTAGCAGTTCAATTACACGTACTCGTTCTATGACACGACTCAAGCAAGGTACTGACGAGAAACACCAAGTGGGAACCACAAGACCAACCATGAACACGGCTATAAACAATAAAAATAACTCCACAGAAAATAACACGAAAAGCACATGTCCATAAACAATCAAATGACTGAAAAAACAAAAGGAAATGCATGTAAGTAAAACTGTAGAGGAAGGCAAGGTATACTTGCCTTAGGTCCTGTGCTGCTGGCACTGTCAAGTGCTAAATCGTTTCTCCAGCCTGTTTATAAATCAACTTGAATTAATAGATATAATTGGAAAACTAACTATTTACATTTAGGAATAGCTTCTAGGTTTATTATTTGTTCTCTAATCCTATCTAATTTCTTATTCAGTGCAAGGTTGCTAAGCCAAGTACCCTGTTGCTTCCCAGTTCCCTGTTATATCGACACTCTAACCAACTGAGACTTGTCTTTGACCCCAGCCCTCATCCTTTTAGATACCAGGCCATGTCCTCCACCAGGATTCCAAGTGAAGATTAGTATTTCTGTTTATATGACTTCAGTTCAACTCTATATGGTAACTAGGTTGCCTACTAACCCTTCAACATCCATCTTTCTTTTCTCCCCATTCCTGGTTGATCTGTTTACTCCAGTATTTTCTATACACTTCAAATATGTCGTCTTCTAAGCCTAAGAATATTGAAGAATTTCCAAACTAAACAAGTTATTGCACCACTTATTCTTGTGCACCTGAAGCAAGTAATAGTAAGAAAATATTCAACTACATAACTTAACGAGGAAAATATGCTCCTAGTTCCTTTTCCATCAAATGTGCAATAGTGAGCGTCACCTAGGGGTATTGACAACCCGAGTGACCCAATATCAATCTGGTATACTTCCTCTACTAACCCTGTGTCTTTACAGGGTTGTACCCAATGTCAATTATTCGAATTTCTCTATTACTCGATGTTTAAGTCTTAAGTATCAAACTACAACTAAACCATAGAATATTATAGGTGCCAAAGAAAACCAGGTCGAAGCTGGTTGCTCACAAGGCCCGATACCCGGACTTGGCTGACACCAATAGTGTTCCTACATTGGATATCGAGTGGTCCACTAATGCTCCCCTGTTTAAACAGTTGATTACAAATATGATACTGAGATACCTACTTAAAACTGTGTTCCAGGTCCTACGTGAAATTCCATCTGAGCCTTAATGTTCAGGATAAAAGTCTAACCTGGGATCCAGGTCACCTAAGCAGTGATATACTTCTGTTATGAAGTTTCAGACTGATACCAATAGTATTCCCATGATTTGAGATCGGCTATGAATGTCACCCCTGGATCCACTTGGATCAGGTAATTCCTGGTACTCGGGTTTGGTTGTTATTTAAGGTCAGAGGTGGACTTCGAGTATCTGATTCTGATATTGCACCAGGAGCATCCATCCGATACTTCCCATCTAGAACTGATATTCAGAAAGCACCTGCAATCATCGATTATGAAGGGTTCCAACATCGATTACCGATTCCCAGGGCCCAAGTGTAATCTAATGTCTAACCATTGCCCTGATCTCATACCTGTATCAGGCATCAACATGATGCCGACCCTTAAGACTGTTCTGATCTCTACTGATACTCTTGAGTATCACAGGATTTCAGATGTTCGATATTGACCCTGATGATTTCCTGGTTTCGGGATGGGTGAGTATTCCCACATTAAACATAACTTCAAGGGATCAATTTTGCAGCTAAAACCCGATTTCCTAATTACTATCATTCACTGTATTCCTTAGTCTTGCCAAAACTAATATGATCTGAGATTGCAACAATGTTCTAAAACTAAGAAAAGAAACTTACCTAGGCTTGGCTCCTTTCTCTATTGCTCGGCAGGAAACAGGGCTCTCTCTAGGGTTTCCTCTCTATCCTGGTTGCTCAAATAGAACTCAGGAATCTCTCAATCAGTTTATATATATATATATATATTTATATATATATATATATATATATATATATATATATATATATATATATATATATATATAGAGGAGGGATATTGCACCAAGGCTTTATATATATATATATATATATATATATATATATATATATATATATATATATATATATATACGAAGGATAAGGGTCTGCTTAATTTAAACTGGTAGGGTTTATCATTTAGGTGTTTAAACTCCTACTTGGTTCTTTTGAATCCTAACCAGTGTGAAGGATCCGGCTAGGATTTGGAATCAGTTTACCTATGAGATATGAGGGTCGGTCTATTTGAATCCTTTAGAGTTTAGCCTTGGTTTTTAAATCGTTATTTGAAAAGGTTTTATCTAACTGATGTGCTCAGTTAGGATTCGAGTAATCTGAGGGGTTTGGTTTAGCAGGAAAATAGAAGGGGCAATTTGAATGCTAACTGTATTCAGATTTAGTCTAGGAAACCTTACCCATAAACCCCCTTAGGCTTGGGTCTGCTGCTGTTTTGTTCATTTACAGCTCAATGTTCCCTTGGCTCTTCCACTGGTGAGGTGTCTGTACCGCAGCCATTTGGCAGCAGGGGAGAGCATATGATGGGGGTTCATTTCCACATTGTGTTGGAAAAGGCTGGCTTAAACTGGTCATTTGGTGTGTATATGGCCACACTGTTGTCCACAGGAAAAATAGGCTCCTTTCTATCTTGATCCTGGTGCAAATCTCTATCTTTAGAGATGGCGAGACAGGTTTGTTTCAGCTATTTGTTAATCATTATCACTATCATCCAAGCTTTCTTCATCTGAATTTGGTCAGCTATGGTGCATGAGAAAGCTCCACAAATGAGAGGAGGTTCAAAAAGGGAGAGCTGGTTAGGTTGCAACTTGCAGGGTGACAGTGCCACGTGTATATTTGGTCGAGATTTGGTGCCATTAACGCGTGCTGTGCAGTTTCCATATTTTGCGATATCGGCCGATACCATCCCAATCCGATACCAACTAATACCAATAATGACCGTACCGACATTGGGCGTCTCTTTTGTCGTCAATTCGGCGAAGATAATTGAACGAAAAAGACTAATTAACAAAGGTGTAAAAACATAATAAGGTTATAAAGACTCGTGAAAGAAGAAAACTTATATATTGCAGGCGAGGTTGGCGAGGTTGTGAAAAAGCTAGTCGCTAGTCGGACGGCCACTCGCCGCCTAGCACTGAGTCCACTTAGGCGGTTCAAAAATAAAATAAAATTCTAAAAAATATTTCAGAACTTCCGGGAAGAGAGGCTACACCTAAACTACTGATCATTCCATGCTCGAATTTCGATTCCAACTTCGATTTTCCAGACCATGACTGAGATCGCGCCCGAATGACTTAAGTCTATTTTCTAAATCACGCCCATATAATTTCGTTCATATTTCGATTCTATCGTGCCAAAATCACTAATCGTGTCAAATTTATTTTGAACTTGATTATTGTAATTGTGTCAAGTCATCGTTCTTTGATCGTGCCTAAGTTATCGACTAAACTCTTAATCGTGTCTTGATCCCCCTGCCAGCCTGAAATTTCGAGCACGAATTTTTTTTAAAGAGGGTAGATTTGTAAGCCCCTGAAATTAATTTATATTTAAATTAGGGATTTTTAACAACAAATGACAATTTTAGCCTTAAAATAATTTAATATAATTATTAGATTTTTTTTAGAATTTTTAAATAATTTTCAAAGCTTAAAATAACAATTTGTAATTTTTAAATTAATTTTTAAATTAATTAGAATGTTTTTAAGTCGGGTTGTAATATTAGAATTGTCTGTGCAAATTTATATTTGCACAGAACGCAGCGGGGGTGAATTTGCAAATTAGGTTATTTGCATATTGAAAGGCGATGGGTGTATTTGCAATTTTTCAAAGTCGAGGGACTTTTCTGCAAAGTCAACCACGACGCCCGAATAGTGGCTTGTCGTCTTCCCACGACCGCCCCCCAAAACCCTAACCCTAATTCCTAATTTCTACACAAAAATCCCTAATTGACCCCCCAAATCGACCCTATGAACTCCCCCACCTAAACCCTAACATTAATCCTCTCCCCCAACCACCCTAGCCGCCGCCATAGCTCAAAACCCCCACATAGTTCGCCGGAACCCTAGATTGGATCTAGGCGTCGCTCCAGGCAGCGTGACGGCCAGCCACCACCGTCGTTGGGTTTGCCACGATGCGGCGAACACCGATCCTATTTTTCTCGACCGCGACGTCGAATCCTCCGCCGCGCAGTAACCCCAATTTCTAATCCAAAGTCAGACACGTCGTGTCATGTTCCCCTTTTTATTATTCTTGTCTCGTATTCATGTATGCAAGTCGTCTCGTGTCGTGGGTCTTCGTGGTGTGCTTGGACACACGAGATTCGTGTCGTGTTTGCTGTTTTAGCCTCGGACACGAGACACGGTGTCAGATTCTATCACTCATGTCCCTAACTGTCAGGACACAGGTTTAACATTTGGGTTACGGGTTTGGATATGTGCTATCGGGTTTCAAACCCATTAACTATTGGGTTTGGGTTACTCTGCTGTTCGGGTTTGGACTCGGCCCATTGGGCTTTGGGCTATATATAACTGTTATATATATATATTTACTGTATATATATATACTGTATTAAATATTATATTTAATGTTTATATATATATATATATATATATATATATATATATATTTATTTATTTATATATATATATACATCTCTTTTTTTTCCAGCACGTGCGAGCTGAGTTAAATCGTGTGTCTCCCCACACATGAGTTTTAGCCGGTCGTCATGTCGCTTGGGACTCTTCGTGCGGATTACGTCCGTACTGGCTTTTTCATCATCGCCCAACACGTACGCCTCGCACACTCCGTGCGCTCTAGTGCCTCACGGGACGGCCAACGTCTTTCGACGCCGGCAACTCAACGCCACGATTCGCCCACGACACCGCCCCGACGTCTTCACGACGACTACGACAGTCGATGCCTCCCAGCCACCCATTCTATGCGCACGACGCCCTTATGATGTCTTCCCGACGCTCATAGGGTGCCGTACGGCGGGCTGCATGGTCAGCCGTCGTTTGTCCCCGTGGTAGAATGGTGCCGGTCCTCGACCGCCCGCACGACGCCCTAGCCGATGAGTTTTCATGCACGGGGTGCCCATTCTGCCCCACGCCAGCTCAGATCGTGGCCATTTTCGTCAGGCCTCCGACGTTGTGGATTCCCCGCATCGCACAGTCTATATATATATACACACACACACACAAAGTATTTTTCGTCAGTCCTCCGACGTTGTGCGGCATCACGCCTTAGCGAGGACGAACGCTCCTACGGGAGCGAGGCGTGACACCTACGGCGTTGTGGATGCCCCGCATCGCACAGGCCAGGCTCATCATCGCCATATATATATATATATATATATATATATATATATATATATATATATATATATATATATATATATATATATATATATATATATATATATATATTTCTACATTAAAATATTATTATATTAATACTCTATGCATATTTACATATATGTCTAATTTCATATTTTTACGTATTTTATTAAATGTGGCTATTTGAGTCCAAGCCTAGCAGGGATTTTGTGGATCTAAATGAGTCTAAATATATTCAAAGTCTGTACGAGTCATATCGGACTTGATTCATGATCTTGGGTCCCGTATCTGGACTTCGGTTCAATTTCTTATACGTGGATAAATACATTAGATAAATAATTATTTATTTTCAGAATATGTACTTTACTGTATTTGAATTTTTATACAGATTTTAAGTACTGTATAAGTTCTAGAATAAAAAATTAATACTATGTTAATTTAGCTACTTTAATATAATTTTTTTAGCATTTAAATTACATAATTTTTTTAGCATTTAATTTACATATTTTCCACTGTCCAAAAATTGGGAAACAGAACTCATTTTTAAAGCATATATGTAAACTAATTTTTTTATAAATATCTACATTAGTTTATAAATTCCAAAAAAATTATAATAAATTAATATAATTAACAAGGATCATTTTGGTACTTTATTTCATATATATTGGAGTATTATAACTATTTTAATAATTGTTGGAACACAATGCACAGTCTGAATTATTAAATGAATAATATTGTGTGTTAATATGGGATTTTGAGATATTTTAGTATTGGGACCTTACCCTACCTTAGTGTAGAGACCCTAAGTATTGGGTTAGATGTTGTATCACCCCACATTGGACTTCTACGCTAGAGCATCACTTAGCTAATGTCCAGTTAGGAGCCGTGTCACACCGCTAGTATAAAATTTTGAACATAGCTTAGAGACTGAGATTGTGTATCATTTTGACAGGACATCGGACATCTATAGCTTCATATTCATATACTTACTTTGCAAGAGGCAAGTACTCCTTTAAACTTTATTTACTGCATATGATGATGAACTGTGAATGAACAAATGTTAACTTAGAGATTTTGCAATGGAAATCATATCTCACATGTTTCTTACAAGCTCGACATGCTTTATACTGTTCTTGTATATCTCACATGATGGTTACTAGGGCATGGGAGAAACTAATAGTTGAGTACGTGATCATGCCCCCTTCTTTCGTATGTATGTACCGAGCAAGGCCGCATTACATGCTACCTTGTCGTAGGCGCATCCCGCATTTTTGTACGTATGTACTCCTATGCTTGTAGACTTATACGTACGTACATTTTATTGCACGTAGACTTGTACACTGGTACATTTTATATCTATTGACGATCACGTACCTGCTCCAGTTTTAAACTCTAGATATACATGTGTCGCCATGAAAAATGTATCATTTTCATGATAGACTGTGATATGCCATAATTTTCTGTTATTACATCTCTTTTTATTTCATGCTCAGTATGTTTAGTTTGTAGAACCAGTACTTGCTCCAGTCCTGAGAGAATAACGTTGTAGGCATACTTTTAGAGAAAGATTTGCTCTGTGATCTTTACTATAGACCCACTGCAGAGGACCAAGCCATTGCTCCCGAGGAAGTTCCCGCGGGGAACCTCGCTTGGTAGTCTCGCTTAGTTTTCTTTTGGCTTAGTTGTTGAACTGTTTAGACTCTATCTTATGGTCACTGGACTTTGTCTTCAGTTTAATATTTTGGAAGTGTAATAACTAAAATCTGAACTTGTTTGCTTTCGATTATTAGATGTTGTGTGGTGATGAACTTTAAAATGTGATATTAGAACTGTTAGTATCTTAGATTCATTTTTGTCTTTACCTTAGAACAGTTTACTGTGCTTTAACAAGCGTAGGCTGGACATGGCTCGGCCCGGCCCAACAATTTGGGTAGCGGGTCGTGACACGTCTTCCATCCAAGTTTATTGCTCATCACCTCCTCCAATAGCTTCGTCGAAAGTAAGAGACTGAAAGTCCAGCTCACTGATGTCGGCAGTTTCATCTCATAAGTTTTGAGTTCGTTTTTACGTACGAACCCAATTTTGAACACAGACACATGTTTCAAAAATAACTAGTGTCACGACCCGATCCCAATTTAATGGGTCGAACCGGACCATGTCCAGCCTGCACCGTGGTGAGACGGCGGCAGTAAGCTGTTCCATTGCAGGTATTCACAACAACACAAGTACATTTGCCACAACTGTTCTATTCGGAATTGAAACTTTATTAAATGAAATATTCAAAGTACATCTGGAAATGAAAAAAATGCAGAAAACAAACTACAACTCCAAATAAAGGAAAATGCTGGAAAGGAAATCTATCTAGCAATCTGGTTCCGTCGCCTCAGGATCAGCGTCCTCCGGAGACGGCTCCGGTACGGTCACAGGGTAGAGAACCGGGTCATGGTAGCTATTATAGTATAGCTCGTCATCCTCAGTGTTACCTAAAATGTTGTCTCCAGTCAGGAGGGAGCAAAGTACAATTCATGCTAATTAAACAGTTAAATAAGAAATAGAATCATGCAGTTCTAAACAGTTTTAAAACATGTTTGTTACAGTAGAAAACAGTGATTTGAATAGGTAATGACATATGACCGGCTTGGGTTTGTTACAGTAATGGATAAGGGGTTTTTGTTACAGTATGGTCATAATCATTACGCTATTCCCCAATCCCCCGCTATTCCCCAGTCCCCAATAGTTACAGTAGTTACAGTACAGTACTCTCGGTGAGAGTTTCGTGTGTGAGACGTGGTTTAGACATGCAGTAAAACGATTAAATAAATAACTGTAAACTAACACAAACTATACTTGCCTTGAATTAAGATTGACTGGAAGAACAGTTCGGTACCGAGGAGGACGTCAGGTCCGACTTCGAGTTCCTACAGTTGAGAACTCGACTTAGATTCCTGAATAACCAGACTAAATGTGCTAGTTGCAATCTCTAGTAGACATGTCCTAGTCAGGTTTTAAGTTGTATTAAACTACAGCTAACGGTTACGTCGCAACTACGTGCGTTGATTAAACCGGTTAATTGAATTATTTTGGAAAATCACGAGAATCAAATATAATTTGGAAAACTTTGTGTTTTGGTAATATATATTATAAAAATACAATTTTCTTTTAGTGATAATCCGTGAATTAATATTATTTTATTCATTTTACTAAATGTCGTAATTAACCAGTTAATCGCGATCTAATCTACGTTTATACAACTAATCCAGAAACCACCCAAATCACATCCACCAGAAATAAAATAAAATAACTACGCTACACAAATACATTTGCACAGCTAATGGTCCTAGGGTGGGCTTATGCCCGGTACAATTTCCTTTTACATTAAATAAGAGAAAAAAATGACTGAAATTAAATAATTAAAGTGCAGGGAATAATATCTAATATAAATAGCCTAAAATAAAATAATTTAAAAAGAAAGCTAGGAGTCTCAGACTCGGTCCATTCCTCAAAATTCGGCTAATACCACAACGTCCGGTCGGACCGGTGCGTTTGCATTTTGCCGGGGCCCACAGACCGGTACGGTCGTCGCCCGAAAATCGGTTTAGAAATTTATTTTCGAAAGCCAGTTTTGAAATCAATATAAATATAGTTTTGTAAAAATTTGGGCAGCACTTTCTCTATTTCGGGACAAACCCAAAACTGGGAAATGCGCCACGGAAAACCTGCAAATATTTCCAACCCAAAATAATCCACAGAATATATCCACCAAAATAATTCCAAGCCACAGAAAAATAATTCCAACTCCACCGAATAATTCCCGAAAAGTTCGGGAATCTCATAATCCAACCAAATCACACCAAAGCAACACAGGAAAATAATCTAACGCCGCTAAACGAAAATATACGTAGCTAACCGGATTTCCCAAAGGGAAACCGGGGACCGATTCTCATCACCGACTCTACGGGAGGGACGAACTACTGTGATTAACAAGGGTTTACCAAATTCCGTTGGCGGGGAGCCGCGGGAAAAGCTTGGGAAAACCGAAACAGCGTTCGGACAACGGCGTCGCGGATCCTGGACAGCGGGAACTCCACAGAACGCTGGACAGCAGGAGTGGGTCCGCGGGAAAAGGCGCACAGATCTGGCCCGCTGGAAAGCGGCAGCAGCTCGCCGGAAGGGCGCGCTGATGCGGGGAGGTGCTGGACCTTGCCGGAAGGGCGCGGCCACGGGGATGGGCGCGCGGACAGCGGCTCGGGTGGCCAGAGGAGTCCGCGGGAGAGGACTCGGCCGCGCAAGGGGCGGCCAAAGGGGGTCGGCGGGTTCTGACCCGGAGGGGGTCGCCCGGGCTCGGGGAAACTCGGCGTCGGAGCTGGCTTGGCCGCACGGAAAGGCGGCGGCGGCCTCGGGGGGAGCGGCCTCGGTCGCACGCGCGCGGAGAGGAGCGCGGGGGCTCGGGTCGGCCGAAGGGGAAACTCGCCGGAGGGCTCGGGATCCGGCAGCTCGGGAAGGGCTTGGGGAATCTGGGGTTTCTTCCCAACCGAGAGAGAGAGGGAGAGATCTGAGAGCTTTAGAGAAAGCTTTCTCCAATAGAAAATAAATGGGGACGTGTGAGAGAGAGAAAAGTGATTGGGTTAGAGTTTTGTGAGTTGTGAGAAAGTGTGGGTTCTGCTGGAAGAACGTGGGAGAGGTTATTAAGGAGAGAGTGGGGGCACTGTGTGGTGAGGAGAGAACGTGGGAAAGCTTACCACTTCTCCAGGAATACACACTGGTCCTTCGGGACCAGTTCTCAACCATACCTTATTATTTTCTTGTTCTTTTATTATTGTTATTTAACCAAGTCAAAATAGGAGAGAATTTGGGAAAAGAAAGGGTTGGGCTCAGGCCTGGGTCTGGGCTCGGACTCGGGTCTGGGTCCAAACATTCAAAAGTCCAAGTTGATTATTTTTTCGAAATCATTTCATCCAAAAGTAATAATAATAAATAATAATAATAATTTGAAAAAATGTTTTATTATTAAAACACGAAAATTCTATTTACAAACTAAAATTATGGAAACTGGGTTTCACAATCTTCCCTCCTTAGAAAATTTCGTCCTCGAAATTAAAGGCAGGGTTAGGTGGTTGGATAAACTCAAATCAAACGGGTACGGGTACTACGCCCGTAACTCAGGTCCAACAATAAGAATTTCCAAGGCAGTCGTGGATGAGACGGTTTAGGGACAAGTTTTATGATATCATCCGCGCAAAAAAAAACAAAAGCGAACCAAAGTACACGAGGTTGATCAGACCATCATGCACCGGTCCTGATTAGACAATATATTAGTGGGTGCACCCAATAAAATATCGTCATGATCAAGCTTAAAAAAAAGATAGCTTGCAAAACTAGGCTAACTTAGCAGCATTAGTCAAATTTAGAACGGAAAAAGAAAGGGTAAGGAATAGGAGTTTAAGTGATGGCTCAAATTCTGATTCTCATCTCTGACTAGGCTTGCAACTGGTTTCTCTGGCACTGAAAGGTTGAGTCCAATCTTCAGCTCTGAATTATCCAAAATGTGACTCGGATCCGAAATGTAACGTCTGAGCTGTGACGTAGGAGACGTTACATACACTCAAGATTAGCTGGTAGAGCTAACTGGTACGCCACTTCAAACGCGTCTTAAACTTCATATGACCTGATGTACCTGGCCTCAATTTCCAGCTCCGTCAAAACTGATTGATCCTCTGGTAGGAGAAACTACACCAAATGCAATTTGGTCTTCCCAAGACCTACCAAATTCCGAGACGCAAAATCTCAAAAAAATCTTCAAGCGTCTGGATTGACCTCTCTGATTGCTCGTACCGCGGTACTCCATGGATCCGGTAAATGTGCTTCTCGTACAATGCTGCCAACTTCTCGGTGAACAACTAACCTTGAAGGGAATAAAGTGTGCTGACTTAGTCAGTCGGTCCACTATAATCCAACGGGTGTTCTTCCCTCCTTGGAATCAAGGCAAACCTAACACATAGTCCATCGTTATGTGCTCCTACTTCCGGTCCGGAATGCCCAACGACTGTAGAAGCCCTGTGGGTCTCTGTCGACTAGCCTTCACTTGTTAACAAATAAAACATCTAACCTCAATTCTGAATACATCCTTCTTCATTCCATACTACCCAATAATAGTACGTATATTCCAATACGTATTGCTAGGATGTATGGAATACTGGTGCGCTTCTTGCATTAGTTCGTTCCTCAGTTCGCCAGATAGTACAAAAAGCCTCGTACCATTCTTCAGAGCTCCATTATTGGCGATTTGAGAAACCTTCAAGTGTTCCTGCCAACACTTGATCTCTAAGTTTGCAAAGTGTCTCGTCTTGAAATTGAGTCTCCTTGACTTTGTCCATCAGACTCGAGCTCATTTGCAACTTCATCACCCTGAATCAGCATCCAGCTTCTTCCTTCCATTTCCAGGCAGCATAATCTCCAGTCCAAACTTCTCGATGTCTTCTAGCAGGTGCTAGTCCTTGGTTAAGAACTTCGCCATCAGTATCGACTAAATGTATCAGCGACCACATTAGCCTTACCTGAATGGTACTGCAGGTTGATGTCGAAATCCTTCATCTGCTTCAGCCATCTTCTTAGTCTAACATTCAGCCATTTCTGAGTGAAGACATATTTCAGACTTTTGTAGTCCGTATATATTTCACTCCCTTTCCATAAAAATCATGCTTCCATAGCTTCAAAGTAAAGATAATTGGAGCAAATTTCAAATTAGGCGTGGGATGATTCTTCTCATGAGTCTGTAGTTGCCTACACGTGTAAGCAATTACTTTCCCATGTTGTTGAAGAACGCAACCCAGTCCTCTTCCAGAGGCATTACTGTAAATTGAGAACCCACCGGTTCCTGCGGGTAGCGCAAGGATTAGTGTAGTGGTAAGTCTCTTCTTCAGCTCCTCAATGCCGTCTGGCAAACTTTTCGTTCAGATGAACTCTTCATTCTTCCAAATGAGCTTCGTCATCGGCTCAGCAATCTTGACGAAATCCTTCACGAACTTTTGATAGTAGTCGGCCAAGTTCAAAATTCTTCCGAATTGAACTTGGGGTATATCACTCTTCAACAACAGCTATCTTCCATCGAAATTTCTTCTCTGGACAACATGGCCAAAAGTCTACCTTGTCAACAATCCACGTTCAGATAGCTTACCAAAAACTTCTTTTTCCTCAAAGTTTCCAAAACTTCCTCAGGTGTTCTTCATGCTCTTCTTCAATCTTCAAATATATCAGAATGTTATCTATGGAGAAGATAAACTGATTCAAATACTCATGAAAAATCTCTGTTCATGAAATTCATGAACACAGCAGGAGCATTTGTCAGTCTAACGTCCTGACCAAAGAAAACTACCCATACTTGGTGTTTGAACGTCGTCTTGAAAATGTCCTCTTTCCTGACTTTGATTTGATGGTAGTCAAATCTTAAGTCAAACTTCGAAACACCCTAACTCCACACAACCAGATCAAACAGATCCTCGATCCGGGCAGAAAGTACTTGTTCTTTAGTGTCTGGTAATTGATGCACATCTGTTTGTTCCATCCTTCTGGGGCACAAACAAGATAGGTACTCCCTAAGGTGAAGTTCCACTCTGAATAAATCCTAGAGCCTTCATTGATCTGGTCCTTCATCTTCTTGGCCACCTTCGGGTTGACTCTGTAACATCCTTTAGAATTAGGGAAAGAGCCGGGGACTAGGTCACGGGTGAATCCTATGTCTAGATCTGGGATAATCCTGGGAGACTATCAGGAAAACATCTGCCATAAGGGTGTAACAAAAACTTCTATTCATGTGGAGAGTTACAGCAAAAGCTCTTATGTTTGATCTAAGGACATCATGTTACAACTTCCAAAAGATGATGCTATTCAGCGGTTCTAGGTACTATTCCTCATGGTCCTGGCTCTTGCATGAGCAGTCTCCAACTGCTTCCTTTTCTATGAACCCCGAGTATGCATCATGCCTTATTGTAAGGGGCAGGGTCTGCTGGATAGGAAGAGGGTCCCTAGGTTGTGGCCTAACAGGTGTTGCTGGGATATGAGCTCTGGTTTGATAGGAAGATGAGGGGCAGTCCTTTACCCGATGTTTAGCAGATCCACATGCCAAACATTGTCCCAATCTCTTGCGGTAACTAACGGCCTGATGACCAGGCCTCTTGCATTAGTTACAAGCCCATAGCTTCTTACGACAAGGCTGCCGAAAAGTAGAGTACTTGATGGGACCCAAATATCTTCTAGATTCAGGGGTATCCTTCTTAGGACAAAAGTTCTGCTCTAACTTGGTTGGAGGTAACTAAGGCTACATCATTGACGTTCTTCTTGTCTTCTCTCGTGATATTCTTCTGTTCCTGCTGGGCTTCATCTTGAGCTTTCTGGATCTCCAGGATTTCTTGGAATAGGACAACCATTGGAAAATGATTGCTGGTACTGGTGGAGCAACAAAATGAATAATCCACCAGGGAATTGAAATTCAGTTTGAGATGAGGTAGGATTTGCCAGTGTAGGAAAAACTTCACTGGATGCACAATGAGGACGGTCAAACAGCCGCGAGGGAAAAGACCCTGGGCTTGGTTGAGAAGATGGGGTATGATCCGGAGATGACACCTCATCGCCAGCAGGATTTGGTCAATGGTCATTCTCTGGAAGGTTTAGGACGCACACATAAACAAGGTAGCCTACCAGTCTATAATCAACCAAAAATATTTAATAATAAAATATTTCGGTCCTATGTCGTGACAAATTGATGTTCTAGTGTTCTAATTGCTTCTAGATAGGTTTTCCTAAGTTGTTGTTGTTGTGACCTGCATGGGCCACCACTGAAAACATGTCACGACCCGATCCCAATTTAATGGGTCGAACCGGACCATGCCCAGCCTGCACCGTGGTGAGACGGCGGCAGTAAGCTGTTCCATTGCAGGTATTCACAACAACATAAGTACATTTGCCACAACTGTTCTATTCGGAATTGAAACTTTATTAAATGAAATATTCAAAGTACATCTGGAAATGAAAAAAATGCAGAAAACAAACTACAACTCCAAATAAAGGAAAATGCTGGAAAGGAAATCTATCTAGCAATCTGGTTCCGTCGCCTCAGGATCAGCGTCCTCCGGAGACGGCTCCGGTACGGTCACAGGGTAGAGAACCGGGTCATGGTAGCTATTATAGTATAGCTCGTCATCCTCAGTGTTACCTAAAATGTTGTCTTCAGTCAGGAGGGAGCAAAGTACAATTCATGCTAATTAAACAGTTAAATAAGAAATAGAATCATGCAGTTCTAAACAGTTTTAAAACATGTTTGTTACAGTAGAAAATAGTGATTTGAATAGGTAATGACATATGACCGGCTTGGGTTTGTTACAGTAATGGATAAGGGGTTTTTGTTACAGTATGGTCATAATCATTACGCTATTCCCCAATCCCCCGCTATTCCCCAGTCCCCAATAGTTACAGTAGTTACAGTACAGTACTCTCAGTGAGAGTTTCGTGTGTGAGACGTGGTTTAGACATGCAGTAAAACGATTAAGTAAATAACTGTAAACTAACACAAACTATACTTGCCTTGAATTAAGATTGACTGGAAGAACAGTTCGGTACCGAGGAGGACGTCAGGTCCGACTTCGAGTTCCTACAGTTGAGAACTCGACTTAGATTCCTGAATAACCAGACTAAATGTGCTAGTTGCAATCTCTAGTAGACATGTCCTAGTCAGGTTTTAAGTTGTATTAAACTACAGCTAACGGTTACGTCGCAACTACGTGCGTTGATTAAACCGGTTAATTGAATTATTTTGGAAAATCACGAGAATCAAATATAATTTGGAAAACTTTGTGTTTTGGTAATATATATTATAAAAATACAATTTTCTTTTAGTGATAATCCGTGAATTAATATTATTTTATTCATTTTACTAAATGTCGTAATTAACCAGTTAATCGCGATCTAATCTACGTTTATACAACTAATCCAGAAACCACCCAAATCACATCCACCAGAAATAAAAATAAAATAACTACGCTACACAAATACATTTGCACAGCTAATGGTCCTAGGGTGGGCTTATGCCCGGTACAATTTCCTTTTACATTAAATAAGAGAAAAAAAATGACTGAAATTAAATAATTAAAGTGCAGGGAATAATATCTAATATAAATAGCCTAAAATAAAATAATTTAAAAAGAAAGCTAGGAGTCTCAGACTCGGTCCATTCCTCAAAATTCGGCTAATACCACAACGTCCGGTCGGACCGGTGCGTTTGCATTTCTCCGGGGCCCACAGACCGGTACGGTCGTCGCCCGAAAATCGGTTTAGAAATTTATTTTCGAAAGCCAGTTTTGAAATCAATATAAATATAGTTTTGTAAAAATTTGGGCAGCACTTTCTCTATTTCGGGACAAACCCAAAACTGGGAAATGCGCCACGGAAAACCTGCAAATATTTCCAACCCAAAATAATCCACAGAATATATCCACCAAAATAATTCCAAGCCACAGAAAAATAATTCCAACTCCACCGAATAATTCCCGAAAAGTCCGGGAATCTCATAATCCAACCAAATCACACCAAAGCAACACAGGAAAATAATCTAACGCCGCTAAACGAAAATATACGTAGCTAACCGGATTTCCCAAAGGGAAACCGGGGACCGATTCTCATCACCGACTCTACGGGAGGGACGAACTACTATGATTAACAAGGGTTTACCAAATTCCGTTGGCGGGGAGCCGCGGGAAAAGCTTGGGAAAACCGAAACAGCGTTCGGACAACGGCATCGCGGATCCTGGACAGCGGGAACTCCACAGAACGCTGGACAGCAGGAGTGGGTCCGCGGGAAAAGGCGCGCAGATCTGGCCCGCTGGAAAGCGGCAGCAGCTCGCCGGAAGGGCGCGCTGATGCGGGGAGGTGCTGGACCTTGCCGGAAGGGCGCGGCCACGGGGATGGGCGCGCGGACAGCGGCTCGGGTGGCCAGAGGAGTCCGCGGGAGAGGACTCGGCCGCGCAAGGGGCGGCCAAAGGGGGTCGGCGGGTTCTGACCCGGAGGGGGTCGCCCGGGCTCGGGGAAACTCGGCGTCGGAGCTGGCTTGGCCGCGCGGAAAGGCGGCGGCGGCCTCGGGGGGAGCGGCCTCGGTCGCACGCGCGCGGAGAGGAGCGCGGGGGCTCGGGTCGGCCGAAGGGGAAACTCGCCGGAGGGCTCGGGATCCGGCAGCTCGGGAAGGGCTTGGGGAATCTGGGGTTTCTTCCCAACCGAGAGAGAGAGGGAGAGATCTGAGAGCTTTAGAGAAAGCTTTCTCCAATAGAAAATAAATGGGGACGTGTGAGAGAGAGAAGAGTGATTGGGTTAGAGTTTTGTGAGTTGTGAGAAAGTGTGGGTTCTGCTGGAAGAACGTGGGAGAGGTTATTAAGGAGAGAGTGGGGGCACTGTGTGGTGAGGAGAGAACGTGGGAAAGCTTACCACTTCTCCAGGAATACACACTGGTCCTTCGGGACCAGTTCTCAACCATACCTTATTATTTTCTTGTTCTTTTATTATTGTTATTTAACCAAGTCAAAATAGGAGAGAATTTGGGAAAAGAAAGGGTTGGGCTCAGGCCTGGGTCTGGGCTCGGACTCGGGTCTGGGTCCAAACATTCAAAAGTCCAAGTTGATTATTTTTTCGAAATCATTTCATCCAAAAGTAATAATAATAAATAATAATAATAATTTGAAAAAATGTTTTATTATTAAAACACGAAAATTCTATTTACAAACTAAAATTATGGAAACTGGGTTTCACAACTAGTAGCATCCTGCTTCTCTTCTTACTTTGCATCATTGAACCTGCACTAAAACAAGATTCTAATGTTACCATGGACACCGGGACCATTAGTACATCACTTGTTATAGAAGAAAGTATAGAATACATTTTTTCGTGTCTTTTTTACCATTCTAAAATTGAAAAAGTACGATGCTGATTCATCTACATCATAGGAATTTAAATATAAGGACAATTCTTGAGTTTATATGGAATATCGTTTTTATTTTTTCCTTTGCAGTACACATTTAGGGGTTGTTTGGTTCACTGTAATGCGTAATCGTAATCGAATTGGGTTTGTAATGTAATGTAATTACAATTACATTACCATGTTTGGTTGGAACATGTAATTAAACTATGGAATGTAATACCAATTACATTCAAGTGTTTGGTTTAACATGTAATATAATCGAATAATATTAATTATTTGTGTTATTTTTACAAATATACCCTTAATATTTATATGTATATTTTTTGGCCAAATTTACTACTTTATAATTAATAAAAAAATATCCGGTAATCAAATAAAACAAAACATTACATCGTATCACGTAAGAAAGTAGAAAAAATAACAATGATATAAAATAAATTTCATTCCATCTCAGACAAAAGTTCAAATAGTTATAAACCAGAACATTCATATGGTATCATATAACAAATGATCAAAATAATATCTCATCGTATCATGTAACTGAAATATCCAGTAATCAAATAAAATCCACCAAATCCTACGCAAACTCTAAATGACTTTTCACCCAAATTTCTCTCTCTTCATCGGGACACTAAAAAATAAGCTGACTTTGCTAGAATCACAACCAATAAGGAAGTGTGCTCTGTGCCTCTCCGCCATGGTAAGTCCAGACAACTTTTTCAGCTCATCGTATATTATTTTTTATTCTCATTAGCCTCTTCTCCCAAAGCCCGACTCAAACGACATGAGGACTCCCGAATCTCACTAACAATGATACGGGCTGCACTCTGAACCCCTTCAACAAAGATGGTGGCATCATCACGCTTCCTCTTTTGCCTTCTTGAGGTCGCGTCAGAGTCAAAAACTGAATTAGGAGGAAGTTGAGAATCATTTGAAGATGCGTTGACAGAAATTTGGGAAGTCTCCATCGTATAATTGACCTCTTGATTCTCCAACTCTTCAACCACATCAGCAGGAGTCTCTGCAAGATTTCCAATGGCTCGATCCTTTCCAAAGATCATGCTCAACTCATCATAGTGTTTGATCGGTACGTCTCTGAATTTTTTTTGCCTCTGGATGACTCTGAAAATAAAACATTAAAATAAGAAGTATTAGTTATGATCTAACATAAATAATGAAATGGAGAGGAAAGCTTAAAACTTGTCAAAGACCCATCATTAGTTATGATCTAACATAAAATAAGAAGTATTAGTTATGATCTAACATAAAATGATTATGCTCCAGGTAACAATTTCCTGGCAATATGATTCACAACACAAAAAAATGATTCTAAGAACATTTGCATTGATATGATTCTCAGAACTAAAGAAGATGGTCTTACCCAATTCAAGTTACATGATACAGAAAAGTCCTGTTACCCAACATGGTACAGAAAAGTCATGTGTCACGACCCGATCCCAATTTAATGGGTCGAACCGGACCATGCCCAGCCTGCACCGTGGTGAGACGGCGGCAGTAAGCTGTTCCATTGCAGGTATTCACAACAACACAAGTACATTTGCCACAACTGTTCTATTCGGAATTGAAACTTTATTTGATAAAATATTCAGAAATACAACTGGAAGGGAAATGCTGAAAATAAAACAATAAACTCCAAATAAAAGAAAGATGCAGGAAAGGGAAACTATCTAAGCATCAGGTTCAGTGGTCCCAGGATCAGCGTCCTCCAGAGACGGCTCCGGTACCGTCGCAGGGTAGAGAACCGGGTCATAGTAGCTATTATAGTATAGCTCGTCATCCTCAGTGTTACCTAAAATGTTGTCTCCAGTCAGGAGGGAGCAAAGTACAATTCATGCTAATTAAACAGTTAAATAAGAAATAGAATCATGCAGTTCTAAACAGTTTTAAAACATATTTGTTACAGTAGAAAACAGTGATTTGAATAGGTAATAACATATGACCGGCTTGGGTTTGTTACAGTAATGGATAAGGGGGTTTTGTTACAGTATGGTCATAATCATTACGCTATTCCCCAGTCCCCAATAGTTACAGTAGATACAGTACAGTACTCTCGGTGAGAGTTTCGTGTTTGAGACGTGGTTTAGACATGCAGTAAAACGATTAAATAAATAACTGTAAACTAACACAAACTATACTTGCCTCAGGAAAATGACTGGAGAGATGAGTTGGTACCGAGGAGGAACGTCAGGCACGACTTCGAGTTCCTACAGTTGAGAACTCGATTTAGAATCCTGAATAACCAGACTAAGTGTGCTAGTTGCAATCTCTAGTAGACATGTCCTAGTCAGGTTTTATGTTGTATTAATTTACAGCTAACGATTACGTCGCAACTACGTGCGTTGATTAAACCGGTTAATTGGATTATTTGAAAAATCACGAGAATCAAATACAATTTGAAAAACTTTGTGTTTTGTAATATATTTATAAAAATACAATTTCTTTTAGTGATAAATCGTGAATTAATAATATTTTATTCATTTTACTAAATGTCGTAATTAACCACTAAATTACGTTCTAAACTACGAATATGCGTATAATCACAAAAACCACCCAAATCACATCCACCAGAAATAAAATAAAATAACTACGCTACACAAATACATTGGCACAGCTAATGGTCCTAGGGTGGGCTTATGCCCGGTACAAATTTTCCTTTTACATTAAATAAGAGAAAATGACTGAAATTAAATAATTAAAGTGCAAAATTTAAATGACTATAATAATTAGCCTAAAAATAAAATAATTAAAAATGAAACTGAGAGTCTTAGACTCGGTCCATTCCTCAAAATTCGGTTTATGCCTCAACGTCCGGTCGGACCGGTGCGTTTGCATTTCGTCGGGGCCCACAGACCGGTACGGTCGTCGCCCGAAAATCGGTTTAGAAATTCATTTTCGAAAGCCAGTTTTGAAATCAATAAAATATAGTTTTTGTAAAAATCTGGGCAGCACTTCCTCTATTTCGGGACAAACCCAAAACTGGAAAGTGCGCCAACAAATTTCTGCAAATATTTTCCAACCCAAAATAGTCCACAGAAATCCACCAAAATAATCCCAACACCACCAGAAAAATTCCCGAAATATTCGGGACTCCAAAATCCATCCAATTCACACCAACCCAGCAAGTAAACACAGGAAATTAATCTAACGCAGCTAAACGAAAATTATAACGCAGCTATCCGGATTCCCAAGAGGGAACCGGGGACCGATCTATCATCATCGACTCTACGGGGACGAACTACTGTGATTATCCAGAAATTACCAGTTCCGTTGGCGGGGAGCCGCGGGAAAAATCTCGGGAAAGAAATCCGAACTAAGTCGGCAGCAGGTCGAAGTTCCCGGCTCAACCACGCACAGCAAAGGGGCACGGAAAAGTCTGCGGAAGAGGGGATTGGCCACGGGGAAGTCCGCGGACAGCGGAGAACCGCGGAGAAGGGGCGCTGGACAGCGCAGCGGGGCACCGACGGCGCGGGGGCGCTGTCGGCCAGGGGTGTGCTGACGCGACGGGGAGTCTGCCGGCTGGACGGCGCCGGACAGCGCAGCGGGCGCGGTCGGGGCGCGCTGACGCGGCGGGAACCGCGCGGAGGAGGTTCTGCAGGCGGGGGTCGCCTGGCTGGCTACGGCGGAGGCGGCCACAGGGCTCGGCCTGACGGAGAGGGCGGCGCGGGAGGCGGCGCTCGCGGGAGGCGGCGCTCGCAGGGGGTCGTCGCACGCGCTGGACGGCGGCGGATGGCCGCGGAGGGGCGCGGTCGGGGAGGTCGCGCGGGGGAGTGGCGCGAGCTCGGGGAAAAGGGGTTTCGGTTTGGGGCTTCTCCCACAGAGAGAGAGAGAGATGAGGTTGAGAGTTTTGTGAGAGTGATCGTGGGTTCTGTGAGAGGGACGTGGGGAGTTTATTAAGGGGAGTGGGGGTGAATATGTGTGGAGGAGAGGAATCTACGGGAGAGAAAAGAGTGAGGTGGTTTGCAAGAGTACGGGATTGCTGGTCCAATTTGGACCGGCTCAACATTATATATATTTTATTTTTTATTTATTATTATTACTTTAAACCAAGTCAATTATTTGGTTTTTTTAAGAAGAGAGAAAGAATTGGAAAAAAAAGTTGGGCTCAGGCTCGAACTCGGGTCTGGGTCTCGAATCCCAAAAATCCATGTTATAAATAATTTCGAAATTACTTTTCAACCATAAATATTTAATAATAATATATTAATAATAATAATAATTTGAAATATTAATGAAATCACCAATTAATAATTATCAGCAAATTATGGGTTTCACAATCTTCCCTCCTTAGAAAATTTCGTCCTCGAAATTTAAGTAAGGTAGGAAAGACAAACATGTACGGGTACTGCGCCCGTAACTCAGGTCCAACCATAAGGATTTCCAAGGCAATCATGGATGAGACAGTTTAGAGACAAGTTTCATTTATGGTGACATCCATGCAGAAAGAATACAAAAGCGAACCAAAGTACACGAGGTTGATCAGACCATCATGCACCGGTCCTGATTAGACAATATATTAGTGGGTGCACCCAATAAAATATCGTCATGATCAAGCTTGATTTAAAAAGATAGCTTGCAAAACTAGGCTAACTTAGCAGCATTAGTAAAATTTGGAACGGGGAAAAAGAAAGAATAAGGAATAGGAGTTTGAGTGATGGCTCAATTCTGATTTTCTTCTCGTCTCTGACTAGGCTTGCAACTGGTTTCTCTGGTACTGAAAAGGTTGATTCCAATCTTCAGCTCTGAATTATCCAAAATGTGACTCGGATCCGAAGTGTAGCATCTGAGCTGTGACGTAGAAGACGTTGCACACTCTCAAGATTAGCTGGTAGAGCTAACTGGTACGCTACTTCCAACACGTCTTAAACTTCAAATGGCCTGATGTATCTGGCCTCAATTTCCGGCTCCGTCAAAACTGATTGTTCCTCTGGTAGGAAAAACTTTACCAAATGCAATTTGGTCTTCCCAAGACCTACCAAATTCCGAGACGCAACATCTCAAACATCTTCAAGCGTCTGGATTGACCTCTCTGATTGCTTGTCCCGCGGTACTCCATGAATCCGGTAGATGTGCTTCTCGTACAATGCTGCCCACTTCTTAGTGGATAACCAACTTGAAGGAAAATAAAGTGTGCCAACTTAGTCAGTCGGTTTACTAAAATTCAATTGGTGCCCTTCCCTCCTTAGGAACAAGGCAATCCTTACTCAAAGTTCATTGTTATATGCTTCTACTTCTACTCCGAATTGTCCAGCAGCTCCAACAAACTTGTTGTTCTCTTGCTAAATTTTTCATGTTAACAAATTCACATCTAATCCCATACCTGGGATTGTCCTTCTTTATTCCATAACACCAATCAATGGAGGCATGTACCGATAACTGAATTTATGGAATACTGCGACTGGTGCATTTCTTCCATTAACTCGTTCCTCCGTTTGTCAGCCGACACGCAAAGTCTCGCACCATCCTTCAGAGTTCCGATGCTGATCAATTCAAAAACCCTCAGGTGTTCCTGCCAACACTTGATCTCTAAGCCTGCAAAGTGCCTCGTCTTGAAACTGTCACGACCCGCACCCTAGAGTAAGGGCACGAGACGTGGGTACGTCCAGCCTACGCCGCAGTGTCGGCGGTAGAACGCTGTCCTAGGTCACAACATCTAACAGATGAAGGTAATAGCAGTTATACTCCCCGAGCGGGGGTAACATAACAGATATAAAACTCAATCACAGCTAAGGTAGAACAGGTAAGAAGGAAAGATAAAGATAGATAATAACCAGGAATGTAACATCACAGAGATATAATCCAGAATTCTAAGTGACTAAAATAAATACATCTCAGAATATCCCAAGTCTAAAACAGTAATCCCAAAATAGTAAGACAATCCTGAACTAATGAAGTAACACCAACTACTGGCAGGTCCAGGTCACTAGTGATGTCTAAATACTGCACCAAGAGAGATAGACACCAGAGCCTCATCATTCACTGTAAAATTTTCAACATGTCCAGTCAGGACGGAACCGAGCACAGTACATCTCACCAAATCATAGCAGGTCAGGATAAATAATCATGCTTATAGAGTAAAATACAAGAAACTGAAGAAATATGATAAACAGGAAAGACTGTAAGTAAATAGCTACAGTATATAAAGAACTGATAGTGTCTAGTGATTCAGAGCACAAGATGGTTATGTAAACGGCACGATGTTATACACGAGTAATCTACAGAGGTTATACACGAGTAATTTACTGGATTGATTACATAACCACTTCTACTCCCCCCCCAATCAATACACAAGGATCTGGCTAAGTTATGTTATTGTACACGAAGGTCATGTGAAAACATGATTATACACGATTTCACACATTTCGTACACGAAGGTCGCAAATACAAGGAGTACACGATGTTCACGATAAAGTACACGAACACGAATACCCGATGTATCCGCTAAGGGGATAACATCGCAGAACAAGATCCATATAGTACTAATCCGTGTTTCCAACGTGTCAGCATCATGTATAGTAATCTAAAGCAGGAAATATACTCCTAATACAGGATATGAAGTGATCAGAGAATGTACTCGCCTGCTATCTGAGTGTCCAAGAGAAATGTACTGTCCGAGGAGTGGTGTCTGTCTCCTAATAGAACAGCACAAGTCACAACAAGTCCAGAATGATAATACAATGCAATCTAATGCATTCTACATGAATCTAGGTCAATTTAGACCAAAGTCAACTCTTGGTCAACTCTGGTCAACTCTGGTCAACCCTAGAAGTCAAACTAGGTCAACCAAGTCTAATCTAGGTCAAACTAGGCTACACTAGGCTAACTAGTCCATTCTAGGTTAATAAGACTAATCAAGTCTAAACTAGACTTGCTAGCTAAGCTAACACCACTATAGCCATAGGCTAAAAAACTAGGCCATGGGCCAAGCCAAGCAACCATATCCATATCTAACCCTCATCATAATATATATATAATACACTCTATCAAGGTATCACATACACTACATATATAGCTAATATATATGTATACACATTCATGCATAGGAATCCTATAAGGTAATTCATATACACACATGATGTATTAGGATACATATTACCTCTCACACAATATGTCATGTACACATACACATTATCACATATTCTATATATACACATACATTATTACATATATATCTAATATATATATATAAACACATAGGGAAGAGAAAGGGAATGTAGTGGTGTGTGTGCACAATAGTGAAACAGTGAGTGATAAGTGGGAGTGCAGGAAAACAGTGATGGCAGTGAGTCTTTAACCATATTCCCAGGTTGCACATTAAATTCCAAAACAGTTCAACAGTCATTCATAAAACCACATCAAGAACAGTCCTATACAAAAGAAATTTCCAGATTTGAATGACAAGAAAAGGGAATGAACAATCCTATACTAAGTTTACAGTTAATACAAGGGAAGGAAAATCACTTAATGTAACTAGCAAATGAAACTGGGATGTAATTGACAGTTAACAGTATTGAAACATGAAACAAATAGAAAGGAAATCAATTCATGAAGTCAAGACTTCATTCTCAGTTTGGGAAAAACTGAGAACAATCTCAGGTTTTGCGCATGGCTACAACCCAAGCCAATGACAGTAGCCTTTAACCAATTACCAGGTTTTGAAACTGGAAAATCAGTTCAGTCTACACATTGGCATAACAGCATTGAACATGGGAAAAAATGGAAAGGAGTTTAATTAATAGCAACATAACTCTCATCACAAAATTTCTATTCTCAGGGTTGCCACAACAGTGAATAAGGAACTCAACCAATACCAGATTTCTCTACACGCAACCCAGGTCCAATTTTTGTATGCCAAAGCCTACCTAACATATAACATGACATGTTGGTGTAATTAGCATGAAGAAACTTACAGGAATATGAATCTTAACTGATTGAGCAATTTAGAAAAAATGACAGTTTTAACAGAAACAACCAAAACAGTGGTGTGCCAGTGTCTTCACTGTTTATTTCAAGGAAAAACCCAACATCAATCAACCTAAACTTCATGTATACATAATCTAACATAGATCATAGATAAGTGGACATATTAGGATCTAGATTAGCAGTTAATACCATGTTTTAAAGCATTAAAACTGGAATGAATACACTGATCACCCACAGGAAGAAATCTCAGTTTGAATTGAACCCACATCCAATTTGATCCAAATTCCACATACAACTTAGGAAATTCATAGATGAATATGTTAGGGACTTAACTACATGTAGTTAACAGTGTTTGAGGGGTTTAAAATGATAGCAATCTCATTTTAGAAAACTGGGAAAGTGGTATCACTAGAATCAGTGTTCTTTCACTGTTTTAAAATCGAAAACAACCCAAACATAATCAAATCCTTAAACCAATGCATCACAATGAATAACAGGAATCTAACCAAGGTATTTAGGATCTAAATATTCATTAACACGCATTTAATCAATCATTAAAACAATTTAAACACTCAAACAGACACTCCACACGCACGCACACACAGCCATCCCCGTGCACACCCAATAACGTGTCCGACACGACACGAGGACTCGTGAAATTTGACGAGCCTCGTGTCAGTCATCGCCCCAACACGTGTACCAAAAATCTCGTGGCCACGTGGCGTGTGCTGCGCGCAATCAACCCCGAGTAGCAGGGGATGAACAGTACCGCGCGCACACGGCTGCACACACGTGTTCGCGTGTCCCCACGACACGACACGACACATAAACTAGCCCAGGACACAGGAAATACCTAGACGACACTTAGATCTAGGTTTCCAATCAAAAACATTTGGGAAACTATTTCGAACAGTCCACTTGGACATTCGTCGAGCACTTGGTGCTATGCTCTGATACGTGTCCGATACGGACACGAAACGAGCTCGAATCCTAGGGTTAGCTTCCCTAACAGTTGGGTGAGGGCTAGGGGACCTTAAAAATGAATTTTAATGGAATTTAGGGGCTGAGATGAGGATTATACCTATTGGTTTCCCAAGCTTCAAAAACACACCAAAGAAAGAGGTCCTTTCAACCACCAAAGCTCCTCAAATTGAGTGCCCCCTGTCAAATCTCAATCCCAACAGCAAGAAAACATTATTTAGAGACTATAGGAATTTGTTTGAAGGGAAAAGGAGCTAATTTGGATTTTCTATGAATTTGTGAAGTTGGAACATTACCTCTTTCCTAAACTTGATGAACCATAATGAAAAGAGGCTTGCCCTAAATTTTTGGGAGAGTATAAATAGGGGGGGGGGGGGGGGGCTGCCTTGTGGCCGGCCAAGGGTCTAGGGCTTGGGGTTTGGGCTAGCTAGTTAGGTTCAACCTAATTCAAGTCATGAATTGACTTGTGACTTCACAAGCCATTCTCTAGTCAAACTAATTCCTAATATCACCAAATCAAACCCAATGAGTTCACCCTCAAGAACTTAAGTCATCCTAGGTTATCAAATCTAAATCACAAGTCAAGACCTAGGTTAGCCACCAGGTTAGTCTACAAGGTCGACTTAAGTCAAAATCTCTATAGGTCAAAAATCAATTCCACAAAATCACCAAAAATCACTAAAAATCATATTAAATATATTAACCCCAAATAATTAATAAAAATTCAAATTAATTAACAATTTTTTGAAAAAGACCAAAATACCCTTATTTGAAAAACTGGGTGTTACAATCCTACCCACCTTAGAAAATTTCGTCCTCGAAATTAAGATGATCGTACCCCTTCTAGGTCAAACCCCCCACAATCAAAATCTCAGAACCTATTAATCATTCAGTTGGAAAAGGTAACCTTTGGGGTCATGGTATGTAGTATCAGTCTGGGGTCTCATCTAGTTACACCAACATACTACAGTACTAGGCAATCACAAGGTATCAAAACATACAACAATATGGTAAAGTGTATCAATTTCAAAGACTGGCTAAGATATAGGTCAAGGACTCACCTCCAACTAGGCCTGGTGGCTGGAACTCCCTCCCGAAGGCGGAGTCCTAGCCGAGATAAGTGCAGCAGGACAGTCTCGCAGCCTGTGTGCAGCTGACCCACACAACAGGCACACTCCTCTTCTCTTCCTACAGATGTCCCACACATGTCCAGGCTTCTTACAGAAGGCGCAGGTAGGAACTCTCTCAGCTGGCCTCTGCTGAACAGGAGTCTGGACTGGGTAGGCTGGTCTAGGCTGATAGTCTGGGTGCTCACGGGGCTCTGGGTATACACTGCTCCTCGGCCTCTTAGAACTAGGCTCTCCTCCTGAATGTACCAAATCCCACAGCAGTTGGATCCCACGGCCCTGCTCCTTCAGGATCTCAGCCTGGACTCTCTGTGTCTCCAACACATCCCGAAGAAGTCTGGAAATCTGAGCTCCGTCAAGAAATAAACATGCCGAGGGTATGATATGGGGTACTGCTCCTGGAGGCAGAGGAGGAGATGGGGAAGAACTCTTGGTCTCAGATGAGACTGCCACTCTCTCCTGAGTAACAGGTGGTGGAGGAAGACTCTCTGGTAAGGATGCTGACACCTCCTCGATGGCAGGAGGTGCCACTACCTTTGGGTCAGCCTGAGGGGTCACTACCTCCTGAGCAGTAGGAGGTGGAAGCACACTGTCAGTAGCTGCAGCTGCTCTCAGGCGACAGGCTCGGGTCATGGGTGCCATACTGGAAAGGACAAAACATAACAATCATTAAGGCTGCACAGCAGTCTACCATCCTATCTATAAAACTGGGTGTTAATCAAGAAAATAAAATAAGACAACTACCAATCATCTATAAAGGGTACTATTTAAGAAAAATCAAACCAAAAGTTTAAGGAACGAAAGTCAAAGCACTGAATCCAATCACAATCTAATATATATAGAAGAGAGTGTGTTAGGGGAAAAAAAAACTAACATTATGTAAGGGTCATGTGGTTTGTGGCATATACATGAAGGTGTTATAGGAGGATTTGAGTCTCAACTGTAGCTATCAAGTTACACTATTCATGGCATATTAGTTAAGCAATCTACAAGGTACAAGCTATTTACTCATAACATGCATGGCTAATCATATATATAAGTATATCTATATGGCTACATGAACATAACATAGAGATGAAGGGTTAGGTTTTCAGGGCAGTTGTGAACATTAGTGTAGAGTGTTAAGTGTACATGGGTTAAAACTTGAAATAAAGGGGTTCAATCATTCAGTTTAGCTCAACATTACATATTGGATCTGAAATTGAACTACACATATTGATAGCAGTGTAAAAATGTTAACATGAATTTAGTTCTCAAAATTTTGGAGAATTCGAACATCAAAACCAACTCAATGTTTACCACAACCACAACCTAACATGTAAGAGTATGAATCTAACATTATATACCTGCACACAACCATGTATACGGCTCAAAACATTACAATTTAAAACTGCAATTTGAACTAAACTCTTAGAATCCTAGGTTAAGGGTTTACTATGTACACAGTCTCAGATTTGACAATTCAACACAAAACTCAACCAAAATTTTATTTTTTTTTAAAAAAAAAACCCTGTATATAACATATGGGTGTAGTGATGTAAGCAAGACTAATAACATGAAATTAAATTTAAATTACGAATTTAATATGAAGAGCATAGAACTAGTCACTGATACTGCACTATATTGGAATACTAGGATTTAGAGAACTTAACATTAATCATGTTAACATGCATTTAGATAGGTTGGTAAACAAGTGTAGTATGCATACAAGAATCTGTGTCCACTATATATATTAGGGTAATGCAAGAATCAATGGCAAGAGGAAAATAAGGATAAAATCTGTTCTGCCTATCTGTTTAAATAATGAACTATTTGAAACCAGAGCTATAACATCAATCTAAATTAAGGTCTAGCAGAAACACCAATTCATTGTATTAGGAAGAATTTATTGCAAGAAGTTACACAAGGGTTTATGAAAATAGCTAAAGCTACTCCTGAGTTAAAACAGACAATTAATAATTCTTTTTTTTTGAAGGATTGAAATAAGATAGAGAAAACACGTTCGAAAACCTTTAAGGTACAATCTGATAATCATATGCGTCTATCCAAGTTCGTGGCACTCTATATCCTCGTCATACTAGTAAGCAAGGCTACGATAATCACAGAGTCCTTGGCTTGGGCACATACCTCTAGAGTCATGGTATTTAACATTTTCGCGATGCCGCTAGCTTGGCTGCGAAAACCTTAAATTCCCACACCCGAGAAATATATCCAAGTCAACTATATGTCCTCACCATACTGGCTAATATGACTGTAGAAGACTAGATTCCATAACTTAGATGACCTAGCCCATACAATTTCATCTTGACAAAAATTAAATTAAATCAACAATGAATACCCAAAAATCAAATCAATTTTATCAACGAACTCCAAAATTCAAAAATGAACAAAATCCATCAAAATACAAACTCGGATGTAACAGCTATCATCAAAATTCAAAATTCGACAATCACCCATCAAAATCAATAAATACTAACTCAACTCAACCATAATCCATCAAAATCAAATTCAACAACAGAAGCTAAAGATAAATCCAATCAAGGAAAAGAGTTTTCAAATCGGAGTTAAAATAAGATTCTCAAGGATCGTCCCAGGAATCTCTCAAGGGGTCCTAATCGTGATTAAGTACCTTCAAAATATATCCTAATCCTACTGCAGGCTGTAGTGGTACTCTAGTTCGAATACCACTACATAAACTCGACCTGCATGGGCCACCACTAAAAACGTGTCACGACCCGCACCCTAGAGTAAGGGCACGAGACGTGGGTACGTCCAGCCTACGCCGCAGTGTCGGCGGTAGAACGCTGTCCTAGGTCACAACATCTAACAGATGAAGGTAATAGCAGTTATACTCCCCGAGCGGGGGTAACATAACAGA
This sequence comes from Iris pallida, assembly GCA_029216955.1. Taxonomy (NCBI): domain Eukaryota; kingdom Viridiplantae; phylum Streptophyta; class Magnoliopsida; order Asparagales; family Iridaceae; genus Iris; species Iris pallida. Next base: position 3,687,630 of record JANAVB010031619.1, read on the forward strand.
TATAAAACTCAATCACAGCTAAGGTAGAACAGGTAAGAAGGAAAGATAAAGATAGATAATAACCAGGAATGTAACATCACAGAGATATAATCCAGAATTCTAAGTGACTAAAATAAATACATCTCAGAATATCCCAAGTCTAAAACAGTAATCCCAAAATAGTAAGACAATCCTGAACTAATGAAGTAACACCAACTACTGGCAGGTCCAGGTCACTAGTGATGTCTAAATACTGCACCAAGAGAGATAGACACCAGAGCCTCATCATTCACTGTAAAATTTTCAACATGTCCAGTCAGGACGGAAGCGAGCACAGTACATCTCACCAAATCATAGCAGGTCAGGATAAATAATCATGCTTATAGAGTAAAATACAAGAAACTGAAGAAATATGATAAACAGGAAAGACTGTAAGTAAATAGCTACAGTATATAAAGAACTGATAGTGTCTAGTGATTCAGAGCACAAGATGGTTATGTAAACGGCACGATGTTATACACGAGTAATCTACAGAGGTTATACACGAGTAATTTACTGGATTGATTACATAACCACTTCTACTCCCCCCCCAATCAATACACAAGGATCTGGCTAAGTTATGTTATTGTACACGAAGGTCATGTGAAAACATGATTATACACGATTTCACACATTTCGTACACGAAGGTCGCAAATACAAGGAGTACACGATGTTCACGATAAAGTACACGAACACGAATACCCGATGTATCCGCTAAGGGGATAACATCGCAGAACAAGATCCATATAGTACTAATCCGTGTTTCCAACGTGTCAGCATCATGTATAGTAATCTAAAGCAGGAAATATACTCCTAATACAGGATATGAAGTGATCAGAGAATGTACTCGCCTGCTATCTGAGTGTCCAAGAGAAATGTACTGTCCGAGGAGTGGTGTCTGTCTCCTAATAGAACAGCACAAGTCACAACAAGTCCAGAATGATAATACAATGCAATCTAATGCATTCTACATGAATCTAGGTCAATTTAGACCAAAGTCAACTCTTGGTCAACTCTGGTCAACTCTGGTCAACCCTAGAAGTCAAACTAGGTCAACCAAGTCTAATCTAGGTCAAACTAGGCTACACTAGGCTAACTAGTCCATTCTAGGTTAATAAGACTAATCAAGTCTAAACTAGACTTGCTAGCTAAGCTAACACCACTATAGCCATAGGCTAAAAAACTAGGCCATGGGCCAAGCCAAGCAACCATATCCATATCTAACCCTCATCATAATATATATATAATACACTCTATCAAGGTATCACATACACTACATATATAGCTAATATATATGTATACACATTCATGCATAGGAATCCTATAAGGTAATTCATATACACACATGATGTATTAGGATACATATTACCTCTCACACAATATGTCATGTACACATACACATTATCACATATTCTATATATACACATACATTATTACATATATATCTAATATATATATATAAACACATAGGGAAGAGAAAGGGAATGTAGTGGTGTGTGTGCACAATAGTGAAACAGTGAGTGATAAGTGGGAGTGCAGGAAAACAGTGATGGCAGTGAGTCTTTAACCATATTCCCAGGTTGCACATTAAATTCCAAAACAGTTCAACAGTCATTCATAAAACCACATCAAGAACAGTCCTATACAAAAGAAATTTCCAGATTTGAATGACAAGAAAAGGGAATGAACAATCCTATACTAAGTTTACAGTTAATACAAGGGAAGGAAAATCACTTAATGTAACTAGCAAATGAAACTGGGATGTAATTGACAGTTAACAGTATTGAAACATGAAACAAATAGAAAGGAAATCAATTCATGAAGTCAAGACTTCATTCTCAGTTTGGGAAAAACTGAGAACAATCTCAGGTTTTGCGCATGGCTACAACCCAAGCCAATGACAGTAGCCTTTAACCAATTACCAGGTTTTGAAACTGGAAAATCAGTTCAGTCTACACATTGGCATAACAGCATTGAACATGGGAAAAAATGGAAAGGAGTTTAATTAATAGCAACATAACTCTCATCACAAAATTTCTATTCTCAGGGTTGCCACAACAGTGAATAAGGAACTCAACCAATACCAGATTTCTCTACACGCAACCCAGGTCCAATTTTTGTATGCCAAAGCCTACCTAACATATAACATGACATGTTGGTGTAATTAGCATGAAGAAACTTACAGGAATATGAATCTTAACTGATTGAGCAATTTAGAAAAAATGACAGTTTTAACAGAAACAACCAAAACAGTGGTGTGCCAGTGTCTTCACTGTTTATTTCAAGGAAAAACCCAACATCAATCAACCTAAACTTCATGTATACATGATCTAACATAGATCATAGATAAGTGGACATATTAGGATCTAGATTAGCAGTTAATACCATGTTTTAAAGCATTAAAACTGGAATGAATACACTGATCACCCACAGGAAGAAATCTCAGTTTGAATTGAACCCACATCCAATTTGATCCAAATTCCACATACAACTTAGGAAATTCATAGATGAATATGTTAGGGACTTAACTACATGTAGTTAACAGTGTTTGAGGGGTTTAAAATGATAGCAATCTCATTTTAGAAAACTGGGAAAGTGGTATCACTAGAATCAGTGTTCTTTCACTGTTTTAAAATCGAAAACAACCCAAACATAATCAAATCCTTAAACCAATGCATCACAATGAATAACAGGAATCTAACCAAGGTATTTAGGATCTAAATATTCATTAACACGCATTTAATCAATCATTAAAACAATTTAAACACTCAAACAGACACTCCACACGCACGCACACACAGCCATCCCCGTGCACACCCAATAACGTGTCCGACACGACACGAGGACTCGTGAAATTTGACGAGCCTCGTGTCAGTCATCGCCCCAACACGTGTACCAAAAATCTCGTGGCCACGTGGCGTGTGCTGCGCGCAATCAACCCCGAGTAGCAGGGGATGAACAGTACCGCGCGCACACGGCTGCACACACGTGTTCGCGTGTCCCCACGACACGACACGACACATAAACTAGCCCAGGACACAGGAAATACCTAGACGACACTTAGATCTAGGTTTCCAATCAAAAACATTTGGGAAACTATTTCGAACAGTCCACTTGGACATTCGTCGAGCACTTGGTGCTATGCTCTGATACGTGTCCGATACGGACACGAAACGAGCTCGAATCCTAGGGTTAGCTTCCCTAACAGTTGGGTGAGGGCTAGGGGACCTTAAAAATGAATTTTAATGGAATTTAGGGGCTGAGATGAGGATTATACCTATTGGTTTCCCAAGCTTCAAAAACACACCAAAGAAAGAGGTCCTTTCAACCACCAAAGCTCCTCAAATTGAGTGCCCCCTGTCAAATCTCAATCCCAACAGCAAGAAAACATTATTTAGAGACTATAGGAATTTGTTTGAAGGGAAAAGGAGCTAATTTGGATTTTCTATGAATTTGTGAAGTTGGAACATTACCTCTTTCCTAAACTTGATGAACCATAATGAAAAGAGGCTTGCCCTAAATTTTTGGGAGAGTATAAATAGGGGGGGGGGGGGGGGGGGGGGCTGCCTTGTGGCCGGCCAAGGGTCTAGGGCTTGGGGTTTGGGCTAGCTAGTTAGGTTCAACCTAATTCAAGTCATGAATTGACTTGTGACTTCACAAGCCATTCTCTAGTCAAACTAATTCCTAATATCACCAAATCAAACCCAATGAGTTCACCCTCAAGAACTTAAGTCATCCTAGGTTATCAAATCTAAATCACAAGTCAAGACCTAGGTTAGCCACCAGGTTAGTCTACAAGGTCGACTTAAGTCAAAATCTCTATAGGTCAAAAATCAATTCCACAAAATCACCAAAAATCACTAAAAATCATATTAAATATATTAACCCCAAATAATTAATAAAAATTCAAATTAATTAACAATTTTTTGAAAAAGACCAAAATACCCTTATTTGAAAAACTGGGTGTTACAGAAACTGAGCCTCCTTGACTTTGTCCATCAGACTCGAGCTCATTTGCAACTTCATCAACACTGAATCAGCATCCAGCTTCTTCCTTCCATTTCCAAGCAGTATAATCTCCAGTCCAAATTTCTCGATGTCTTCTAGCAGGTGCTAGTCCTTGGTTAAGAACTTCGCCATCAGTATCGACCAAGTGCATCAACAACCATATTAGCCTTACCTGAATGGTACTGTAGGTTGATTTCGAAATCCTTCATCTGCTTCAGCTAGCTCTTAGTCTAACATTCAGCCCTTTCTGAGTGAAGACATATTTCAGACTTTTTGTAGTTCGTATAAATTTTCACTCCCTTTCCATAAAAATCATGCTTCCAGCTTCAAAGTAAAGATAATTGCAGCAATTCAAATTAGGCGTGGGATGATTCCTCTCATGAGTCTGTAGTTGCCTACACGTATAAGCAATTACTTTTCCATGTTGTTGAAGAACGCAGCCCAGTCCTCTTCCAGAGGCATTACTGTAAATTGAGAACCCACCGGTTCCTGCGGGTAGCGCAAGGATTGGTGTAGTGGTAAGTCTCTTCTTCAGCTCCTCAATGTCGTCTGGCAAACTTTTCGTTCGGATGAACTCTTCATTCTTTCAAGTGAGCTTCGTCATCGGCTCAGCAATCTTGGCGAAATCCTTCACGAACTTCTGATAATAGCCAGCCAAGTTCAAGAAACTTCCGAATTGAACTTGGGGTATACCACTTTTCAACAGCAGCTATCTTCCATCGAAATTTCTTCTCTTGACAACATGGCCAAAAGTCCACATTGTCAAAATCCACGTTCAGATAACTTACTATAAAACTTCTTTTTTCTCAAAGTTTCCAAAACTTCCTCAAGTGTTCTTCATGCTCTTCTTCAGTCTTCAAATATATCATAATATTATCTATGGAGAAGATAAACTGATTCAAATACTCATGAAAAATCTATGTTCATGAAATTCATGAACACAGCAGGAGCATTTGTCAGTCTAACGTCCTGACCAAAGAAAACTACCCATACTTGATGTTTGAACGCCGTCTTGGAAATGTCCTCTTTCCTGACTTTGATTTGATGGTAGTCAAATCTTAAGTCAAACTTCGAAACATCCTATCTCCACATAACCAGATCAAACAGATCCTCGATCCGGGCAGAAAGTACTTGTTCTTTAGTGTCTGGTAATCGATGCACATTCGTTGTTCCATCCTTCTGGAGCACAAACAAGATAGATACCCCCTAAGGTAAAGTTCCATTCTGAATAAATCCTAGAGCCTTCATTGATCTGGTCCTTCATTTTCTTGGCCACCTTCGGTTGACTCTGTAACATCCTTTAGAATTTAGGGAAAGAGCCGGGGACTAGGTCAGAGGTAAATCCTATGTCTAGATCTGGGATAATCCGGGGAGACTATCAGAAAAACATCTGCCATAAGGGTGTAACAAAAACTTCTATTCATGTGGAGAATTCCAACAAAAACTCTTATGATTGATCTAAGGACATCCTGTTACAACTTCCAAAAAGATGATGCTATTCAGTGGTTCTAGGTCCTATTCTTTATGGTTCTGCATGAGCAGCCTCCAACTGCCTCCTTTTCTATGAACCTCGAGTATGCATCATGCCTTATTGTAAGGGGCAGGGTCTGCTGGATAGGAAGAGGGTCCCTAGGTTGTGGCCTAACAGGTATTGCTGGGATATGAGCTCTGGTTTGATAGAAAGATAAGGGACAGTCTTTTACCCGATGTTCAGCAGATCCACATGCCAAACATGGTCCCAAACTCTTGCGGCAACTAACGGCCTGATGACCAGGCCTCTTGCAATAGTTACAAGCCCTATAGCTTCTTACGGCAAGACTGTCAGAAAGTAGAGTACTTGATGGGACCCAATTATCTTCTAGATTCAGGGGTATCCTTCCTATGACAAAAGTTCTGCTCTAACTTGGTTGGAGATAGCTAAGGCTACAACTTTGACGTTCTTCATGTCTTCTCTCGTGATATTCTTCTGTTCCTACTGGGCTTCATCTTGTGCTTTCTGGAACTCCAGGATTTCTTGAAATAGGGCAACCATTTGGAAGATGATTGCTGGTACTGGTGAGGTAACAAAAATGAATACTCCACCAGGGAAATGCAATTCAGTTTGAGATGAGGTAGGATTCGCCAGTGTAGGAAAAACTTCACTAGATGTACTATGAGGAAGGTCAAACAGCCGCGAGGGGAAAGACCCTGGGGTTGGTTGAGAAGATGGGGTATGAGCTGGAGATAACACCTCATCGCCAGCAGGATTTGGTCTTGTCAATGGTCATTCTCTGGAAGGTTTAGGACGCACTCATAAGCAAGGTAGCCTACCGGTCTATAATCAAGCAAAAATATTTATTTATATAATCGGTCCTATGTCGTGACAAATCAATGTTCTAGTGTTCTAATTGTTTCTAGGTATGTTTTCCTAGGTTGTTGTTTGTTGTCAACCTACATGGGCCACCACTGAAAACATGTCACGACCCGATCCCAATTTAATGGGTCGAACCGGACCATGCCCAGCCTGCACCGTGGTGAGACGGCGGCAGTAAGCTGTTCCATTGCAGGTATTCACAACAACACAAGTACATTTGCCACAACTGTTCTATTCGAAATTGAAACTTTATTTGATAAAATATTCAGAAATACAACTGGAAGGGAAATGCTGAAAATAAAACAATAAACTCCAAATAAAAGAAAGATGCAGGAAAGGGAAACTATCTAAGCATCAGGTTCAGTGGTCCCAGGATCAGCGTCCTCCAGAGACGGCTCCGGTACCGTCGCAGGGTAGAGAACCGGGTCATAGTAGCTATTATAGTATAGCTCGTCATCCTCAGTGTTACCTAAAATGTTGTCTCCAGTCAGGAGGGAGCAAAGTACAATTCATGCTAATTAAACAGTTAAATAAGAAATAGAATCATGCAGTTCTAAACAGTTTTAAAACATATTTGTTACAGTAGAAAACAGTGATTTGAATAGGTAATGACATATGACCGGCTTGGGTTTGTTACAGTAATGGATAAGGGGGTTTTGTTACAGTATGGTCATAATCATTACGCTATTCCCCAGTCCCCAATAGTTACAGTAGATACAGTACAGTACTCTCGGTGAGAGTTTCGTGTTTGAGACGTGGTTTAGACATGCAGTAAAACGATTAAATAAATAACTGTAAACTAACACAAACTATACTTGCCTCAGGAAAATGACTGGAGAGATGAGTTGGTACCGAGGAGGAACGTCAGGCACGACTTCGAGTTCCTACAGTTGAGAACTCGATTTAGAATCCTGAATAACCAGACTAAGTGTGCTAGTTGCAATCTCTAGTAGACATGTCCTAGTCAGGTTTTATGTTGTATTAATTTACAGCTAACGATTACGTCGCAACTACGTGCGTTGATTAAACCGGTTAATTGGATTATTTGAAAAATCACGAGAATCAAATACAATTTGGAAAACTTTGTGTTTTGTAATATATTTATAAAAATACAATTTCTTTTAGTGATAAATCGTGAATTAATAATATTTTATTCATTTTACTAAATGTCGTAATTAACCACTAAATTACGTTCTAAACTACGAATATGCGTATAATCACAAAAACCACCCAAATCACATCCACCAGAAATAAAATAAAATAACTACGCTACACAAATACATTGGCACAGCTAATGGTCCTAGGGTGGGCTTATGCCCGGTACAAATTTTCCTTTTACATTAAATAAGAGAAAATGACTGAAATTAAATAATTAAAGTACAGAATTTAAATGACTATAATAATTAGCCTAAAAATAAAATAATTAAAAATGAAACTGAGAGTCTCAGACTCGGTCCATTCCTCAAAATTCGGTTTATGCCTCAACGTCCGGTCGGACCGGTGCGTTTGCATTTCGCCGGGGCCCACAGACCGGTACGGTCGTCGCCCGAAAATCGGTTTAGAAATTCATTTTCGAAAGCCAGTTTTGAAATCAATAAAATATAGTTTTTGTAAAAATCTGGGCAGCACTTCCTCTATTTCGGGACAAACCCAAAACTGGGAAGTGCGCCAACAAATTCCTGCAAATATTTTCCAACCCAAAATAGTCCACAGAAATCCACCAAAATAATCCCAACACCACCAGAAAAATTCCCGAAATATCCGGGACTCCAAAATCCATCCAATTCACACCAACCCAGCAAGTAAACACAGGAAATTAATCTAACGCAGCTAAACGAAAATTATAACGCAGCTATCCAGATTCCCAAGAGGGAACCGGGGACCGATCTATCATCATCGACTCTACGGGGACGAACTACTGTGATTATCCAGAAATTACCAGTTCCGTTGGCGGGGAGCCTCGGGAAAAATCTCGGGAAAGAAATCCGAACTAAGTCGGCAGCAGGTCGAAGTTCCCGGCTCAACCACGCACAGCAAAGGGGCGCGGGAAAGTCTGCGGAAGAGGGGATTGGCCACGGGGAAGTCCGCGGACAGCGGAGAACCGCGGAGAAGGGGCGCTGGACAGCGCAGCGGGGCACCGACGGCGCGGGGGCGCTGTCGGCCAGGGGTGTGCTGACGCGACGGGGAGTCTGCCGGCTGGACGGCGCCGGACAGCGCAGCGGGCGCGGTCGGGGCGCGCTGACGCGGCGGGAACCGCGCGGAGGAGGTTCTGCAGGCGGGGGTCGCCTGGCTGGCTACGGCGGAGGCGGCCACAGGGCTCGGCCTGACGGAGAGGGCGGCGCGGGAGGCGGCGCTCGCGGGAGGCGGCGCTCGCAGGGGGTCGTCGCACGCGCTGGACGGCGGCGGATGGCCGCGGAGGGGCGCGGTCGGGGAGGTCGCGCGGGGGAGCGGCGCGAGCTCGGGGAAAAGGGGTTTCGGTTTGGGGCTTCTCCCACAGAGAGAGAGAGAGATGAGGTTGAGAGTTTTGTGAGAGTGATCGTGGGTTCTGTGAGAGGGACGTGGGGAGTTTATTAAGGGGAGTGGGGGTGAATATGTGTGGAGGAGAGGAATCTACGGGAGAGAAAAGAGTGAGGTGGTTTGCAAGAGTACGGGATTGCTGGTCCAATTTGGACCGGCTCAACATTATATATATTTTATTTTTTATTTATTATTATTACTTTAAACCAAGTCAATTATTTGGTTTTTTTAAGAAGAGAGAAAGAATTGGAAAAAAAAGTTGGGCTCAGGCTCGAACTCGGGTCTGGGTCTCGAATCCCAAAAATCCATGTTATAAATAATTTCGAAATTACTTTTCAACCTTAAATATTTAATAATAATATATTAATAATAATAATAATTTGAAATATTAATGAAATCACCAATTAATAATTATCAGCAAATTATGGGTTTCACAATCTTCCCTCCTTAGAAAATTTCGTCCTCGAAATTTAAGTAAGGTAGGAAAGACAAACATGTACGGGTACTGCGCCCGTAACTCAGGTCCAACCATAAGGATTTTCAAGGCAATCATGGATGAGACGGTTTAGAGACAAGTTTCATTTATGGTGACATCCATGCAGAAAGAATACAAAAGCGAACCAAAGTACACGAGGTTGATCAGACCATCATGCACCGGTCCTGATTAGACAATATATTAGTGGGTGCACCCAATAAAATATCGTCATGATCAAGCTTGATTTAAAAAGATAGCTTGCAAAACTAGGCTAACTTAGCAGCATTAGTAAAATTTGGAACGGGGAAAAAGAAAGAATAAGGAATAGGAGTTTGAGTGATGGCTCAATTCTGATTTTCTTCTCGTCTCTGACTAGGCTTGCAACTGGTTTCTCTGGTACTGAAAAGGTTGATTCCAATCTTCAGCTCTGAATTATCCAAAATGTGACTCGGATCCGAAGTGTAGCATCTGAGCTGTGACGTAGAAGACGTTGCACACTCTCAAGATTAGCTGGTAGAGCTAACTGGTACGCTACTTCCAACACGTCTTAAACTTCAAATGGCCTGATGTATCTGGCCTCAATTTCCGGCTCCGTCAAAACTGATTGTTCCTCTGGTAGGAAAAACTTTACCAAATGCAATTTGGTCTTCCCAAGACCTACCAAATTCCGAGACGCAACATCTCAAACATCTTCAAGCGTCTGGATTGACCTCTCTGATTGCTTGTCCCGCGGTACTCCATGAATCCGGTAGATGTGCTTCTCGTACAATGCTGCCCACTTCTTAGTGGATAACCAACTTGAAGGAAAATAAAGTGTGCCAACTTAGTCAGTCGGTTTACTAAAATCCAATTGGTGCCCTTCCCTCCTTAGGAACAAGGCAATCCTTACTCAAAGTTCATTGTTATATGCTTCTACTTCTACTCCGAATTGTCCAGCAGCTCCAACAAACTTGTTGTTCTCTTGCTAAATTTTTCATGTTAACAAATTCACATCTAATCCCATACCTGGGATTGTCCTTCTTTATTCCATAACACCAATCAATGGAGGCATGTACCGATAACTGAATTTATGGAATACTGCGACTGGTGCATTTCTTCCATTAACTCGTTCCTCCGTTTGTCAGCCGACACGCAAAGTCTCGTACCATCCTTCAGAGTTCCGATGCTGATCAATTCAAAAACCCTCAGGTGTTCCTGCCAACACTTGATCTCTAAGCCTGCAAAGTGCCTCGTCTTGAAACTGAGCCTCCTTGACTTTGTCCATCAGACTCGAGCTCATTTGCAACTTCATCAACACTGAATCAGCATCCAGCTTCTTCCTTCCATTTCCAAGCAGTATAATCTCCAGTCCAAATTTCTCGATGTCTTCTAGCAGGTGCTAGTCCTTGGTTAAGAACTTCGCCATCAGTATCGACCAAGTGCATCAACAACCATATTAGCCTTACCTGAATGGTACTGCAGGTTGATTTCGAAATCCTTCATCTGCTTCAGCTAGCTCTTAGTCTAACATTCAGCCCTTTCTGAGTGAAGACATATTTCAGACTTTTTGTAGTTCGTATAAATTTTCACTCCCTTTCCATAAAAATCATGCTTCCAGCTTCAAAGTAAAGATAATTGCAGCAATTCAAATTAGGCGTGGGATGATTCCTCTCATGAGTCTGTAGTTGCCTACACGTGTAAGCAATTACTTTTCCATGTTGTTGAAGAACGCAGCCCAGTCCTCTTCCAGAGGCATTACTGTAAATTGAGAACCCACCGGTTCCTGCGGGTAGCGCAAGGATTGGTGTAGTGGTAAGTCTCTTCTTCAGCTCCTCAATGTCGTCTGGCAAACTTTTCGTTCGGATGAACTCTTCATTCTTTCAAGTGAGCTTCGTCATCGGCTCAGCAATCTTGGCGAAATCCTTCACGAACTTCTGATAATAGCCAGCCAAGTTCAAGAAACTTCCGAATTGAACTTGGGGTATACCACTTTTCAACAGCAGCTATCTTCCATCGAAATTTCTTCTCTTGACAACATGGCCAAAAGTCCACATTGTCAAAATCCACGTTCAGATAACTTACTATAAAACTTCTTTTTCCTCAAAGTTTCCAAAACTTCCTCAAGTGTTCTTCATGCTCTTCTTCAGTCTTCAAATATATCAGAATGTTATCTATGGAGAAGATAAACTGATTCAAATACTCATGAAAAATCTATGTTCATGAAATTCATGAACACAGCAGGAGCATTTGTCAGTCTAACGTCCTGACCAAAGAAAACTACCCATACTTGATGTTTGAACGCCGTCTTGGAAATGTCCTCTTTCCTGACTTTGATTTGATGGTAGTCAAATCTTAAGTCAAACTTCGAAACATCCTATCTCCACATAACCAGATCAAACAGATCCTCGATCCGGGCAGAAAGTACTTGTTCTTTAGTGTCTGGTAATCGATGCACATCCGTTGTTCCATCCTTCTGGAGCACAAACAAGATAGATACCCCCTAAGGTAAAGTTCCATTCTGAATAAATCCTAGAGCCTTCATTGATCTGGTCCTTCATTTTCTTGGCCACCTTCGGTTGACTCTGTAACATCCTTTAGAATTTAGGGAAAGAGCCGGGGACTAGGTCAGAGGTAAATCCTATGTCTAGATCTGGGATAATCCGGGGAGACTATCAGAAAAACATCTGCCATAAGGGTGTAACAAAAACTTCTATTCATGTGGAGAATTCCAACAAAAACTCTTATGATTGATCTAAGGACATCCTGTTACAACTTCCAAAAAGATGATGCTATTCAGTGGTTCTAGGTCCTATTCTTTATGGTTCTGCATGAGCAGCCTCCAACTGCCTCCTTTTCTATGAACCTCGAGTATGCATCATGCCTTATTGTAAGGGGCAGGGTCTGCTGGATAGGAAGAGGGTCCCTAGGTTGTGGCCTAACAGGTGTTGCTGGGATATGAGCTCTGGTTTGATAGAAAGATAAGGGACAGTCTTTTACCCGATGTTCAGCAGATCCACATGCCAAACATGGTCCCAAACTCTTGCGGCAACTAACGGCCTGATGACCAGGCCTCTTGCAATAGTTACAAGCCCTATAGCTTCTTACGGCAAGACTGTCGGAAAGTAGAGTACTTGATGGGACCCAATTATCTTCTAGATTCAGGGGTATCCTTCCTATGACAAAAGTTCTGCTCTAACTTGGTTGGAGATAGCTAAGGCTACAACCTTGACGTTCATCATGTCTTCTCTCGTGATATTCTTCTGTTCCTACTGGGCTTCATCTTGTGCTTTCTGGAACTCCAGGATTTCTTGAAATATGGCAACCATTTGGAAGATGATTGCTGGTACTGGTGAGGTAACAAAAATGAATACTCCACCAGGGAAATGCAATTCAGTTTGAGATGAGGTAGGATTCGCCAGTGTAGGAAAAACTTCACTAGATGTACTATGAGGAAGGTCAAACAGCCGCGAGGGGAAAGACCCTGGGGTTGGTTGAGAAGATGGGGTATGAGCTGGAGATAACACCTCATCGCCAGCAGGATTTGGTCTTGTCAATGGTCATTCTCTGGAAGGTTTAGGACGCACTCATAAGCAAGGTAGCCTACCGGTCTATAATCAAGCAAAAATATTTATTTATATAATCGGTCCTATGTCGTGACAAATCAATGTTCTAGTGTTCTAATTGTTTCTAGGTATGTTTTCCTAGGTTGTTGTTTGTTGTCAACCTACATGGGCCACCACTGAAAACATGTTACGACCCGATCCCAATTTAATGGGTCGAACCGGACCATGCCCAGCCTGCACCGTGGTGAGACGGCGGCAGTAAGCTGTTCCATTGCAGGTATTCACAACAACACAAGTACATTTGCCACAACTGTTCTATTCGGAATTGAAACTTTATTTGATAAAATATTCAGAAATACAACTGGAAGGGAAATGCTGAAAATAAAACAATAAACTCCAAATAAAAGAAAGATGCAGGAAAGGGAAACTATCTAAGCATCAGGTTCAGTGGTCCCAGGATCAGCGTCCTCCAGAGACGGCTCCGGTACCGTCGCAGGGTAGAGAACCGGGTCATAGTAGCTATTATAGTATAGCTCGTCATCCTCAGTGTTACCTAAAATGTTGTCTCCAGTCAGGAGGGAGCAAAGTACAATTCATGCTAATTAAACAGTTAAATAAGAAATAGAATCATGCAGTTCTAAACAGTTTTAAAACATATTTGTTACAGTAGAAAACAGTGATTTGAATAGGTAATGACATATGACCGGCTTGGGTTTGTTACAGTAATGGATAAGGGGGTTTTGTTACAGTATGGTCATAATCATTACGCTATTCCCCAGTCCCCAATAGTTACAGTAGATACAGTACAGTACTCTCGGTGAGAGTTTCGTGTTTGAGACGTGGTTTAGACATGCAGTAAAACGATTAAATAAATAACTGTAAACTAACACAAACTATACTTGCCTCAGGAAAATGACTGGAGAGATGAGTTGGTACCGAGGAGGAACGTCAGGCACGACTTCGAGTTCCTACAGTTGAGAACTCGATTTAGAATCCTGAATAACCAGACTAAGTGTGCTAGTTGCAATCTCTAGTAGACATGTCCTAGTCAGGTTTTATGTTGTATTAATTTACAGCTAACGATTACGTCGCAACTACGTGCGTTGATTAAACCGGTTAATTGGATTATTTGAAAAATCACGAGAATCAAATACAATTTGGAAAACTTTGTGTTTTGTAATATATTTATAAAAATATAATTTCTTTTAGTGATAAATCGTAAATTAATAATATTTTATTCATTTTACTAAATGTCGTAATTAACCACTAAATTACGTTCTAAACTACGAATATGCGTATAATCACAAAAACCACCCAAATCACATCCACCAAAAATAAAATAAAATAACTACGCTACACAAATACATTGGCACAGCTAATGGTCCTAGGGTGGGCTTATGCCCGGTACAAATTTTCCTTTTACATTAAATAAGAGAAAATGACTGAAATTAAATAATTAAAGTGCAGAATTTAAATGACTATAATAATTAGCCTAAAAATAAAATAATTAAAAATGAAACTGAGAGTCTCAGACTCGGTCCATTCCTCAAAATTCGGTTTATGCCTCAACGTCCGGTCGGACCGGTGCATTTGCATTTCGCCGGGGCCCACAGACCGGTACGGTCGTCGCCCGAAAATCGATTTAGAAATTCATTTTCGAAAGCCAGTTTTGAAATCAATAAAATATAGTTTTTGTAAAAATCTGGACAGCACTTCCTCTATTTCGGGACAAACCCAAAACTGGGAAGTGTGCCAACAAATTCCTGCAAATATTTTCCAACCCAAAATAGTCCACAGAAATCCACCAAAATAATCCCAACACCACCAGAAAAATTCCCGAAATATCCGGGACTCCAAAATCCATCCAATTCACACCAACCCAGCAAGTAAACACAGGAAATTAATCTAACGCAGCTAAACGAAAATTATAACGCAGCTATCCGGATTCCCAAGAGGGAACCGGGGACCGATCTATCATCATCGACTCTACGGGGACGAACTACTGTGATTATCCAGAAATTACCAGTTCCGTTGGCGGGGAGCCGCGGAAAAAATCTCGGGAAAGAAATCCGAACTAAGTCGGCAGCAGGTCGAAGTTCTCGGCTCAACCACGCACAGCAAAGGGGCGCGGGAAAGTCTGCGGAAGAGGGGATTGGCCACGGGGAAGTCCGCGGACAGCGGAGAACCGCGGAGAAGGGGCGCTGGACAGCGCAGCGGGGCACCGACGGTGTCACGCCCCGATTCGGGGAATCGCTCGCTTTGCTTCGATTCACGCCGAATCGATCGTCCTCGCTAAGGCGTGATGCCGTACAAGTCTGGAGTTGTACTTGTACAAGGCTAGAACATTGCACATTTATATCATTTTGAAACATTTGAAGTAAGCCACAGTTGCGGAAACATTGATACACAATATAGGAAGAAGAAATACTCATTTTATTCATAATTGTAGTCAGAATACAACTTTTCTCGATAATATTTGAAATGCCATTTCGGCTACATTGATTCATGAAAAGAAGTACAACTGATAGGCTGCCATGAAATAATTTCCCGTTCCATACATCACGCCCCTTTAGTACTTTAAAATATAAGCAGCTATCTTTGAAATATCCGCAATACTTTGTGCGTCTTTAGGGAAAAACAACTTGAAAGGAAACAGCAGTTCAGAAAGCTTTAATTGCGATGTGCGCCCGAGCCTTCTCCAGTACCTGTGGAGGAGGGGTCAGCACATTATAACAATGCGCTGGTGAGCCCCGTTGGCCCACTCAGCTAAACCAACATTTTATTAATGACAAGCATTTTAAAGATATGAACTTATAAGGGACAGGCAACATTTAGAGTAAATCACAATTCAAATGACATGGTAGTTCATAACACCATGTTTACTTTACCATTGGCCGAATCCAGCTTTCCTGCATAAGATACAGGATAATAATAATATACTTACCGCCCCTGCATAAGACATTGATTAGCATACATTCCCACGATGTGACCACTGGTGTTGTTAAACCATATGGACTCCTTTCATTCATTCATTTGCATTTGGGACTTCAAGATAATGAGATGACAGCACAGTAGGGAGCTAGCCTCTATGATGCCTCGCATTACTCATGTTCCCCAAAGCACTTCATTATTTCCTCCTAGGCCGAATCGGTACAGGCGCCCCTGTACCGTTCGAGGAAATTATTGCTCAATTCTTGTATACAAGTTGTCCATGGTCAGGCGAATGTGTGTCCGACTCGATATACACAGTGTGCATAGAATATTTGAAGTAATAGGCAACATGATCATTCTTAGCATTTCATAACCATCATTCTAGGCATCAGTTCAATCATTTCCATGTTCTGTTCATTGCAGTGTAATCAATTCATTTCAATGTTCTATCTCTAGCATCTTAGTGGTATTGACTTGTGGCATTAGCATCTTGATATCGATCAACGGATGTTGCAAGACAATTATTTAGTTGGCATGAAGGAATAGCGAGAGGGACAATACCACCACAGAGATCCACACTCACCAAGTTAGAGAATCGTCGAGAGAAAGAGGAACACTTGCATGCTTAGCCTTCAGTCACGCGTCAGTCTGCATTGGCACCAAAAGATTGATTAATAATCCGTCTCGTTGTGTTCTCTTCTCTCAGAATTCTCAAGAATGAATGCTATGTAAATCGATGAAAAAGGGCAAGAATCAAATCATCGAAAATCATTCAGAAAAGCATCCATCAAAACCAAGCAGCAAAACCAGCAGCAAAACATCCAGAGAAAACTCTTGGACGTATTTCAAGAGAAACCGATCCATCAATTGGAAAGGTTCTTATGCACTTGTCCGTGATCGATTCGATGCCGACGGTAAGTTTCCCCAATACTCGGTTCCGACCGAGTTAGCCAAGCCACAAGCCTTACATAGTGAACCGCTAGGAGCGGGACACTACATAATATACCACTAAAAAAAAGTTTCGTCCTCGAAACTTAAAGCAAAGGTCCTACCTCAAAATTATCAAACAGCGAGGGGTACTTCACTCGCATCTCTTCCTCTAATTCCCATGTCGACTCCTCGACAGCATGGTTCCGCCATAGCACGTTGACTAGAGACACTGCCCGATTTCGCAAAACTTTCTCTTTCCTGTCCAAAATCTGGACAGGCTCTTCAGTGTAGGATAGGTCAGCGCTCAGCTGCAGCTGGTCGAAATTCACTACGTGACTTGGATCATGCACGTACTTCCGAAGTTGAGATACATGGAAGATATCGTGCACATCAGCCAGAGCCGGAGGTAGTGCAAGTCGATAAGCTACTGAGGCTACCTTCTCCAAAATCTCGAATGGTCCGACGAATCTCGGGCTTAACTTTCCTTTCATCCCAAACCGCATCACACCTCGCATGGGTGTGACCTTCAAGAAGACATGATCGCCTGCTGTGAATTCCAAAGGTCGTCGATGAACATCCGCATAACTCTTTTGTCGACTTTGAGCAACTCTAAGTCTTTCTCGAATTAAGCGAATCCTCTCGACGGCCTGTTCCACAAGTTCTGGTCCGAGCACTTGCCGTTCACCGACTTCATCCCAGCATATTGGTGATCGATATTTCCGTCCATATAAGGCTTCGTACGGGGCCATTTGGATATTTGCCTGATAACTGTTGTTATAGGCAAATTCTGCTAGTACGAGATGCGCGTCCCAACTTGTCTTCGAGTCGAGCACGCACAATCTCAACATATCCTCAAGGATCTGATTTACTCTCTCTGTCTGACCATCAGTCTGCGGATGGTAAGCCGTACC
Organism: Iris pallida; assembly: GCA_029216955.1. Classification (NCBI taxonomy): domain Eukaryota; kingdom Viridiplantae; phylum Streptophyta; class Magnoliopsida; order Asparagales; family Iridaceae; genus Iris; species Iris pallida. The sequence continues at coordinate 3,705,316 of JANAVB010031619.1, forward strand.
GAAGTTCAACTTTGTGCCCATTGCCGAGTGTAGACTTATCCAAAATCGCGACAAGAATCTTCCATCTCTATCCGACACTATAGAAGCTGGCACCCCATGCAATCTGACAATTTCATTTATGTAGATCTGAGCCAACCGTTCTACTCCCCATGTAACTTTTATTGGAATGAAATGTGCCGACTTGGTTAATCTATCCACGATAACCCAAATCGCATCATTTCCCTTCTGAGTTCTTGGCAAGCCAACTATAAAATCCATACAGATATTATCCCACTTCCACAGTGGAATAGCCAAATTTTGTAGTTCTCCGCCTGGCCGTTGATGTTCGGCCTTTACACGCTGACAATCCATGCACTGTGACACGAATAGCGCCACATCCTTCTTCATACCATGCCACCAAAAGGTTGAACGTAGATCCTTATACATTTTCGTGCCTCCCGGATGCAAGGAATACTTCGCGAAATGAGCCTCGGTCAGTATTTCCTTCCTGATATTCTCGTCCTTAGGGACGCACAATCTTCCCTTGACACGAATAGTGTCATCTTCAACGGTAAAGTCTGACGCCTTTCCTGCTAGAATCAACTCGCGTATCTTCTGCAGAAATGGGTCATCCATCTGAGCAATCTTAATCCTTCCCTGGAGACTCGGCTCAAGTTGTAACTGAGCCAACTGCACATTCTGCGGACGGATCCTGAACTCGATGCCCATCTCTTCAAGATCCCGTAGTACCTCTTTTGCTATTGTTAGGGACCCAACAAATTTCCGACTCAAGGCATCAGCTACCACGTTCCCTTTACCCGGCGTGTAAGAGATTGTCAAGTCATAGTCCTTGATCAATTCTAACCAGCGTCGCTGCCTCAAATTCAATTCCTTTTGTGTGAATATATATTTCAGGCTTTTGTGATCCGTGAAGATCTCGCAGGACACACCATAGAGATAGTGTCGCCACAATTTCAATGCGAACACAATCGCCGCCAGTTCCAAATCATGTGTTGGGTAATTCTTCTCATGCTGTTTGAGTTGTCTCGAAGCATAAGATATGGTCTTCCCATGTTGCATAAGAACACATCCCAAACCAAGTCCCGACGCGTCACTGTAGATCTGAAATCCCTCAGAGCCTTCCGGAAGTGCTAAAATTGGGGCCGTGACGAGCCGCTGCTTGAGTTCTTGGAAGCTACTCTCACAGTCGTTCGTCCACTTAAATACGACTCCCTTCTGAGTCAGGCGAGTCAAAGGCGAGGCGATTCTCGAGAAGTCCTTCACAAATCTACGGTAGTACCCGGCTAAACCAAGGAAACTCCGTATTTCACTAGCTGATGCAGGCTGCTTCCAGTCCACCACTGCCTCAATCTTCTTTGGGTCGACGGCAACACCTTCCGCCGAAACAACATGTCCAAGGAACGACACGCTGTTCATCCAAAATTCGCACTTGCTTAGTTTTGCATAGAGCTGGTTGTCCCGCAGCGTCTGAAGTACTTCTCTCAAGTGCTCGACATGAGTCTCCCTATCCTTTGAGTAGATCAAGATGTCATCGATGAACACAACAACAAACTTGTCTAAGAATGGTCGAAACACTCTATTCATTAAATCCATGAAGGCTGCTGGAGCATTAGTCAAGCCGAATGGCATGACCAAAAACTCATAGTGTCCGTATCTCGTACGGAATGCTGACTTAGGAACATCTTCGGGTCTGATCTTCAACTGATGATATCCTGAACGAAGATCGATTTTTGAAAACACGGTCGCCCCTTGTAGCTGATCGAATAGATCATCTATCCTTGGCAAAGGATACTTGTTACGGATGGTTGCCTTATTCAGTTCTCTGTAATCGATGCATAGCCGCATCGTTCCATCCTTCTTCTTTACAAACAACACTGGAGCTCCCCATGGAGATACACTTGGACGAATGTATCCCCGGTCTAATAATTCTTGTAGCTGCACCTTTAGTTCCTTCAATTCTGCCGGAGCCATCCTGTACGGCGCTTTAGATATCGGACGAGTATCCGGAAATGTATCAATTGTGAATTCAATTTCTCTATCCGGCGGCATCCCAGGTATCTCGTCCGGAAACACATCGGGGAACTCTGCCACAATCTCGGTCTGATTCGAATCTACACCTTTCATTTGAGTGTCAAAAACAGAAACAAGGAACCCTTCACACCCTGAGTACAACATATGCCTTGCTGTAACTGCCGATATTACCATAGGTCCTTGGAACGCCGAGCCGCACGAGTAAGAGAACTCTGTTTCTCCGTTTAGGCGAAACACAACTCTCTTATCCGTACAGTCAATCGTTGCATGACAGGCGCTGAGCCAGTCCATTCCCAAGATGATATCGTACTCTTTGATGTCGAGTACAATTGCATCCAGAGATAAAGTCTTGCCTCCAATTTTTATGTAGCCGTCCCTGCAAATCAAAGTTGCAGGCATATCTACTCCCGAAGGAGTGCTAACACACAAAGCTGTCTTTAGTTGAGTCATACAAAATTTATTTTCCGTTGCAAAATCAGAAGAGATAAAGCAATGAGTAGCGCCAGAATCAAAAAGTACTCTTGCAGGTGTGCCTTTATATAGCAACATACCTGTTATAACATTCTCCGCGGTCTGGGCCTCTGCCTGAGTCAAGGCATAAACCCTTGCTTGCCCACCTTGTTGATTCGGTGCATTCCCAGCTGGAGCCGGTAAGGCTGGTGGCGCTTCGCCACGATGCTGGTTGTTATATGGTCCCCGGTTGTGGTTGTTGTTATGCCCACGATACTGATTATTGTTATGCCCACGAGGAGGATACTGATTCCCTCCTCTATTTCTGCAGTCAGCTTCCTTATGGCCCTGTCCGCCACATTTGAAACACTTTACCCGACAATCCTCAGATCGATGTCCCCAACGGTTGCAAAATTTACAACGTTCTGTATGTTGAGGCCCTCTATTGTCTCCAGTATTGTGACGCTTAGGTGCGTCATTCCTGCCAGCAGACCAAGGTCGTTTCTGATTATTGAGTCCTTGGTTGCTCTTCATTGTCTCACGACTAGTCGGTTTATGAAATCTCTCCATCTCGAGAGCTGTCTCGTACGCCTCCCGGTAAGACGTACATTTCCGATTTAGCACATCCTTCTCTAGGCCCTCATTCAAGCCTTGCACAAATCTTCCTCGCTTGGCGTCGTCATTCGGTACCATGTACCCAGCGAATGCGACTCTCTTCAAAAACTCTGTCTCATAGTCATGCACTGACATACTGCCTTGTCGAAGTGCAATGAACTCATTCTCTTTTTGTTGTCGGACAGCGGGTGGAATGAAGTGAGTAATGAAAGCCTGCTTAAAGGCCTCCCAAGACATCTTTATATCCTGACTATTTCCGCAAAGTGCCTGTCTCTGCGAAATCCACCATTCCTGGGCCTTGAGGCGAAGTTGTACAGCTGTACACTCCACTCTCTTACTGCCCTGAATCTCTAACATTCGGAAATAGCCCTCTAGTGTGTTCAAGAAGCCCATCACCTCATCTGGCTCCTCTTTCCCATCAAACTCAGGCGGGTCGCAACTTTTAAATTCAGAGAACTTGAAGCTCGTCCTCTTCCGTGTCGGCGTCTCAGGTTTCTCTGCCGGCACCTCCACGGTCTCGGTTGCTGCGGCCTTTGCAGAAACATTAGAATCGGCCGACAGCTTGATGACAATCTGAGTTAGACTATCAACTTGCTTTTATTGAGCATCCAGCTGCTCCTGAAACTGATACTGAAGCTGCTCCTGAAGCGCGCGATGTTGAGCTTCGCTTTGCTTCCTCTGAGCCTCCATTTGCTTAATCAGTTTCTCAATCGGGTCAGACGATGAATTCGTCTTTGAGCTATCACCATTGGTCATTCTACAACAAAGAAATAATTCCATTAGCACTCATAAAATATTTATGGGCTTATTGTATGGAACATTATTTCATGCCAGCGCCATCGACACCATCAATCGAGAAAATTTGCATCAAGACTTCCTTTTTGAAACATTTATTTTTGAAATCCGAGGAAGTGAAGCCGTGCTCTGATACCAACTTGTCACGCCCCGATTCGGGGAATCGCTCGCTTTGCTTCGATTCACGCCGAATCGATCGTCCTCGCTAAGGCGTGATGCCGTACAAGTCTGGAGTTGTACTTGTACAAGGCTAGAACATTGCACATTTATATCATTTTGAAACATTTGAAGTAAGCCACAGTTGCGGAAACATTGATACACAATATAGGAAGAAGAAATACTCATTTTATTCATAATTGTAGTCAGAATACAACTTTTCTCGATAATATTTGAAATGCCATTTCGGCTCATTGATTCATGAAAAGAAGTACAACTGATAGGCTGCCATGAAATAATTTCCCGTTCCATACATCACGCCCCTTTAGTACTTTGAAATATAAGCAGCTATCTTTGAAATCTCCGCAATACTTTGTGCGTCTTTAGGGAAAAACAACTTAAAAGGAAACAGCAGTTCAGAAAGCTTTAATTGCGATGTGCGCCCGAGCCTTCTCCAGTACCTGTGGAGGAGGGGTCAGCACATTATAACAATGCGCTGGTGAGCCCCGTTGGCCCACTCAGCTAAACCAACATTTTATTAATGACAAGCATTTTAAAGATATGAACTTATAAGGGACAGGCAACATTTAGAGTAAATCACAATTCAAATGACATGGTAGTTCATAACACCATGTTTACTTTACCATTGGCCGAATCCAGCTTTCCTGCATAAGATACAGGATAATAATAATATACTTACCGCCCCTGCATAAGACATTGATTAGCATACATTCCCACGATGTGACCACTGGTGTTGTTAAACCATATGGACTCCTTTCATTCATTCATTTGCATTTGGGACTTCAAGATAATGAGATGACAGCACAGTAGGGAGCTAGCCTCTATGATGCCTCGCATTACTCATGTTCCCCAAAGCACTTCATTATTTCCTCCTAGGCCGAATCGGTACAGGCGCCCCTGTACCGTTCGAGGAAATTATTGCTCAATCCTTGTATACAAGTTGTCCATGGTCAGGCGAATGTGTGTCCGACTCGATATACACAGTGTGCATAGAATATTTGAAGTAATAGGCAACATGATCATTCTTAGCATTTCATAACCATCATTCTAGGCATCAATTCAATCATTTCCATGTTCTGTTCATTGCAGTGTAATCAATTCATTTCAATGTTCTATCTCTAGCATCTTAGTGGTATTGACTTGTGGCATTAGCATCTTGATATCGATCAACGGATGTTGCAAGACAATTATTTAGTTGGCATGAAGGAATAGCGAGAGGGACAATACCACCACAGAGATCCACACTCACCAAGTTAGAGAATCGTCGAGAGAGAGAGGAACACTTGCACGCTTAGCCTTCAGTCACGCGTCAGTCTGCATTGGCACCAAAAGATTGATTAATAATCCGTCTCGTTGTGTTCTCTTCTCTCAGAATTCTCAAGAATGAATGCTATGTAAATCGATGAAAAAGGGCAAGAATCAAATCATCGAAAATCATTCAGAAAAGCATCCATCAAAACCAAGCAGCAAAACCAGCAGCAAAACATCCAGAGAAAACTCTTGGACGTATTTCAAGAGAAACCGATCCATCAATTGGAAAGGTTCTTATGCACTTGTCCGTGATCGATTTGATGCCGACGGTAAGTTTCCCCAATACTCGGTTCCGACCGAGTTAGCCAAGCCACAAGCCTTACATAGTGAACCGCTAGGAGCGGGACACTACAGACGGCACGGGGGCGCTGTCGTCCAGGGGTGTGCTGACGCGACGGGGAGTCTGCCGGCTGGACGGCGCCGGACAGCGCAGCGGGCGCGGTCGGGGCGCGCTGACGCGGCGGGAACCGCGCGGAGGAGGTTCTGCAGGCGGGGGTCGCCTGGCTGGCTACGGCGGAGGCGGCCACAGGGCTCGGCCTGACGGAGAGGGCGGCGCGGGAGGCGGCGCTCGCGGGAGGCGGCGCTCGCAGGGGGTCGTCGCACGCGCTGGACGGCGGCGGATGGCCGCGGAGGGGCGCGGTCGGGGAGGTCGCGCGGGGGAGCGGCGCGAGCTCGGGGAAAAGGGGTTTCGGTTTGGGGCTTCTCCCACAGAGAGAGAGAGAGATGAGGTTGAGAGTTTTGTGAGAGTGATCGTGGGTTCTGTGAGAGGGACGTGGGGAGTTTATTAAGGGGAGTGGGGGTGAATATGTGTGGAGGAGAGGAATCTACGGGAGAGAAAAGAGTGAGGTGGTTTGCAAGAGTACGGGATTGCTGGTCCAATTTGGACCGGCTCAACATTATATATATTTTATTTTTTATTTATTATTATTACTTTAAACCAAGTCAATTATTTGGTTTTTTTAAGAAGAGAGAAAGAATTGGAAAAAAAAGTTGGGCTCAGGCTCGAACTCGGGTCTGGGTCTCGAATCCCAAAAATCCATGTTATAAATAATTTCGAAATTACTTTTCAACCATAAATATTTAATAATAATATATTAATAATAATAATAATTTGAAATATTAATGAAATCACCAATTAATAATTATCAGCAAATTATGGGTTTCACATCATGTTACCCAACATGATACAGAAAAGTCATGATACAGAAAAGATTTTGTTGCAGATTGAGAACATGAACTGCAATATGCATTTGCCCATATGAGCTTTTGATATCAATTCAGGGATATCAATTCAGGGTCCCTGCACATGATTTCATTGTCGACTTTGTTACTGTCTCTTTTAGTTTAGAACATACATGCAAGCCTACAACCTGGAAAAGACAGAGAGAAGTCCTATGTACACACAACACATAAATAATAAATCTCATTACAAGTTTCCATTCAAAAGGATAACATAAAACTAATGACATTCAAAGTTTCCATTCAAAGTTCACAGAGATAATAATAAATCTCATTACAAGAAAAAAAACTCATGACATTCTAAATTGAGTCTTTCATGCGGGTTGTCTATTTGCTATCCAATCATTGTACATTTCTTGTGCTAAATTTGCTCTCCATGTAGTCCATTCATTTGAAGTTTCGATGGTAGTTATAGAATCACCGACAAAAGGGATATTGTGTTCCACATCTTCAAAGATACTCGTTTCTATTGGATCTAGTTGCATATCATTTTGCAACTCTCTCCTAACAAAGTTGTGTAATAAGCAACATGCCATTATGATTCGAATTTGAGTCTTGACGGGGTAGAACGAAGGACCCCTAAGAATTGCCCATCGACTCTTAAGTACACCAAAACATCTCTCGATCACATTCCTAGCTCTTGAATGCTTCATGTTGAAAAACTCTAGGGGTATTAGGTTGGTGGCCTTCTCTCCACTCATTAAGGTGATAACGTGTTCCTCGGTACGGAGCTAAAAATCCCTCACAATTTGCATATCCAGCATCCACAAGGTAATAGTGACCTACATAAGATAATAATTTTTAAAAATCTTTTTTAGAAAAAGGGGAAAAAAAGTACTTCATAATTTAAAAGTAAATTACCATGTGGAACTTTTAAACCATTTCTCCTACTAATAGCATCACGGAGCACCCTACCATCCGCAGCAGAACCTTCCCAACCGGCCAAGACATAAATAAACTGCAAATCTTGAGAACAAACTCCCAAAACATTTGTTGTAACTTTCCCACTCCGATTCCGAAACTTAGCTTGATCTTCTAAAGGAACTCTCATACTAACATGTGTCCCATCTAGTGCCCCTAAACATCCCTATATATTTTGAGAAAAGATAATCAGCGTAGTTAAATACAATTTTTCTAAGAAGATGCTACATATTATGTTACAAGGTTATACTTCATAGCTTAAAATATTTCCATCTCTCATCATTGCAGTTTTCTGGAATTGGTTCTGGTTTTTTCAACAAGTCTTCTTGCAAGCGTATGATAGAATTCAAAACATTGTTGAAATACTTGCTAACTGTCTCACCCGATCTCTTAAAATGAAATTTAATATTCCAATTCTTCATATCAGGTCCTATGATATGCAAAAATATTGCCAAATATTGCCACTTGCTCATCCACCAATAGATTCTTTGATGCCTTTAAACCGCCATCTCTTTCGACTTTTTCACACAGAACATGTAAAGCACGCCTACTCATCCTTAATTGTTCAACACAATGAGTTTCACTCCTATAAACCAACTCGTTTACTATCTCCCTATTTCTGAAGAAGTTAAGTGCACATTTATGTCTCTCTAAAGACTTTCTTCTAGCATACATCATAGATGCAGAAGCAACAACTTGAAAAAACCAGTTTAGTAAATTGGAAATGTGCAACCAGTGAGTACATATGGCAATCAACTTCTTTCTTTCACTTGAATGAAGACGAGCCATTACTGCATGAATACTTCCATATAATCAGTCTTTATGATGAAATATCTACAATCTAAAAACAAATTCATAGTATTTCTCACTTGAATGAAGATGAGACATTACTGCATTAATACCCAAACAATGGTGATGTTGGTCACAAATTGTAGAATACTTGAAATATTTTCATCTAACATTCATAATATTTTCATCTAACATTCAAATAAATTTTCAAAGGATGATTATCATAACTTGGAATAATAACATTCAAATAAATTTTCGAGCAAGTAGAACCCACACAAATATTTTTCTCTCACGTATACCATAACTGTCCTCTAAATATTTTTCTCTTATTCACGTATACCATAACTGTCCCCCTCGCTTTTGTCTCTCTCAATCCCTGTTACTGACAAGCTTAAATTTGCTCATTGATGGTAGGCTGAGGAAATTTCGAGCAAGTAGAACCCATAGTAGGCTAAAAAACTTGGGATTTTCGAGCAAGTAGAACCCAAATCATTCATAATATTTTCATCTAACATTCAAATAAATTGAACCCAAATTTTCATTAAAAAACTTCTGGCAAGTAGAACCCAAAATTTCATTAAAAGAAATAATACCTTGGAATTTTCGAGCTCCGGCGTAGGAGGAGGCGGAGGAGGAGGCGGAGGCTGAGGCGGTGGTGGAGGAGGAGGAGGTGGAGGCAGCGGAGGAGGAGGAGGAGGCGGCGGCACCGGAGGGGGCAGGCGATGGATGCAGCGGAGGAGGAGGAGGAGGAGGAGGCACCGGAGGGGGCGGGCGGTGGAGGCGGCGGAGGGGGAGGAGGAGGAGTGAAGTTTTTTTAGATCTAGGTTATTTCTCTCTCCTCCGGACCGATCGGGATTTTATGGGTTGAAATTTTTTTAAAGGGTAAAATTGTAATTTAAGATTTGAGGATGTAATGTAATTAGGATTACATAGGTTTTATGATGTAATTGATTTGAATAGGAATAGATGTAATGTAATCAAGTTTGTAATTGCTATTACATTATATCTAGAGAAAATTTGTCCAACCAAACATCTTAATTGGGATTACGACGTAATGTCGATTACATTACATTGTCCAACCCGGTGAACCAAACGGGGCCTTAGTATGTGATAATTTACCCATAAAATCGGAGCGGTCACTTTTTTATTTATATAATAAAGACAATTTTAATTTGTTAGGAAGTTCATATAATAAAAAAAAAATCTATTTGAGATAAAGCTTACAAAGCTCAATTTTTGTTTGGATAAAAGCTCATATGCTCGTCATGGCCGGTCCTGACTCCTGAGCTCATGGGAACTTTAGAGGTTTTACATATCGCCGCCCTATCGAACAGAATTTTTGCACAAATATCTATTTAAAATAAGTATCTAGTAACTATAGATAACATCAATGGGGATGTAGCTCAGATGGTAGAGCGCTCGCTTAGCATGCGAGAGGTACGGGGATCGATACCCCGCATCTCCAATTTTATTTTTAATTTGTTTTCGTCGTGTCCTTATTTTTTGCATCTGATTAGTTCAGCAGATGTAGTCATATGGACTAATTGTTTAAAGGAAAATGCTAAGTTTACTACCAAATTCTTACAACTTTCTTACCACTACTCTCTTCCACTCCTTACACATGGGTCCCACCGGGTCCCACCACCACTCTCACCCCCCTGCTACATGGACTCCACCCGGTCCTACTATTTCTTCCCTTCCTCCAATCGAAGTCCGACACGTGTCCGGTTGTAGGAAGGTTGTAAATTTTGGTTGTAGGCATAGCAAAGCTCTTGTTTAAATATAAAGTGATACGTGCACATGGCAGTGGAAAATTCATACCACTGGGAGCAAGCATGAACGGATGGCATTGCTTGATTTGTTTTTTTGATTATTTTTTTTGTAAAGTAGTTTTGGAAAGTTACTTTATAATAACTTATTAAAAAAAAAATTAAAATGTTAATTTAATTTTGGAGTTGTCTTTGAAAACAGTTGGAAACCTATTATTAAAAGTTATTTATGTTGTCACTTAAAAAAAATAATAATACCCAAGGATGGAACCATGATTAAACTGGGGGTGGATTGCATTTGGCACTGAACAAAATCACGTATGAAATGTAACTATAATCAAAACTGCCAAAACTTACAATCAACATGTAAGTAGTTACCCTAAATTATTATAAAAGAAATTATAGAAAATCTATTATTATTTTCAATTTTTTTCATATTACCTCCTATTGTTATTTTCTCTCTCTCTAACTCTTCCCAGTCATTCGATCTGGACTAGTTCATCAACAAGATCGAGGTAAACAACAGGATCGGTCGGTTAGCGCTGCTGCCTATGCTACTATCTCTACCACCGGTGCCTTTTTTTGCTAATGGTGCTCCCCTCGTCATTTGTTTCTTAACTAAACCGTTCACTTGGGGGCTGCCATAGGCCTTTGCAATAATAAAAAATTGCTCTTTGCGACCAATTGCGGTCCTTTGCAGCAACGAGAACACTAAAAATAAATAAATCTTGAGGTCCAAACTTATAATAAAAAATAAATATAAAATATGTTAGATTTGTACCAGAATAGCAAAAAGTAAATTTGAGATCCAAGTAAGATGAGTGGATGTTGACACATGTATATCTTTCTTATTTCTTCTTTCAAAAAATAATAATAAATCTAGAAAATGAGATTCCAAATTGATTCTTACTATTCTACAAAATGAGTTCCTACATTCTAAAGGTAGAAAATTATGAGGCCCATGCTATAGCTCCTATGGCTAGGACGGATCATCATGGGGTTCCAATTAAGCCTTACTATTCTACAAAATAAGCTCATACATTCTCAATCTAGAATACGGAAGTTGGGTTGTGCCTTAATATTGATGCTTTAACAGCATCATTAGTAGATTGGACTGAAAATTACATATTGAGGTCCAAATTTGTAACAAAAAAATAAATGTACAATGTATTGGGTTTGTATGAGAATAGCGGAAAATAATAAAATGACATTTGGTGGCAAAAATTGTGTGGTTAAAAAAATAATGTAAAACCTAGAATATAAAATTTTGGGCTCAAAATTGAGGCTTAATATATATTTTACAAAATGAGTTCCTACATTTTGAATGTAGAAATTCGCAAGCCCAAGCTATAGCTCATGTGGCTGGAATAGAACCACTATGGAGCTTCAACTGAACCTTACTATTCTACAAATAAGCTCTAACATTCTACATTCTGAATCTAGAAAAAGTATTTAACGGGGCATTACAAAACTTTCTCTCACTCTCTCTCTCTCTCACTCTCTCTCTCTCTCTCTCTCTCTCTCTCTCTCTCCAAAATTCTTTTATTTCTTCCTTCACTTCAAAATCCTAAAAAAATTCCCAATCCTTGTTAATGTCCAAATATCATAGTGTAGTAACATAAAATATGTTTAGGATGAACTTTCGACGAATTTCTAAAGTTTCGAACCCGTTTTAGGATTTTGAACTTCGGACTTCCTCCGACAGCCGTGACCGGGAAAACTCAGGGCTGTAGAAATGTTCTACAAGCCCTGACTGGATCCATGATATTTGAATGTTATGATAAGAGAGAAGCAAGCTATTGGAAGGATTGTCAAAATTTTTGACAGTTCTACATATTTAAGGACTGTTATTTTTGACATTCCTAAATGAACAACATATTTATTTAGAATTGCCAAAATATTTGATAGTCCATTATGTATTTTTTGCAGTCCCCAGTAAAAAAATTTAAGTGACAAACTTGAAAATAAATAAATTGGACAATTTTGAATAAATTTTGTAGTGTCTTTATAAAGGCCTAAATGCAACTTGAAACCCTCAACTATTATATTTTTCAACTTAATACCCTAAACTTTTTTTTGGTATGACTTGATACCCTAAAAAATGGACCAAAATATCCTTGTTCTAAACTTAAAACTATCTTCCTCCACCATATCCCCCCCATCCCCCGCCCCCCCCCCCGCAACCCCGCTCACACTCTCCCCCCCCCACCTGCCCCTCCCTCACTCACCCCACCCTGGCTGCACTATCGCTTGTCCCCCTCTATCCGTGCTGTCGCCGCTAATGCTGTCAGCTGCGCGCGTGCACCCAAAGAGAGGGGGCGGGCGGTGGTGTAGCCGAGTGTGGGGAGCAGGAGCGGGGTGGAGTAGCGGATGGGGGGCTGGCGTGGGGTGGGTGGGTGGAGGCGGGGTGGCTGGAGAGAGAGGGGGGTTGGATGGAGGGGACGTGGATGGCCGAAGGGGGCGAGGGTGGGGTGGGGTAAGGGGGTGTCAACCCCTGATTTTTCAAAAAGTATTAAACTAGTGTTAATTAATTATTAAATGTCATTATTGGTTTTAAAATTATTTAATATGATTTTTAGGAATTTTCTATAATTTTAAATGAGTTTTTTTATATAAAAATATCACTTTGCAAATTATTTAAAATTTATTAAATAGGTTTTGCAATTTTTGAAATGTTATTTATATCAGTTTGTAATAAATTATTTGTTCTTAATTGAGGAATGCAAATAATATTTTGCACTTTAATACTGTTAAACCCCTTTTGTAATTTTCCTAATCTCTAGGGGCCCTAGTGCAAATTACCAAACCCCCCCGACCAACTCTCTCTCTCCTCCAGCTCGCTCACCCACCCCCGCTGACCCGACGACTGCCACGACGACTCACCGCCCTGCCCCCGCCGAATCCGGCTGCCCGACCGCCTCGAAAACCCCCTATAAAAGTTTCCCTCACTCCCCTCGACCAGACCCTAACCCTAAACACTCCCCACGACCGCCAGCGCCGCCCCATCACCCCCTCTCACCCCACCGGAACCCTAGCTACGGCGAGCCCCTGTCCAGCCTCACCACTCGTCGTCGACAGCCGCCACCACCGTCATCCGCTTCGCCTTGCCGAGCTGGAGGAAGCGCCACTGGAGCGCCGCCGTCCCGACGTCTCCTCCGCCGTCCCCGACCTTCGATTCACCCTGGGTTGATCGGACACGTAAGTGTCAGCTTCGATTCGTGTCGTGCGAGTCTCGTCTTCACATATGAGACTCGCCAGGACACGGGAATGTTCGTCCAGTAGCTGGACACGAGAATTAGGGTTCGTGCGTGTCGTGCGAAGCACGGACACGAGAAAACCCTGTGTCCTTAACTGTCAGGACACAGGATAGTTTTTATATATTTTTTTTTAGTATAATCGACCTAAAACGAAATAAAATAAACCCAACCCTTTCCCTAACACAACTGATGGGCTGACCCCATGGCCAGCCCATCCTAAGCTAAACCCCCCCCTCCCCCGCGCGCTGTGATGGCTCGGGTTCGAGCCCGGCCCCTGCTGTTTCTTTTCCTTTTTCTTTTTCTTTTCCTTTTTCCTTTTTCTTTTATATATATATCTATTTATATATATATGTATATACATATTTTTGTATATATATATGTATTAATATATATACTATATTTAGGTATATATAGTTGCTGTTTATATATATATATATATATATATATATATATATATATATATATATATATATATATATATATATATATATATATATATATATATATATATACTTTATTATTTTATGTATGTATATATATATATATATGTCTTATGTATACATATATATTTATGTATATATATTTCTTTGTGTATATATATTATCATATATATACTATTATATGTATATGTATACATTAATTTTGTATATATATATATATTATATAGTTGAGTATTTTCTTATATGTATGTATATATACATATATTTGTATATATATATATATATATATATATATATATATATATATATATATATATATATATATATATATATATATATATATAATATAGTTGAGCATTTTCCTATATATAAATATCCCTATATTTATATATATATATTATTTCCTATGTGTATTTTACTTAGCTTAGTGTAAATTATTTATATAAAATAATGTTCATACTTTTATAGTTACTATGTAAAACTTTACCTTATTAAAATAATAATATTTATTTTGACTATTACCAAATTGTATTTTTATTGTATTTAAATTACTGCAACCATTTGGTGTCCAAGCCTAGCATGGGTATTTGGGCCCAAATGTGTTTTCACATATTCAAGACCTGTACAAGTCATATTGGACTTGATTCATGGCCTTGGGTCCTGTATTTGAACTTTGGTTCAAATTATATACATGGACAAAATACGCAGATAATTAATTATTGTGTGCATTGTTGTTTTTGATTTTCTAAAAATACTTAAAGTATTGCTAAAATTATGGAAAAATAGTTTTTAGATACTATGTTAAGTTCGCTAATTTAGTATAATTTTTGTAGTATTTAATTTACTGTTTTGCCACTAGTTTGGCATATGAAACCAAAACTCATTTTCTGTATACTTAGGAAAACTGATTTTTATAAAATATTTGTACTGGTTAATAAATTCCAGAAAAATTATAATAAATTTCTATGATTAACAAGGATCACTTTAGTACTTTACTTTAAGAAAAACTAGGCTTTTTGCCTATCTCTAAAATTGTTAGAACACAATGATCTTTTGATTTATTTATTGATTAATTACGACTTGTAGCTTTTTGTGTTATTTGGAGTTTTAGTCGTGTTGAACCCCATCCCTCACTAGTATAAAGACCCTAGAAAGTTAGTTAACATAGTGTGTCACCCCATATTGGTCTCCTATGCCAAGTCATCATTTTAGCTAGGTGCCCAGTCACAAGTCGTGTTTCACAAATTAGTGTCCTAGTGTCTTAGCTTAGTGTAGAACTAAGTTGTTGTATTTACTTCTACAGTGACGAGCTACCAGACATCCATAGCATTGTTATCGCAGCTTGTTTTGTTTTGCTTTGCTAGAGGCAAGTACTTTCTACGAACTTTACATACTGCTATAAACCATAAAACTGTGAATCACCAACCATGTTAAATGCTGATCCTTGGGGTAGCAAGTTAGAACTTCACATGTTGTATTACTTTCAGTTTCTACCATGTTTATACAGTATCTCATGATCTCTCACATGCTTAAATAACGGGTTAAGGGGAAACTGCTAGTAGTGTACGTGATCATGACCCCCTTCTCCGTATGTATTTACCGAGCACCGTTACATTCTATATGTATCTGTGTCGTATGTCTGGTCCCGCGTTTGTGTATGGATATACACCGATGCCGTTATGTGTACGTATGTGCACATCAGAAAATTGATATGTACCGCTGTACATCCTGATTACCTATTGACTGATCACTCACCTACTACAGTTTTAAACTTTAAAATGTACATCTATCGCCATGCTAAAACATACCTAAAACTGAACCAACATGATATGTCATTTCCTTTTCATCACATGATCAGTATTATATGTTTGTTAGATTTAGTACTTGCTCCCGTCCTGACAGGATAACGTTGTAGGTATCCTTACTGAGGAGGAGTTACTCTGTGACACATACTATGGAGATACTGCCGAGGGCCCGGCTCTGCTTTACGAGGATTTTCCTGCGGGGAACCTCGCCTAGTTGCCTTTTGTTTACTTAGACTTTTGAGAGTAGACATGTATTAGACTATATCATTTTGTAACTGGACATGTATCCAGTTTTACATTTCAGTTTACTTGTACTTGGATATTTTACTATATACGACGACTTTTGTGTTTGGAGCATTTATGATTCTTCTTCACTTATAGAACTGTTAGCACATTTAGTCTTATCCTGTTGTCTTTAGAACAGCTTACTACGTTTTATCTCAACGTAGGCTGGGCATGACTCGGCCTGGCCCAACAATTTGGGTAGCGGGTCGTGACATGTTTTTAGTGGTGGCCCATGCAGGTCCTGACTAAACTGTTTGGTTACGTTATTGTACCAAGCATGCCTGCAATTAGGAACTTAAGGTAATTAGACAACATTAGGAAAGACGCTTAGAATACTTAGAGGAATGCTAGGATTGCAACATAGGAAATACATCACATGTTTGCTATTATAATTAGATTTTCTTGCATATGATTGCTTACTTTAAACAAAGTCCTTATAAGTCTTTTTATGTAATTTAGATGGTGCTTACTCGTTCGTCCCAGTATGTTACCCCCGAGAATGGGGCCCTTCATATCCAGTCAGCTGACCGATTGACTGATACACCTCCACCTACCACATTCCCCCACTCCACAGATCCACAGACCCAGATGCCACCTTCCACATCCCAGGCCCGGCAGGACCCGATACTTCCACCACCCCCTATCACTATACCCACCCAGGCTTCCGTCACACTCGACGGGACCCAGCTGCTCACACTGATCCAGGGGTTCCTAACAACCCATCAGGAGCAGACTACCCTACTCCGCCAGAGCATGGAGCGTTCTGAGGGACGTCCCGTGGTCCCACCACATGTAGAGCCACGGCAGAGAGCGGGGACGGTCAAGGACTTCATGGGTCTGAATCCCAAGGAGTTCTCAGGGACTGAGGGCATAGTAGTAGCTGATGACTGGCTAGATTCTGTAGAGAGGAAGCTTCTGGGAGTTAGGATGCCGGATGACCTTCAGGTCGAGGCAGCAGGATTTCTGCTGATAGACTTAGCCGGAGTCTGGTTCAGGAATGAGCCGTTGTTCGCGAGAGGTAGAGCCACCTGGGACCAGTTCAAGACCCAGTTCAAGAAGAAATTCTTCTCGACCACTGCTAGAGTAGCCATGGGGCTACGATTCCAGAACATCCAGCAGGGGAACCGTTCTGTTGATGACTATGCGGGAGAGTTTAGTCGCCTGAGCCGTTTTACTCCTAGTCTGGTTGCTGATCCAGAGGAGATGACCCATAGGTTTTGCCATGGTCTAGTTCCAGACATTGGCATTCTTATAGTGGCGAACGGTACGACTGACTACTACCAGAGCCTAGAGTTAGCTCGGAGCATCGAGGAGCGTCTTCTGTCATGCAAGAGGCCGGCTTCTGTACATCATGAGGGACCGTCCAAGCGTCAGGCTTTCCAGCAGAGAGCACCGACGCCACAGCAGACTTACCGTCCCCCTACACCACATCATCAGACCCCGCCAGTTAGAGCCCCGGGACCCCGACAGCAGCCGAAGGGAGGTTTTTGTGCATTCTGTAAGAGGGTAGGCCACGACGCTTCCATCTGCAGGAAGAAGTTGGGGCAGTGTTTGGCTTGTGGGTCTGCCACCCATCAACTTCGAGAGTGCCCAGTAGCGAAGACTAGAGGACCACTCCCGACTCAGCAGCAGAGGTTCGGACAGCATCTGCAGCAGCAGAAGGGACCTCAGGGGAGGGTTTATAGTCTAGCCATTGAGCCGGAGCCGGAGCAGGTTTCGGAGCCGGATTACTTAGCTGACGTCATCACATGTCATATTTATTTGCATACTTTTCTAGCTGTATGTTTGTTTGATTCTGGTGCATCTCATAGCTTCCTATCATTAGAGTTTATGCATAAATATCATCTAGTAGCTACACCTACTGCGGAGATTAGTAGAGTGATGACGGAAGGAGGACCAGTGCCTATTAGATCTATCTATAGATGTTCTATTTTATAGCCGGGAGAGAGTTCAGAGGGCGATTCTTTGTGATGCCATTCCCCGGTTATGATATCATATTGGGGATAGACTGGCTTAGCTACGCCCATGCATCTATAGATTGCCATGAGGGTAGTATTTTGTTCAGTCTCCCGGGCACAGCACCATTCAGTGTCAGGAGGACAGGGCCGGAGATCAGCCTAGAGCCGAACTGTTGTGCGACAGTCGGAGACGCAGCACCGCCATACCCTATCATTAGGGAGTTTATGGATGTATTCCCAGAGGATCTTCCAGAACTTCCGCCTGACAGAGATGTGGAGTTTACCATAGATTTAGTGCCGGGTTCATCACCAGTATCCCGGGCTTGCTATAGAGTGAATCCCAAGGAGGCCATAGAGATGAAAGAGCAGATTGATGACCTGTTGAAAAAGGGTTTCATTCGATCCAGTGCTTCTCCATGGGGAGCACCAGTGCTCTTTGTGCCTAAGAAGGATGGTACAGTCCGGTTGTGTATTGATTACCAGGCCTTGAATGCCATCACCATCAAGAACAAATATCCTCTGCCCAGGATAGATGATTTGTTCGACCAGTTGAGCGAGGCGAAGGTGTTTTCCAGGATAGATTTGAGATTCGGGTACCACCAGGTGAAGGTTAGGCCAGCAGACATCCAGAAGATGACGTTCAACACGAAGTACGGGCAGTACGAGTTTCTGGTGATGCCATTTGGTCTCACAAATGCGCCACCTGTCTTTATGAACTTGATGAATAAGACATTTCACCAGTATCTGGATAAGTTCGTCGTAGTATTTATTGACGACATCCTGATATACTCGAAGACGCCAGAGGAGCATGCAGAGCACTTGCGGATAGTTTTGGGGATTCTGAGGCAGGAGAGATTGTTTGCCAAATTGCCGAAGTGCGAGTTCTTTTTAGACCGAGTGGAGTTTCTCGGCCATGTAGTCACTGGAGATGGAATCTCGGTGGATCCCAGGAAGATTGCTGCAGTTGAGACGTGGAAAGCTCCGACGTCAGTTTCAGAGATCAGGAGCTTTCTGGGTTTAGCAGGCTATTATAGAAAGTTCGTCCAGGACTTTGCTAGGATAGCTGAACCCATGACGAAGCTGACACGGAAGGACGCAGAGTACATTTGGTCTGAGGACTGCCAGACAACATTTGAGGAGCTGAAGAGGAGGCTGACGACCGCTCCAGTTCTGACTTTACCTTCAGGTTCTGGAGGTTTCACCATTTACAGTGATGCTTCTGGGAAGGGGCTAGGATGTGTTCTACAGCAGCATGGAAAAGTAATTGCTTATGCATCTAGGCAATTGCGGACTCATGAGAGGAATTATCCTACCCATGACCTCGAGTTAGCTGCGGTGATCTTTGTACTCAAGTTATGGAAACATTACTTATACGGAGAGCGTGTGGAAATCTTTACTGACCACAAAAGCTTGAAGTATGTGTTCACGCAGAAAGAGCTGAACATGAGGCAAAGACGATGGTTGGAGTTGATGAAGGACTTCGACATCGATTTACAGTATCACCCCGGGAAGGCAAATGTGGTGGCGGATGCGCTGAGCAGGCATCCGATGGCATGGTACCTGATGATTGATCGGTATTTGCAGAAGGATCTGGAGAAGCTCGGTATCGAGCTAGTTCGGCCAGGATCAGTGATACAGATGATGGCGCTTGACATTCAGTCAGGATTGATGGAGCAGATCCGGGAGGCACAGTCTACAGATGAGAGCCTTCGCAGACTTCGACCCCAGGCATTAGCTGGATTGTTGGATGACTTCACTATAGCAGAGGATAGATCCCTGAGGCATGGCAGCCGAATGTGCGTGCCGAAGGGAGATCTAGTAGAGGCAGTCTTGCAGGAGGCGTACCGATCGAGATATTCTATTCACCCTGGTGCTAACAAGATGTACCGTGACTTGCGGGAACATCTTTGGTGGCACGGGATGAAGAGGGATGTATCGCGTTTCATCTCGAGATGCCTAGTTTGCCAGCAGGTCAAGGCAAAGCGCCAGAGGCCAGCTGGTTTGTTGCAGCCGTTACCCATTCCCGAGTGGAAGTGGGAACATATTACGATGAACTTCGTTTCAGGGCTTCCTCGTTCCCAAGGAGGGAAGGATGCCATCTGGGTCATCGTAGACAGGCTGACGAAGTGTGCGCACTTCATACCCTTCAAGGTGGGGCTTTCCACCGAGAAGTTGGCAGAGCTATACATGCAGCAGATAGTTCGCCTACACGGAGTGCCGGTGAGCATCGTGTCAGACAGAGACAGCAGATTCACATCCCACTACTGGAGGAGCTTGTAGGAGGAATTGGGCAGTAGGCTCAAGTTCAGTACGGCGTACCACCCGCAGACAGACGGGCAGTCCAAGAGGACGATACAGACACTGGAGGATATGCTGAGGACTTGCGTGCTAGACTTCGGAGGATCATGGGAGAGCCATCTGCACTTGGTAGAGTTTTCATACAACAACAGCTACCAGGCCAGTATTGGTATGTCTCCTTTCGAGGCGCTATATGGACGACGGTGCCGGACACCGCTCTTTTGGGATGATGTCGGAGACAGAGTTATGCTTGGGCCAGAGATGATCACGGATGCAGCAGAGAAAGTCGGGATGATCAGAGACAGGCTCAGAGTAGCTCAGGATAGGCAGAAATACTGGGCTGATGCTAGTCGCAGGCCGATGGAGTTCGTAGACGGTGATATGGTGCTAGTGAAGATATCACCTACTCGAGGGACGATCCGGTTCGGACGAGGAGGGAAGCTGAGCCCCAGATACATCGGGCCGTTCGAGGTACTTGGCAGGATCGGAGAGGTAGCTTACAGGGTTGCACTTCCACCCAATCTAGCAGGAGTTCACGACGTCTTTCACGTATCTCAGCTGAGGAGATATGTTCCAGACCCCAGTCATGTGCTAGATCATTCAGAGTTGGAGGTCAGACCGAGCCTTACAGTTTCTGAGCAGCCAGTGGAGATATTAGACCGGAGAGAGAAGAGGCTGAGGAACAAGGTTATACCCCTAGTACGAGTAGCTTGGACCCATCACTCCCCAGGTGAATCTACTTGGGAGAGGGAGTCGGACATGAGGGAGAGATACCCTTACTTGTTCGATCCAACCGCTGCGAGGGAACCACCCGTTCCCGCTTGATACCTTAGAGGTTAGTTTCGATCGCAGCCTTAGTCATTTTGTTGCATTGCTTGCTATGTTAGAATATTGTAGGTCTTCAATCCTTGTGAATTTCGAGGACGAAATTTTTCAAGGAGGGAAGCTTTGTCAACCCCTGATTTTTCAAAAAGTATTAAACTAGTGTTAATTAATTATTAAATGTCATTATTGGTTTTAAAATTATTTAATATGATTTTTAGGAATTTTTTATAATTTTAAATGAGTTTTTTATATAAAAATATCACTTTGCAAATTATTTGAAATTTATTAAATAGGTTTTGCAATTTTTGAAATGTTATTTATATCAGTTTGTAATAAATTATTTGTTCTTAATTGAGGAATGCAAATAATATTTTGCACTTTAATACTGTTAAACCCCTTTTGTAATTTTCCTAATCTCTAGGGGCCCTAGTACAAATTACCAAACCCCCCCGACCAACTCTCTCTCTCCTCTAGCTCGCTCACCCACCCCCGCTGACCCGACGACTGCCCCGACGACTCACCGCCCTGCCCCCGCCGAATCCGGCTGCCCGACCGCCTCGAAAACCCCCTATAAAAGTTCCCCTCACTCCCCTCGACCAGACCCTAACCCTAAACACTCCCCACGACCGCCAGCGCCGCCCCATCACCCCCTCTCACCCCACCGGAACCCTAGCTACGGCGAGCCCCTGTCCAGCCTCACCACTCGTCGTCGACAGCCGCCACCACCGTCATCCGCTTCGCCTTGCCGAGCTGGAGGCAGCGCCACTGGAGCACCGCCGTCCCGACGTCTCCTCCGCCGTCCCCGACCTTCGATTCACCCTGGGTTGATCGGACACGTAAGTGTCAGCTTCGATTCGTGTCGTGCGAGTCTCGTCTTCACATATGAGACTCGCCAGGACACGGGGATGTTCGTCCAGTAGCTGGACACGAGAATTAGGGTTCGTGTGTGTCGTGCGAAGCACGGACACGAGAAAACCCTGTGTCCTTAACTGTCAGGACACAGGATGGTTTTTATATTTTTTTTTTAGTATAATCAACCTAAAACGAAATAAAATAAACCCAACCCTTTTCCTAACACAACTGATGGGCTGACCCCCTGGCCAGCCCATCCTAAGCTAAACCCTCCCCCCCCCCCCCCCCCGCGCGCTGTGATGGCTCGGGTTCGAGCCCAGCCCCTGCTGTTTCTTTTCCTTTTTCTTTTTCTTTTCCTTTTTCCTTTTTCTTTTATATATATCTATTTATATATATATGTATATACATATTTTTGTATATATATATATTTTTTTTTTTATGTATATACATATTTTTGTATATATATGTATTAATATATATACTATATTTAGGTATATATAGTTGCTGTTTATATATATATATATATATATATATATATATATATATATATATATATATATATATATATATATATATATATATATATATATATACTTTATTATTTTATGTATGTATATATATATATATATATATATATATATATATATATACATACATAAAATAATAAAGTATATATATATATATATATATATATATATATATATATATATATATATATATATATATGTCTTATGTATACATATATATTTATGTATATATATTTCTTTGTGTATATATATTATCATATATATACTATTATATGTATATGTATACATTAATTTTGTATATATATATATATTATGTAGTTGAGTATTTTCTTATATGTATGTATATATACATATATTTGTATATATATATATAATATAGTTGAGCATTTTCCTATATATAAATATCCCTATATTTATATATATATACATATATATATATATATATATATATATATATATATATATATTATTTCCTATGTGTATTTTACTTAGCTTAGTGTAAATTATTTATATAAAATAATGTTCATACTTTTATAGTTACTATGTAAAACTTTACCTTATTAAAATAATAATATTTATTTTGACTATTACCAAATTATATTTTTATTGTATTTAAATTACTGCAACCATTTGGTGTCCAAGCCTAGCATGGGTATTTGGGCCCAAATGTTTTTTCACACATTCAAGACCTGTACAAGTCATATTGGACTTGATTCATGGCCTTGGGTCCTGTATTTGAACTTTGGTTCAAATTATATACATGGACAAAATACGCAGATAATTAATTATTGTGTGCATTGCTGTTTTTGATTTTCTAAAAATACTTAAATTATTGCTAAAATTATGGAAAAATAGTTTTTAGATACTATGTTAAGTTGGCTAATTTAGTATAATTTTTGTAGTATTTAATTTACTGTTTTGCCACTAGTTTGGCATATGAAACCAAAACTCATTTTCTGTATACTTAGGAAAACTGATTTTTATAAAATATTTGTACTGGTTAATAAATTCCAGAAAAATTATAATAAATTTCTATGATTAACAAGGATCACTTTAGTACTTTGCTTTAAGAAAAACTAGGCTTTTTGCCTATCTCTAAAATTGTTAGAACACAATGATCTTTTGATTTATTTATTGATTAATTACGACTTGTAGCTTTTTGTGTTATTTGGAGTTTTAGTCGTGTTGAACCCCATCCCTCACTAGTATAAAGACCCTAGAAAGTTAGTTAACATAGTGTGTCATCCCACATTGGTCTCCTATGCCAAGTCATCATTTTGGCTAGGTGTCCAGTCACAAGTCGTGTTTCACAAATTAGTGTCCTAGTGTCTTAGCTTAGTGTAGAACTAAGTTGTTGTATTTACTTCTACAGTGACGAGCTACCAGACATCCATAGCATTGTTATCGCAGCTTGTTTTGTTTTACTTTGCTAGAGGCAAGTACTTTCTACGAACTTTACATACTGCTATAAACCATAAAACTGTGAATCACCAACCATGTTAAATGCTGATCCTTGGGGTAGCAAGTTAGAACTTCACATGTTGTATTACTTTCAGTTTCTACCATGTTTATACAGTATCTCATGATCTCTCACATGCTTAAATAACGGGTTAAGGGGAAACTGCTAGTAGTGTACGTGATCATGACCCCCTTCTCCGTATGTATTTACCGAGCACCGTTACATTCTATATGTATCTGTGTCGTATGTCTGGTCCCGCGTTTGTATATGGATATACACCGATGCTGTTATGTGTACGTATGTGCACATCAGAAAATTGATATATACCGCTGTACATCCTGATTACCTATTGACTGATCACTCACCTACTACAGTTTTAAACTTTAAAATGTACATCTATCGCCATGCTAAAACATACCTAAAACTGAACCAACATATTATGTCATTTCCTTTTCATCACATGATCAGTATTATATGTTTGTTAGATTTAGTACTTGCTCCCGTCCTGACAGGATAACGTTGTAGGTATCCTTACTGAGGAGGAGTTACTCTGTGACACATACTATGGAGATACTGCCGAGGACCCGGCTCTGCTTTACGAGGATGTTCCTGCGGGAAACCTCGCCTAGTTGCCTTTTGTTTACTTAGACTTTTGAGAGTAGACATGTATTAGACTATATCATTTTGTAACTGGACATGTATCCAGTTTTACATTTCAGTTTACTTGTACTTGGATATTTTACTATATACGACGACTTTTGTATTTGGAGCATTTATGATTCTTCTTCACTTATAGAACTGTTAGCACATTTAGTCTTATCCTGTTGTCTTTAGAACAGCTTACTACGTTTTATCTCAACGTAGGCTGGGCATGACTCGGCCTGGCCCAACAATTTGGGTAGCGGGTCGTGACAGGGGGTCATGAAAGGGGGAGTAATTTTATCTTTTTAAAAATTTAGAGATCAAATTAAAAATATTAAATAGTTGATGGTATAAATTTATGGAGTAAAAAAATTTAGGGTATGAAATTAAAAAACTGGAATAGCAGCTGAGGGTGTCAAGTTGCAACTAAAGTCCTCTTTGTAAATACTCATCTAGAAACTAGAAATTGTAATGACCCTAACTATCAACCTTACTTGATTCTCTAATAGCATCATTAGTAAGGTCCAACCCATTTTCTAGATTCTAGATTTAGAATGTAGGAGCTCATTTTGTAGAATAGTAAGATCCATCTTAGGTTTCAGTTTCTAGATTTTCAGGCGCAACCTACCCACAAGAGCTATAGGTTGGGCCTGAGAATTTCAAGATTTAAAATGTATGAAATCATTTTGTAGAATAGTAAGTCCCAATTTTGAGCCTACTTCTATATTTATATTATTTTTTCTCCACATTAATTCTTGACCACACAATCTTTGGGACCAAAGCCCATTTTATAATTTTCTACTATTATTATACAAACCCAACCAATTATACATTTACTTTTTATTTTTCAAAATGTTGACCTTAAGATCAAATTTTGAGCACCAACTACTAAGAGCATCATTAGTAGTTGAGACTCTCAAATACAATTTGGGGCCCAAAATTTTTAAAAAAAAAGGTAAAGGTAAAATGGGTTGGATTTGCATGAGAATAGTAAAAAAATAATAAAGTGAGCTTCGATCCCAAAGATTGTGTGGTCAAAAATTGATATGAAAAATAATAATATAAAATCTAGAATCTAGAAAGTTGGGCTCCAAATTGGGACTTACTATTCTACAAAATGAGTTCCTACAATCTAGAATCTAGAAATTGGGAGGCCCAACCTTTAGCACATATGGATGGGATGGAACCGAAATAGTAGAAATTGTGACTAAAGATGAGACTTACTATTTTACAAAATGACCTCTTACATTCTAAATCTAGAATCTAGAAAATGGGATGGGCTTAATAATGATGCTCATACTGTCACGCCCCGACCCGGAATCATCTGAATCACCGTCCTCGCAGGGGGCATGATGCCACACGAGCCTGGAGTTGCACTCGTGCAAGGCAAGATGACAAGTTCTCAAATGGTTATCTTTGATTTGATATTAATAACGAAAGGAAAACAGAGTATACGAAATAATTCTCTATATTTATATTCGAACTGAGATTACAAAGGCTTTCAATAGCCCAACAATATATGCCAGATTTGGCTACAACACTCAGGTTCTCTATTGCCCATAAAAGATTTTACCGTTACATACATCATGCCTTCTATATCTCGGCCGCATCAATCCTGTTGCAAGTTCGAGCGTCAATGTGGTCGCATGCCTCAATACTCTTCGGCATTCCAAGCCTCAATGTGTTCAAGCGAAGCTCTGCCGAGAGCAATCCATTCCCTGTACCCTGCATAAAAGCTGGTGGAGGATCAGTACGTTCGTCCTCGCATGTACTGATGCAAAGACCTTCTTTCTAAACCGACATTTAGTGTTTATGTTGAATCATGCAACTTAGCTTATGATCTTGCTATATTCTCCTTAGGGTCGATTTTATGGCATATTCGAAAGCGTAAAGCATGTTATCATGGCAAACATGTTATTCGAATTGAATAGGCAAGCAGGCAAGTAATCTCGTGTTTGTTTCGTGGCACGACTTCTTACCAGCATAGACGCACTCGCCCTTGCACCGACGCAAGGTGAATACGCCACATTCCTTCCCTGTCATGTTATAAGTGCATCTCTAAACATGATCTATGTGTGCAGGACACATACGTGCCTGCACTTTCAATCTATCGTTCCTTAACTATATGAAATGGTCGTTAGCGCATTCGTGCCAAAATGGACTAAAGGCGTTTCTTTCTTTCTTTTCTCTCTTTCTTTCTTTCTTTCTCGAATTTGGTAGCTCGGCGTTTCACGGGTTGGGTTGCTATCCCAACAACCGAAACATACCGTATGCCTACCATCATTTGTGACTTTTCACATCTATAACCGGGTGCTAATAGACTTTACAGATAAGCGCCCATCAAAGATTATATCCCACCTAGGTCGAACGGTCCCGGTGCCCCGGCGTACCCGTTCGAAGGGAACGTTCCGTGCATGGAAGATTATCACAATTATCTCAAGTCCATTCGACCATACAATGCCCTATTATTCAAACAACCAAACATAGTCTTGAGTCCGAGACTCAGACTTTATCAAACATCAAAACATAGTCTTGAGTTCGAGACTCAGACTTTATCATCTCGTATTTCTTCCATTAACTTTCTATGTTCTTACATTTCATAGTTCGTTTCAATGTTCAATGGCATTATGCCTCAACTCAATGTTCGTCAATCGAACGACCCGAAGGTCCCGAACACCTTTCGAGGCATCATGTCATATCCGACAGTTTTGCCACATTCATGCCACAACTATATTCTTTCGCAACGAAGCCATCTTTTATGATCTCGTGTACGTAGGCACGTTTTGACACATTTATCATCTTTTCCCTCGCATCGTGCACTTGGTGCACGCATCGAAGCCGTATTTCCATGTTCTATGACTTAGTGTTCAATGTTCGTGGCTTGCACGCTAGGGCGCTCGCCTATTGTCTTTCAATGTGCTAGCCTTTTTAACTCGTACACGAAGGCATGAAATAGCTCGTGCACGAAGGCACTCGCCGAATACAGTTATCCCATATTCTTGCGGCTTGCGCACCGAGGCGCTCGCCTTTACGATATCCAATGTTTTATAGCGACTCGTGCATTTGATGTACGTTTTATTTCAATTGTTCTAACTAGTGTTCGACACACACTACGATTTATCTTCCGATCGGACCACACCCGTGGCGTCGATAGGTTAACTTAGCATACAATGATATATTCTGACTTAGACATGAAGGAGTAAAAAGAAGAGTCAATCCTCCCACCTTGAGTCGATACGTCTTGTCGTTTCGTCGAGCCGATGCGGCTCGATTTCATAACTTCGTTGTACGGCCAACTCTCCTGACTTAGCCATTTGAGCACTTCATGCTTCATTGAATTATACGTCCGACTTGTCTTACCGTGTCAACGTCTCAGTTCGTCGCAAGACGACGATTTGGTTTCGCGGACCCGTTTCTGAATAAGGCAAAATGTCGATCTCTAATATTTCAGCGTAAATGGATAGCCTACACATGAAACCAACTAAAATCAATACTTGCATCGATTCAGACTTGTGCCTTGGTCGATTCAATTTCTTAGAATCCTCGAGCCGACTCAACACACTTATCCTTCGGGGCAATGCGGCGCTTCGCATCAATTCATCTCGATGCATTTCTTTGGGACAATGTAACTCTTCGCATCGACTTAGTTCGATGCATTGCTCGGGACAACGTAACTCTCGTATCAATTCGTATCGATACATTTCATTCAGTCAACGTGACACATTGAGTCACCGTCACAGCGTAATGCACCGTACGGAGCGAGACATTACAGAATATGCCACTCAAAACAAGGTTCGCCCTCGAACCAAAACCAACACTCCGAAGATATAGGTATTTCAACCAAGTCCAGTAGTAGTAAATTGGAACAAAGCTGACAGATAAATTTTAGTCCTATGCTTGCCATCTCGTACTTTCTATCGGACTTATCTTTAGCAACTGTTCTTAAAATTTTATCGCATACTCATATTCGATACATACGTGATTCATTCAATAAAGTCACTGCACGCGACGCGATTCAAAATCGTATTTCTTATTTCGCATGTTCTGTATGGACTATCAATCTTATACGTTGCGTCGAGTCGTCGCACATTCGATCGCAACGATCCTCTGCAACGCGTTGCGTTCGAATTGTCATCCAACTATTTCCGAAGTCTGGCTATACAACTTATCTTGATACGATTTTCTTTGTTGACTTGCAAATGCATCAACATTCAGGACTACGTCCGCTAGGTTACTTACCTAGACATCGTGCTTAGATTCTCCCGACGCAACTTTAAATTGACGCTGCATAAAGGCCATAATCTATCCGACACAAAA
Organism: Iris pallida; assembly: GCA_029216955.1. Classification (NCBI taxonomy): domain Eukaryota; kingdom Viridiplantae; phylum Streptophyta; class Magnoliopsida; order Asparagales; family Iridaceae; genus Iris; species Iris pallida. The sequence goes on from JANAVB010031619.1 coordinate 3,734,078, forward strand.
GTTCACATCGAGGCGACGGTGCCCAAGGCAACAATCGTTTTAACTCAAAGTCTCTACGATGCATCTTACGTTCGATTCCTAACGAGTAGGAATTCACTAGCCAAATTTCCAACTTACCCGTCTCGCAATATCGAATATATGTTCAATTCACGCAAGCTCAATTGCAAGGTAAATCCAAATCTAACGACATAACTCGTAAGTCATTCCCTTATCGTTCTCTCTCTCGTGCATAGCACGATTCTCGTAATCGTCTATCCGAATCACCAAGTTTGTTGGTAAATTTCTTGTTCGATCGCCGATCAACATAACCATTCAAGTATTCATCCGACGAATACTCAAATCTAACTATATCATTCTCAATCGAAAGTTGTTCCAACAATTCTCGATCGCCTAAACTTATCGTCAACATGCACCACATTGTATTTGTTATCGATACGATTTCATATGCGATATCGCATGGGTCATCTTACGGTCTGCAACATTCAATTTGATTTGGCGGTCAAGTCTTCTAGGGTCAGCTGTCCCGAAGCTACGCTCGATAATTGTGGATCATTAACGAAGGACAGTTTACTACGAACCATGCTATATCTTATTTCAGAGCCAAATCACGTTCCGATGATTTCTATGCAACTATCCAATTTCGGACAAAACCATTTCTATCGACGTAACTGATGCGCAACTATCCTTCGAGTAAAGTCATGCACTACCGTCGAATGATTCTACCATTTACGAAGCATCTACTCGCATTGAGTTCGAGTCTATCTTATTTGCGGTCGACACACGAGATGCTATACGCATCGAACAATCGTCGATGACTTATAGTCTCGTCTTGATCAATCACAAAGTTCATGATCAACCAGTTCGTTCATTCTCGTATTGTTATTTACAAAATTTTGATAGCGCGAGGCACACTCCATTTTGTATTCTGACATCGTGCTTACGTTTCCTTACGTATCGATCTCGATACGTCGTATCAATTTCGATAGCGTAAGGGTCAACTTTGATTCTGTTTCAACGTCGACAACTTGTATTGCATACGTCCAAGTTCTCCACAAACATTTTTGTACGTCTCGAATCGTTTCTCGGTTCGTTGCATTTCATTATACTTTGATTGCGTAACCGAGTTACCGATTATCCAACATCGAACCCTCGAGTTATACAATCATGCCCTCTAAATTTTTGTGTGTTTTAGTCGTACTCACAGAAAGTCTCGTCTCGACATAACCTACTATCTTTCTTAGGCGCGGCCATCCGAATCAACCAATGTCTTCATCGAAATCGCAAGTCGTGCGATTCGATTACACTTTACATCGGCTAACATTTCTATCGAGATTGCAAGTAGTGCGATTCGATTACCATTCGCGTATCCTAACATTTTGTCGAGATCGGAAGTCATGCGATTCGATTATAATTTGTATCGTCCAACATTTTTATCGAGATCGCAAGTCGTGCGATTCGATTCGCCTCGTCCAATATTTCTATCAAGATCGCAAGTCGTACGACTCATTTGTAAGTTCGAGTTTTCCTTTCCCGTCGATCCGATTATTGCTTCAAGGCATAATCGTTCCGCTAGTCTCGATCGTTCGACCGACTTATAAATTTTTGTTCGACGTATCATTCATTGATACGAGTCTCACCTTATCGTCCCAACCGATTTTTGAAGAACACTTGCATCAATATACCGTCATATATATTTCCCATCGAGTCTCGTTACTCTTCCGTCCGTTGCGGACAAACCTTCCGTAGTTCTCACAACGCGTCGATGCAATTCATCGTACAAGTGGTATACCATATACCACTCTGAATCGAGTCATTCATTGCATATGTGGTATGGCATATACCACTCGAAAATCAAGTCATTTCCCTCGCATTATACTCACTATGAACCAACAATCTCTTCCGACTCACGATTTTTGCAGTAATCGTGCTTGATCATAACCGTAACTTTGATTAAATCAAATCCGACACAACTCGGCCAATGTTTTCATTTACCAACATAAGTTCGGTGTGCAACCGAACGATTCATTCTATCGATTTATGATTTCAGTTCATTCCGTTGCATCTCATATAACGATTTATTTCCAATATCCTTGCACTTCGTGCAACGATTACCTTGACACATATTGCACCACGTGCAACAATTTACCTCCGATATGCAATGCACATCGTACAACGACTTATTTTCGACATTCATTGCACCTCGTGCAACGATTTTATTTTTGAGATCGATTGCACCTCGTGCAACAATTTATTCCCGACTTTCAAAGTCAATGCTCAAATCCGTTCAACACATTCGATATTGACTTATCATTTTCATTGTAACGCACATTCACAATCCACTCGTTGCACTTCATGTATTGTTTCATTTCTTATTCAACATGTTACATTGCAACAACATCTCAAATCGTATTTCATAATTTTTTATACTTGCAGCAACTAACATTTTACAGCTCGTTGCATTCAATGCAATGAAATGTTTCACGACTTTATCTGCAACATCATGTAAATTCGAAGTACTTGCGGTAACATTACCCGACTTTATATTAGACTTATTGTATGGAACATCCAGTGCGGCATCGAGTAGAGTCAAGAGTGATTCGATTGGTGGTGGACAACTCTTTGGAATTGAAACAAAGCAAATGTCTTGAAAAAATTGGGCCTAGAACTCTGATACCAATTTGTCACGCCCAGACCCAGAATCACCCGAATCATCGTCTTCGCATGAGGCATAATGACGCACGAGCCTGGAGTTGCGCTCGTGCAAGGCAAGATGACAAGTTCTCAAATGGCTATCTTTGATTTGATATTAACAACGAAAGAAAAACAGAGTATACGAAACAATTCTCTTTATTGATATTCGAACTGAAATTATAAAGGCTTTCAATAGCCCAACAACATATGCCAGATTTGGCTACAAGACTCAGGTTCTCTCTTGCCCACAAAAGATTTCACCGTCCCATACATCATGCCTTCTATATCTCGGCCGCATCAATCCTGTTGCAAGTTCGAGCATCAATGTGGTCGCATGCCTCAATACGCTTCGGCATTCTAAGCCTCAACGCGTTCAAACGAAGTTCCGTCGCGAGCAATCCATTTCCTGCACCCTGCATGAAAGCTGGTGGGAGATCAGTACGTTCGTCCTCGCATGTTCTGATGCAAAGACCTTCTTTCTAAACCGACATTTAGTGTTTATGTTGAATCATGCAACTTAGCTTATGATCTTGCTACACTCTCCTTAGGGTTGATTTCATGGCATATTCGAAAGCGTAAATCATGTTATCATGGCAATCATGTTATTCGAATTGATAGGCAAGGAGGCAAGCAATCTCGTGTTTGTTTCATGGCACGACTTCTTACCAGCATAGACGCACTCGCCCTTGTACCGACGCAAGGTGAATACGCCTCATTCCTTCCCTGTCATGTTATAAGTGCATCTCTAAACAAGATCTATGTGTGCTGGACACATACGTGCCTGCACTTTCAACCCATCGTTCCTTAACTATATGAAATGGTCGTTAGCGCATTCGCGCCAAAATGGACTAAAGGCGTTTCTTTCTTTCTTTTCTCTCTTTCTTTTCTTTCTTTCTTTCTTTCTTTTTTTCTTTTCTCTCTTTCTTTTCTTTCTTTCTTTCTCGAATTTGGGTAACCCGATGTTTCACGGGTTGGATTGCTATCCCAACAACCGAAACATACCGCGTGCCTACCATTATTTACGGCTTTTCACATCTATAACCGGGTGCTAATCGACTTTACAGATGAGCGCCCATCAAAGATTATATCCCTCCTAGGTCGAACGGTCCTGGTATCCCGACGTACCCGTTCGGAGGGAACGTTCCATGCACGGAAGATTATCACACTTATCTCAAGTCCATTCGACCATGCAACGTCCTATTATTCAAACAACCAAACATAGTCTTGAGTCCGAGACTCAGACTTTATCAAACAATCAAACATAGTCTTGAGTCCGAGACTCAGACTTTATCATCTCGTATTTCTTCCATTAACTTTCTATGTTCTTACATTTTATACTTCGTTTCAATGTTCAATGGCATCATGCCTCAACTCAATGTTCGTCAACCGAACGACCCGAAGGTCCCAAACACCTTTCGAGGCATCATGTCATATTCGACAGTTTCGCCACATTCATGCCACAACTGTATTCTTTCGCAACGAAGCCATCTTTTATGATCTCGTGCACGTAGGCACGTTTCGACACATTTATCATCTTTTTTCTCGTGTCGTGCACTTGGTGCACGCATCGAAGCCGTATTTCCATATTCTATGACCTAGTGTTCAATGTTCCTGGCTTGCACGCTAGGGCGCTCGCCTATTGTCTTTCAATGTGCTAGCCTTTCTAACTCGTGCGGGAAGGCACGGAATGGCTCATGCACGGAGGCACTCGCCGAATACAGTTATCCCATGTTCTTGCGGCTTGCGTACCGAGGCACTCGCCTTTGCGATATCCAATGTTCCATAGCGACTCGTGCATTTGATGTACGTTTCATTTCAATTGTTCTAACTAGTGTTCGACACACACTACGATTTATCTTCCGATCGGATCACGCCCGTGGCGTCGATAGGTTAACTTAGCATACAATAATATATTCTGACTTAGACATGAAGGAGTAAAAAGAAGAGTCAATCCTCCCACCTTGAGTCGATACGCCTTGTCGTTTTGCCGAGCCGATGCGGCTCGATTTCATAACTTCGTTTCACGGCCAACTCTTCAGACTTAGCCATTCGAGCACTTCGTGCTTCATTGAATTATACGTCCGACTTGGCTTACCTTGTCAACGCCTCAGTTTGTCGCAAGGCAACTATTTGGTTTCGCGGACCCGTTTCTGAATAAGGCAAAATGTCGACCTCTAATATTTCAGCGTAAATGGATAGCCTGCACATGAAACCAACTAAAATCAATACTTGCATCGATTCAGACTTACGCCTTGGTCGATTTGATTTCTTAGAATCTTCGAGCCGACTCAACACACTTATCCTTCGGGACAATGCTACGCTTCGCATCGATTCATCTCGATGCATTTCTTTGGGACAATACAACTCTTCGCATCGACTTAGTTCGATGCATTGCTCGGGACAATGTAACTCTCGTATCGATTCGCATCGATACATTTCATTCGGTCAACGCGACTCGTTGAGTCAACGTCACAGCGTAATGCGCCGTGCGGAGCGGGGCATTACACTTACTAGGGGTGAGCATTATTCGATTTTGGACCGAAAATCGAATCGAACCAAATAAGAGGTTTGGTTCGGTTTCAGTTTTGAAAATACTAAATTTTATTATTCGGTTTCGACTTCGATTTTGGGGTTTCGGTTTCGGCCCAAAACCAAAAACCGAATAAGAAAATCTAATATATATATATATATATATATATATATATATATATATATATATATATATATATATATATATATATATATATATATATATATATATATATATATACATATATATATATATATGTGTGTGTGTGTGTGTGTGTGTGTGTGTGTATAAAGTAGTTATATATATAGATATATATATATACTAAAAAAATATAGGTATATACTAGATATGTCTAGCTTTATTTAGTTACTATATATATTAACAAAAAACACATACACAAAAATTCAAAAAATCGAATAAACCGAAAATCAAATCGATTTAATTCGCTTCAGCTTGATTCAATTTTTTGCATATTCGGTTCGGTTTTAATTTTGCTTATTCAATTTCGGTCCAATTCGATTTTGGATTATTCGGTTCGGTTTAAATCGAATTAACCAAATGCTCACCCCTAGCTCATACTTGACGCTATAACCATCGAGAAATTATTAGATGGTCCCGGCTCACCACGTGGCGAGTATGAATGGTGTGCCCGACCAATAATTAAATGACACTTAGTATATTAAAAAAAAAAATCTTAAGATTTAAGCTAAAAACATCAAAAAAAAAAATTATAATGGTTTTGATAGAAAAAAACAACTAAATTTTTTATTTTCTGTGAAACAAATTTTTATAATTTTTATATTAATTATATATACATATATATTTTAAAAAATATGTTAAATATTATTTAATTATTGGTCGGATTTATCATTCATCATCGCCACGTGGTAAGCCGGAACAACCTAATAATTTCTCCTAACCATCAAGACTTTGACCTAGTTACCTCCCTCCAACTCTCCTCTCTACTCGTCCCTCGTCCTGCTCCCATGATGAGAATAAGAAAAGGAAAACCTCTCCCTCTCCCCCCTCCCAAACCCTCCTCCTCCTCAACCCCACAACCTCCTCCCATCATCCCATGGATCTCCCCTCTCCAATACCTCTCCCCCAACCCCTCCACCCCACCACCCCCACCCGCCCCCCAAAAGCCCTCCTCCTCCCGGCGGCGCTTCCTCTCCCACGCCGACGTGGTCCGGCTGATCAACCGCCAGTCCGACCCCCAGCGCGCCCTCGACGTCTTCAACTCCGCCTCCCTCCACCCCTCCTTCTCCCACACCCCCGCCACCTTCTCCGCCCTCCTCCTCAAGCTCGCCCGCTCCCGCAAGCTCTCCGCCGTCGACGCCGTCCTCTCCCGCCTCCTCCCCCTCCACCCCGCCCCCCTCCCCGAGCCCCTCCTCCTCCGCCTCATGCCCTTCTACTCCCGCTCCTCCCTCCCCCTCCGCGTCCTCTCCCTCTTCCGCTCCATCCTCCCCCTCACCCGCCGCCGCCCCTCCCCCAAGGCCCTCGCCGTCGCCCTCCACCTCCTCCTCCTCGACCTCCGCCGCCCCGACCTCGCCCAGCAGCTCCTCCTCGAGTCCAGGTCCACATTCGACCTCCGCCCCAACGCCTGCGCCTACAACATCATCATAAAGCACCACTGCAGGCGCTCCGACATCGCCTCCGCCTTCGCGGTCCTCGGCCTGATGAGGAGGAAGGGGCCGGACTCCGCGGCGAGGCCGAACGTGGTCACGTACTCGACCCTGATGGGCGGGCTGTGCAGGGAAGGGAGGCTCAAGGACGCCTTCGACCTGTTCGAGGAAATGCTCGAGAGGGACGGGATCGTGCCCGACCAGATGACGTACAACGTCCTCATCGACGGGTTCTGCAGGCAGGGGAGGGTCGACAGGGCCAGGGCGGTGGTGGAGTTCATGAGGAGGAACGGGTGCGAGCCGAACTTGTTCAACTACTCCACGCTGATGAACGGGTTCTGCCGGGGCGGGAGGGCGGAGGAGGCGAGGGGGGTGCTCGCGGAGATGAGGGACGCGGGGCTCGAGCCGGACGCGGTGGCGTACACCGCCCTGGTCGGATGCCTCTGCAGGGGAGGGAGGGTGGACGAGGGGCTGGCGCTGGTGGGGGAGATGAGGGAGAAGGGGATCCGGCCCGACGTCGTCACCTACAACGTGGCGATCGAGGGGCTGTGCAGGGACGGGAGGGCGGGGGAGGCGATGGGGCTGCTGGAGAGGGTGCCGTTTGAGGGCGTGAAGCTGAACGTCGCCAGCTATAGGATCGTACTGAACTGCCTCTGCGGGAGGGGGGAGATGGAGAGAGCTGTCGGGTTGCTTGGCTTGATGCTCGGTCGGGGGTTTCTGCCCCACTTTGCGGCTTCGAATCAGCTGTTGATCGGGTTGTGCGAGGTTGGAAGGCTGGCGGATGCAACGGCGGCGCTGTGCGGATTGGCAGAACTGGGGTTCTGCCCGGAAGAAGCCACCTGGAGTCGGGTGGTCGAGTTGGTTTGCAGGGAGAGGAAGGTCAGGAAGGCATTTGAGTTGTTGGATAATCTAATCGTACTGGAGTAGATGGTAAGATCCTTGCAGAATCAGAATTTTCTCGGAAAAAGTTGTGGATAGATGGCAATTGGTTTTGGATTTCATTTGCCAAGTACATCCAGGAAAACTTACATAAGCCAGCTCTGGTCCTCCGCCGGGTTTTAGCCATGTACCCCCTGCCGAGCAACTGGAGAACCCCATTGTCAGTTCGGCAGCAAAAAAAGAAGATAGCCCGCATGTTGATGGCTCTAGTTGGTTAGATGGATATCATTCATCCTTAACAATAGGTCTGTGGATGGAAATTTCCATGATCATGCTGGAAACAACTGTACACACACTAGTACTGACAATACCAGTGTGTCAAATGGTGCAATGAGCTTCCCATTTCCTGGAAAACAAATTTCTTCTGTGCAAACCCTGGTTGTCGATGAGAAGAAGTGGCACGATTTTCGACTTTTTGAACATTTTAAGGCGTATCAGGAACAACAGTTTCAGCAGACAAACTTTCAGCCCTCTCTGATGCCAGAGCGTCACGAAACACAAGCACGAAGGTAGCTGGTATGAATTTTTGTTTGATTTGTTGTTCACACGAGCTGTAATTTATGGTGTCAACTTCATTTAGGATATCGATACTAAAAAAAAATTGGTATGAAAACTGAAACTTAAGACTTAAAATGTCTACTATAGGTTGAAGAATCTGTTGCAGTCTGTACTGCAACCCAGTGCTATCGACATTGGGGATCCGTCTTCTTAGCTGTCCGGTGTTAACTTTTTGGAGCGTGGATGATCTTGTGATAGTTGCCGGTGCCGTGCTTGCCCCTTAAACTGGTAAGCCTTTGAATTTGGGTGCATTGCCATAACACCTTACAGGTGCATGATGATAGCTGAAATTCACTGGTTGTATCCCTTTTTTTTATCTTCTCATCAATATTTCATTAAGGTACTAATCGATTTACTTATGTGTAACTCGAACGATAGCTTCTTTCCTTCCTAGTCCCTTGATGTACCGGATAATGGTAATTCAGAATCCATTATGCTCTTTTGGTGCATTATTGATAGTGTTCCAAATTGATCATGACGTCGTTTATGTTTCTTTCCTGCATACCTATATCTTAAAAGGTTCCTGAGTTGATGCTTGAGTTTGCTTCTTGTTGGACTCACATCTGTGCATGGAGAAAACTTTGATACAGAAGAAGGTATCAAAGTTTTGATACCTCCTTTGTATGACAAGTGGGCCCTCCTCTCACTTTGTAAGACTTGTGGACATAAAGTTTTAGTATGGGCCCACTTGTCATACAAATGATGTATCAAAACTTTGATACCTCCTTCTGTATCAAAGTTTTACTCTCTGTGCATAAGCTGAATTTGTCTCTCTTGCAAATGAAAAGTTGAGGGGGAAAAACCCAATGGAGCTGTCTGATCAAATAACTAGTTCCTTGTTGGTGGTGGGCGTAGAATTTACTTTTAGAACTTACTGTGGGAGTCTTCTGCAAGGGTTGCAAACTTATGAATATTGGCTTTGTGTTATTCTTAAAGATTGTTGGTGAAACTGAGATACGTTAGTTACCTGACAATTCAGGTGGATGGCATCTTGGTTACTCATACAAAATTTTAAACTTATGGGGGAAGTTCTCTGCCAGGGATGTAAATTCTTTCTAAATTGGTGGCTCTGTGCTCTTTTTTTTTTTTGACTCTCTTCCATTTATTAATGGAAGGAATAATTCGCTTTTCCGTGTATTCGCGAATTCCGAACCACCCAGCCAGGAGCGTTACGTCTACACCTGTTGACCACTAGAGCTAGGAGGCTTTGATTTGTGGCTGCGTGCTTTTGTAAAGGCGGTTGTTGGAATCGTCAAGGCAAGTTTTATGTTACCTGATTATTCAGGTGCCTGGCGCATTAATGGGCCAATTCTTCTTTTGATCTGAAGTGTTTTATTGAGGCTGTACTAGAAATACTATGATCATATATGGAGCGGATTGCAGTCAAAACTTTTTTTTTTTCTTGCAGAAACATTTTCTTGGTGCTTATTATTTTGTTTAAATATGAAAGGAAATGCCATGAGGAGAGTTTACTGAGACTCTGTATTGACTGATGTAAGATCACATGAGGTTTTAGGCTATGGCATAATTATGCTCTGTGATCAACTGGTCTGTTCTAGTTTAATTGTATATAGCTGCATGCTTGCAATTAATTATCTGGCTAAGCTGATAAACCCTAACTTTGCTGTTGTGTTTTATATCTTAGTTTTCCATCATATTATATTAGTTTCTGCAAAATTTTAGTGCAAGCTATAGTTGTAATAGATGCACCTTATGTAAGGGAAACCCTAACTTTGCTATTGTATTTTTATTTCTAGTTTTCCAGCATATTATGTTAGTTTCTGCTAAATTTTAGTGCAAGCTACAATTGTAACAGATGCAACTCATGGAAGGGAATCTAATTTAATGAGTTGATATTTCAATGTATTCTTGTCTGTTGTTACCATTATCAATGGGCCTTTGTTATAGGCACAACATAGTTTGTTAGGGGCAGAACATGATAGGAGACAACACAAGATGGTAGAAAAATTGTTGGGGTCTGTCTTCAAAAGTATAGGGGGCAACACACATTACCTCTCTCTCACTCTTTCTTCTCCAACAACCCTATCCTCTCTTCCTCCTACTTTCTTCTCCCAACTTATCTTTGTAAAGCCCATAACCTAAATAGTCCAAACGAAATGACTTAAACCCACTAGTTATCAACCCGACCCAAACCCTTTAACTCTAACACGTTCAAACCCACGTCCCCTCTCTCCCCTGAACCGCGTGCATCCCTCCCCCCTCTTTCGGATCTCATCTCTACGTAACCCTCTCAGAAACTCCCATCCTCCAAGAACAGAAACTCCATTTTTCTTTCTCCACCAAAACCTTCACATCTCTCAAACCACTCCACCATTCCCAAATCCGAGGACACCCCGCGATCACCTCGCCGTTCTCTCCGATTCTAGACCACTCTTCTTTCCATTCCGCGCCGAGTCTGAACCCGCACCCGCGCTCGAACCCGCGCCCGCGTCAAACTGCCGCCCGTCGCCGCCCGTCGTCGGCGCCAGCCACAGCGCGGACCCCCCAGCCGCCGGCGCAGCCCGCTAGCGCCGCCAGCAGCCGCCAGCAGCCGCCAGCCCGCGCCCGCGTGTGCCGGACCCCCCCGCTGCTCGTGCATTCCCACGCGGCATCTCCGCGTGTCCGCACGTCCCGTACGTGCCCGTGTTCCCGCGGTTCCGTCGATCCTCCAACGGTTCGTTCCGAGCCCGAGGCCTCCCCTCGGTGCTCCTTCGTGCAAACTGTTGGTATATTCCTGTCCCGAATACTTTATGTTATTTTCACAAAATCCAGTACGTGGTCACGTACTCGACCCTGATGGGCGGGCTGTGCAGGGAAGGGAGGCTCAAGGACGCCTTCGACCTGTTCGAGGAAATGCCCGAGAGGGACGGGATCGTGCCCGACCAGATGACGTACAACGTCCTCATCGACGGGTTCTGCAGGCAGGGGAGGGTCGACAGGGCGAGGGCGGTGGTGGAGTTCATGAGGAGGAACGGGTGCGAGCCGAACTTGTTCAACTACTCCACGCTGATGAACGGGTTCTGCAGGGGCGGGGAGGCGGAGGAGGCGAGGGGGGTGCTCGCGGAGATGAGGGGCGCGGGGCTCGAGCCGGACGCGGTGGCGTACACCGCCCTGGTCGGATGCCTCTGCAGGGGAGGGAGGGTGGACGAGGGGCTGGCGCTGGTGGGGGAGATGAGGGAGAAGGGGATCCGGCCCGACGTTGTCACTTACAACGTGGCGATCGAGGGGCTGTGCAGGGACGGGAGGGCGGAGGAGGCGATGGGGCTGCTGGAGAGGGTGCCGTTTGAGGGCGTGAAGCTGAACGTGGCCAGCTATAGGATCGTACTGAACTGCCTCTGCGGGAGGGGGGAGATGGAGAGGGCTGTCGGGTTGCTTGGCTTGATGCTCGGCCGGGGGTTTCTGCCCCACTTTGCGGCTTCGAATCAGCTGTTGGTCGGATTGTGCGAGGTTGGAAGGCTAGCGGATGCAACGGCGGCGCTGGGCGGATTGGCAGAGCTGGGGTTCTGCCCGGAAGAAGCCACTTGGAGTCGGGTGGTCGAGTTGGTTTGCAGGGAGAGGAAGGTCAGGAAGGCATTTGAGCTGTTGGATAATCTAATCGTACTGGAGTAGATGGTAAGATCCTTGCAGAATCAGAATTTTCTCGGAAAAAGTTATGGATAGATGGCAAATGGTTTAGATTTCAATTGCCAAGTACATCCAGGAAAACTTACATAAGCCAGCTCTGGTCCTCCGCGGGGTTTTAGGCCGGGTTTTAGCCTTGTCCCCACCCCCCACCCCCCGCCGAGCAACTGGAGAACCCCATTGTCGGTTCGACAGCAATAAAAGAAGATAGCCCGCACATTGATGGCTATAGTTGGTTAGATGTGATATCATTCATCCTCAACAATAGGTTTGTGGATGGAAATTTCCATGATCATGCTGGAAACAACTATGCACACACTAGTACTGACAATACCAGTGTGTCAAATGGTGCAATGAGCTTCCCATTTCCTGGAAAACAAATTTCTTCTGTGCAAACCCTGGTTGTCGATGAGAAGAAGTGGCACGATCTTTGACTTTTTGAACAGCTTAAGGCGTATCAGGAACAACAGTTTCCGCAGACTAACTATCAGCCCTCTCTGATGCCAGAGCCTCACGAAACACAAGTCTCCGTGGTCCTGGCGTTACGTGTGAGATCTTTCGCATGAAGATAGCTGGTATGAATTTTTGTTTGATTTGTCGTTCACATGACCTGTAATTTATGGTGTCAACTTCATTTAGGATATCGATACGAAAAAAATTGGTATGAAAACTGAAACTTGTTAAGACTTAAATGTCTACTCCAGGTTGAAGAATCTGTTGCAGTCTGTACTGCAACCCAGTGCTATCGACATTGGGGATCCGTCTTCTTAGCTGTCCGGTGTTAACCTTTTGGAGCGTGGATGATCTTGTGATAGTTGCTGGTGCCGTGCTTGCCCCTTAAACTGGTAAGCCTTTGAATTTGGGAGCATTGCCATAACACCTTGCAGGTGCATGATGATAGCTGGAATTCACTGGTTATATCCCTTTTTTTTTATCTTCTCATCAATATTTCATTTAGGTACTAATCGATTTACTTATGTGTAACTCGAACGATAGCTTCTTTCCTTCCTAGTCCCTTGATGTACCGGATAATGGTAATTCAGAATCCATTATTGATAGTGTTCCAAATTGATCATGACGTCGTTTATGTTTCTTTCCTGCATACCTATATCTTAAAAAGGTTCCTGAGTTGATGCTTGAGTTTGCTTCTTGTTGGACTCACATCTGTGCATAAGATGAATTTGTCTCTCTCTTGCAAATGAAAAGTTGAGGGGGGAAACCCCAATGGAGCTGTTTGATCAAATAACTAGTTCCTTGGTGGTGGTGGGCGTAGAATTTACTTTTTGAACTTACTGTGGGAGTCTTCTGCAAGGGTTGCAAACTTATGAATAGTGGCTTTGTGTTATTCTTAAAGATTGTTGGTGAAACTGAGATAGGTTAGTTACCTGATAATTCAGGTGGATGGCATCTTGGTTACTCATACAAAATTTTAAACTTACGTGGGAAGTTATCTGCCAGGGTTGTAAATTCTTTCTAAGATTGGTGGTTCTGTGCCTTTTTTTGACTCTCTTACATTTATTAATGGAAGGAATAATTCGCTTTTCCGTGTATTCGAATTCCGAACCATCTAGCCAGGAGCGTTATGTCTCCACCTACTGACCACTAGAGCTAGGAGGCTTTGACTTGTGGCTCTGTGCTTTTGTAAAGGTGGTTGTTGGAATCGCCAAGGCAAGTTTTATGTTACCTGATTATTCAGGTGCCTGGCATATTAATGGGCATATTCTTCTTTTGATCTGAAGTGTTTATTGAGGCTGTAGTAGAAATCCTATGATCATATGGGGAGCGGATTGAAGTCCAAGGTTTTTTTTTTTTCCTTGCAGAAGTATTTCCTTGATGCTTATTTTGTTTAAAATATGAAAGGAAATGCCATGAGGAGAGTTTACTGAGACTTCATATTGAGTGATGTAAGATCACCTGAGGTTTTAGGCTATGGCATAATTATGCTCTGTGATTAACTGGTCTGTTCTAGTTTAATTGTATATAGCTGCATGCTTGCAATTAATTATCTGGCTAAGCTGATAAACCCTAACTTTGCTGTTGTGTTTTATATCTTTGTTTTCCATCATATTATATTAGTTTCTGCAAAATTTTAGTGCAAGCTATAGTTGTAATAGATGCACCTTATGTAAGGGAAACCCTAACTTTGCTATTGTATTTTTATTTCTAGTTCTCCAGCATATTATGTTAGTTTCTGCTAAATTTTAGTGCAAGCTACAATTGTAACAGATGCAACTCATGGAAGGGAATCTAATTTAATGAGTTGATATTTCAATGTATTCTTGTCTGTTGTTACCATTATCAATGGGCCTTTGTTATAGGCACAACATAGTTTGTTAGGGGCAGAACATGATAGGAGACAACACAAGATGGTTGAAAAATTGTTAGGGTCTGTCATCAAAAGTATAGGGGGCAACACACATTACCTCTCTCTCACACTCTTTCTTCTCCAACAGCCCTATTCTCTCTTCCTCCTACTTTCTTCTCCCAACTTATCTTCCTCTTCCAACCCTAATTCGAGCACACCATCTCTAATCATCTTTCTATTTCTCTTTTTCTTTTATGTTTCTGAACATTTTGTTCCTCTTTCAATTCTAAGTTTTTTTAATCTTAGTTTATGTTTATTTCATGTATTTTTACATCACTTAGTAGATTCTAGGTTAATGATTCACCAATGGATGTTTTGTCAAAGTTTCGAACCCAATTTTAGGGTTTCGAACTTCAGATTTCGACATAGTCCCATGGGGACAACACGGGATTGACAGATTATGTCTTAAGAATGCCATGATTTTCGCAGTCCTGTGTCAGGACGGTGATGTTCCCTAACAATTTCAAAAGTTTTTGGGTAGTAAAAATCAACATTTTTGTGATGCCCCCTAATAAACTATGTTGTGCCTATAACAATGTTATTGCTTGGTTTTGTCAGAGACTTTTAATGTGTAGTGGGCCCCTTCGAAATTATCCTTGTTGTGGATGATCAGAAATTCCCAATTGATGTTTCTAGTGGATCTCTAGATCATAATAAAAATTATGCAGAAGTTGTATTGTTTTCTGGTTGGATATTTTAGCATACTCAATATCCGAAAACCTTTTGATATCATATGCGTAGCAATGGAGATCCTCTAATAAGTGGTCAATTCATAAGTTATGACATTGATTAGAGCATTCAGAATGGGAGAGGTTCCAATGCTACATTTTGAGTTTAGTCAAATTTTATAATACTTGGAGGTTGCAGCAAACAGTTGTCTATATTTGAAAATTGCTAGAAAACTAAGAGAATACAAATTTGGAGCGTGTTTTAACTCCTCTACATTAATTTCTGAGCCCATCAAAATTAACTGTTCTTACCAAACATGGAATGGAAGGAAAAGAGTAATGGAAAAGAGAAGGTTAATTTGGAGTATTTGTTTGGGGTGTACCATCTTCTAGTTTTTCCAGCATATTATTGTAACAGATGTGCACCTTATATATAGAAGGGAAGCTAATTTACTAAGTTGATATTTCAGTGTTTTTTTTTTTTACTTATGGCACATGTTAAGAGCATCTCCAACCCTATTGTCTTGTTTTGTGTTGTGATTCCTATGTGGCATGAGGCACAAGACAATGTCTTTCCTATGTGGTAAGATGATATTCACACAAGACAATGGGATAAAAAAAGTGTTCTCTAATGCAAAAGTATTGAGAAGACAATAAAAAGTATTTTTTTTCAACTTTCAAGACAACTCCTCCACTTTTTTTATTTTTTTATAAATATTTCTATTCATAATTGATGATTGATGATGTGGAGACAAGGTCATTGTGAAGTGCATTGTCTAGATCTAGACAACAAACTTCACATTGTCCTTGTCATGTCATTGTCATGTCAACTTCATGATTTATTCTACATTTGCATTGGAGAAGGATTTTTTAAATAAAAGCTTGTCATTCCTATGTGGCAACTATTTTTTCTAAACTCACAATAGGGTTGAGGATGCTCTAATACATTGATCAATGTGTATTGATAAATAAAAAATATATTAATAAATGTGATGATGGTAGTACACATGTGTAATACTCATCTATCAATGTGTTATCATAACACATTGATAAGTGGGCAATCTATGAGTATTTCTATCAACACATTTATCAATGCACATATTACATTTATTAATACATATTTTAAGTAAAAATACATTGATAAATATAATGATGGAAGTATCCATGTAAAATGTACATTCATTAATGTATTAATGTGTATCCTTATGATACATGTTAACATAACCTAGATCATAATAAAAGTATGGTAGTAGTAATTGTATTGTTTCATGGTTGGATATTTAAAGCATACTCAATATCCTAAAACCATTTTTTTACTAAAACCTTTTTGATATCATATGCTTATGAAGGCAAGCAATGTAGATCCCCTCTAATAAGTGGTCCATTCATATTTGATATTTTATCCTTAACTACCCACATGAGGGTGATTTTTGCTTGTTTTGCATGACTAGATTTTGAAGGTTACATTGTTTTAGATACTCTTCACTCTCTGTGGACTGGGGAGCTTGCTAAATTTTCATATATTTAAACTTGGTAAAGGTAGGAGTGGTGCCTGATTTCTGGGCATTAAACATGGCAATTAAATTAACAAAAATCCTAGAGGAACTCTTCCCACAAGAGGATTAAAAACCACATATATAGTGTTGGGGAGTTGGACAGGAAAGCATAGCGGATCTATTTCCTACATCGGTGAGATTGGATCATTGAACAGGCCAAGACAAGGATGTCACGTCTTTGAGTGGAAGATATTGTCAAAATCGAACCGAATCTCTTATTCGGTTCAGTTAGATTTGATTTTCAGTCCAAAACCGAATATTTCTCGCCCCTAAAGGGAGGACTTCTGCTCTTTTATATCCGGATGGAAAGAAGAGAAGTGAGAATGGATAGTTAAGGGGAGATATGAAGTCCTCTAGAGCACATATCAAATAACCCCCAACAATCAAACAACTGAAAGCGGAGTAGGAAAGGGAGTAAGTTTAGTTTTTTTTTTTTTTCACCCACCAAAATTAGGATGGATGTTCACCCTTCTATCTAAGAATTGTCACGTGTCAAATTTCTCCAACCTAAAACCACCTTGGGACTGTTTTTGTGAACATCCACACTAATTTTGAGCACTAATTTACACGTAACAACCCTTAAATGTAACAAATCGATAGCAAGCATATAGACTTTCTTTCATCCATTCTGGGGAGGGGAGGGGAGGGGAAGCCATGTTTTCCTCCTCTAACCAACCACAAACTTCCTCTACTCAGACGTTTGTTGAAACTTTTGAATTAGGCTATTTATAAGGGCACATCAAAATTTTATCAGGGCTGTCCATTCTTAACTTTCATTTATTTACAAGTTTGTCACTGAAAAATTTACTCAGGGCTATCCAATTCTTAGGTATAAAAGACAATTCTTTTAATTTTTTTTTTCTCTCTTCTCCTTCACAAGAAGAAGAACAAGAAGAAAGAAGAAATTGGATGAAACCCTAGTTTATGGATGAAATCCTAATTCTCATATATATTTTTCTCTCCTTCTAATATCTCATATTTTTTTCTCCAAACCCTAGTTTATGGATGAAACCCTAATTGTAGAAAAAATTGGATTATCAAATCTATCAAATCTATTAATGATCTATTAATCTTTTAATCAATTTTTCTTCATTAATAGAAGAAATTATGTATGAAATCATAATTCTACAAGAAATCAATTTGTTGAGCAAGTTTATATCAGGACTGCCACAATTTTTGGTAGTCCTTGTAGTATTGAGGACTGCCAGGAATTGTGGCAGTCTTGAAAGGACCTTGCTATACAACATGACTTGCACAATTTTTGGCAGTCCTAGAAGTATTGAGAACTGTCAGGAATTGTGGCAGTCCTGAAAGGGACTTGCTGTACGAATGAAAAACACATGTTAGGATTTATTTTCATCTTGATAATATAATGAAATATACATTTTAGGGTTTATTTTCATGCATTTTTTTGTGAGAAAGAATGAAATAAACATGTTAGGGTTTATTTTCATGCATTATTTGTGAGGAATCAAAATGATGAGAATGAAAATTGTGGAGAGAAAAACTAGGATTTTGATGGAAATGATAGAGAAGAAAACTATGGCTTAGAGAGGAGAAATTGTGGAGAATAAGATGTATAGTTTGGGGAGTGGAAAATGGTAAAGAAGAAGAAGAAGCAAGTTAGGATTTTGGAAGAGAGAGTAAATTTTACAAATAAGAGTGGAATTTGGGATGGAGGGGGGGTAGAGTTTGGGCAGTCTAGAAAATTGGAATAGCCCTACTAATTTTTCCACAAACATGGACTACCCCAATCCTGGATAGCCCTGATAAGATTTTGATGTGCCCTATAATTAGCCTTTCCTTTTTAGCCCTCATATGTATATTACAGCCAGAAGAACAAAGAAAAATGCCCAAAAAGTGATTTCCATGAAAATTTATTTACTTTGACTCCAAAATACTTGGGGTAAAGGCTCTGATGGTTCACATTAGCTTATAGCCGCGTTTACAACCAATTGTTCCCCCATAAATTCCTGATACAACCATATAGCCTTGCGTCTAGGGGTGAGATTTATTCAATTTCAATCGAATCGAAATAGTCAAAACAAAACAAATCAAAAATCTAAAAATCCAAACCGAAATCCAACCAAAATTAGCCAAATACAACCAAAAACCGAACATGTATAATCAGTTCATTCTATTCGGTTTGGCTATTTTTTATTATTTAATGAACTGGGTCCAAAGTTGGACTTATGGTTAAATTATATCAAAAATTACGAAATTTATACATACAACTGGTGTATTCAAAGTTGGGCCCAAAATAGGACTTTTTGTTAGATTACCAAGGTTGGGATTCAAAAGACGGCCATACAAATGTTGTTTTCAAATTATACACACAAATGTACACATTTTCAATCACAAAATATACATAGAATTGAGAATATTTACATAATCTTACAAGTCTTATTCGGTTTTGATTTTGAACCAAAACCCAAAACCAATATCGAATAAGAAATTTTAATATTTAAATTAATAAAAGAAAAAGGCATCATATTGCAATTTGCCGTGGCCAACTAATATACCAAAAAATGCAGTACTCGAGCTCTCCACAGATAAAATTGCTCCAACAGCAGTATCATCATAATCTTCCATTTTCTCAAGAAACACAAACAGGGAAAGGTAAATGATAGTATCTTCATTTTGCAAGCATATATTGACCTCTCCATTACATAGGAAATCAGAAGAATTAAGTAAAGAGACTGGCAAACATAATTTCTGAAACTAAATCAAGGAATTCTACATTTCATTAACCAACAGAAGATAAATGAACCTTCAGGTCTAACCAAAAGCAATTACAAAACCGGGGCACGGTAACCAGTAAGTATTAGAACTATCATCCCCTTCTTAAAAGGTTTGGCTGGTCATTATAAATTTGAAGCTAGCCTCAACCAATCCATGATATAGAAAACCCGCGTCTCAGATCTGATGAAGGGGGCTGCGCAAACCCTGTACCTCTTTGAAACATGAGAGCCTTCACTTTCCGAAGAATATTCTATTCACAACATCAACAGGCAAAGCGTAAGCAGGGTCGATAGTCTTCAAACCTGGGTATTCCATAAGTGAAAGACCTGCAACGAAATAATGACATCAGATGTATGCTAAACCATGATAACCATCACTAGGACTTAAAGAGCCTTTCACCAAAAGAAATTAGACCAGATCAACCTTGTGATTCAACAGTAAAACGACAACAAATAAATAAAAAGGGTTAATTGGCACCTGCTACACCAAAGTAGGTATGAAATACATCAACGGCGTTATCTGGCCTGTCTGAAATTCCTCCGTTTTCTTTATCCTGCATGTTTTCATAATGTTACAAATGTATCGAGCCTACTGTTTTCAAAACTGTTGTTCTAGGACGCGCAGTCCAAAACTTGTGTGCTGTGTACATATCAGACATTTATGGAACACAGCACGGACACTGCAGAATACTCCAATACACCAGAATCAGTGCTGTGCTTGTTTCCTAGTTGACGGGTCCATATCATCCCATGTTGTGTACATGTCCATACAATAGACTGTTATGCAGTAAAAGTTTGTTGTGGTGGGTGGGGCACTCACCTGGCAATTCAAAATGAAGTTAGTAAGTTTATTCTTGTCAATCCAATGCACCCGATCAATCATGATGAGGCTCGATAGTACCCACCAAGAATAGCATACCTGAAAGGAAAAATCCCATGTTAAATACAAAAGACGGAAAAAGCTCCAAATCTTATCTCAGAACCAGATCTTATCTCAGAAGGATTTACAATCAGAATCCTACATCAGCAAGCTTCTCAGGGCGCCCATTTAAACCTCCATCTTTACATTGTCGCTCGCAAAGCCACCAACCAAGTAGGTCCCTGTCAACATGGTGCAGAGAACCAGCTATAGCAAGGGCACCAACACAACAGAAGACTGCAATTGAAAAGGAGCAGCAAATCATTATCCATTAGACACACAGTTGCAAACTGATGAGAGCACAAAAATATAGTTCTTTTACATGCAAGTTTATTTATTGACATACTTGAGAGCAGAAATAAAGATAGCTTGAAAGTTAGAATGCTTGTGAACTTTGACAATTAACTAATCAATCATACAGTACCTGCAACAGGAATGGACATCAGATTGTTCACGAGTAGAATATTCATGTTTTACTTTGTTTAGAAACTTGTAAAAAATTTGAAATATAATTGAGATTAGGTTTGCCAGATTTATGGTGTGTAACTCGGTAAAAACACAACTACAGGGTACATTGATAAGCTCAATATGCAGTATATAAGAGGTAGGCATAGAAAGTTTGCAAGGTCTGATTCAGAATGCTTCTGCAATGCAAAATAGCAAAAGTGACGAAGTTTTTTTTCTTTAAGTATAGCCACCAACAGGCGGATTCACATGCAAGGGAGTGGGAGCTCAAACCCCCATTGGGTTCTTTGGGGAAAGAAATTTAGTTTCCCTTCTTCTTTTTGCAAAACATACATATATCTACGAACCCATACTCTTCAAGATATCATAGAAGTCTAGGCTAGTTGGTAAAGTAGTTGGGGGATTATTTTGTAGGTCTTGAGTTTGAATCCTCACAAACATTTGAAATGTACCTTTTATTGTCCAAGCCTAAATTTCTATTAAGCTTGATTACAAAGCATGAAGCTGGGAAAAAGGAAATGATGGGTGTAAGTAGTAGAAATGAATCATGAAATCTGAAGACGAATTCCATATAAAATTTGGAATTTAAGATATTCAGGATTGTGTGGATCCTCTCAAACCAACCAAACCCATTTTCTAAAAAGAAGAAATCTAAAAATACAGTCAATCAGAACTATATGTTCTATATATACATAAAATAAAGCACATCTTAAATACAAATTAAATTACAAACTACACCTATTATATTATTCCCAGCATGTTCATCAAAAAAGAAAATTGTACATACTTTGTCCAGCATGAGATTCCCCTCCAGGTATAGATCCAAATCCACCGTCTAAATTTTTGCAGCTCACGATAAAGTCCACAGCCTTACCGACATTGATTTTATCCAGACGCTTTAAAATTGAGAGGCAACAAATTGCACAGTAAGAGAACCTACAAGTAAAGAAAAATCAACAGACATTTATTGCATCAATCTTTGAGCAATCTCACATGGTTAGGAAGAAAATATTTACAAAACAAGAAGGAAGCGAGAAGGAAGCCCTACCTAGTATCAATTTCACCCCACATATCTCCAGCAAAAGATCCATCTTCATTCTGAAGGCCAGCAACATCTAACTTACGAAGTGTAAAAGAAAAGCGAAGAAACAATCTTTCTTACATTTGTTGCAAATATCATTACTGAATACATTCACCTTACTGCCTTGCCCAACGGGATTTAAGATTCCCAGCCAGTTTGTATAAACTTTAATATATCAAAGTTCAAATTTTGATAACACTGTCATGCTATCATTCTCTTCCATAAAGAAAATTCGTTAGTCCAATTCAATTTTGAGGAGCTTATGAATTTGGAGTAAAATGATAGACATGAAACTTACTGTAGATGGTATGCAATTGCCCATGCACGTAAACAAACACTACTGTAGAGGATACTTACTACAGTATGCAATATCCTTCTCAATCTGTAATAATGAGTAATTGATTGTAAATAGTGGAAACTAACTCTTCGGAATCTCTGGGCTATCAAGATAGTGTATACCTTTTTATCTTTTGCTATAACTACATTCCACATACTTTGTTTTTGGCCTACTACTATCAGACGCTTTAGATTTCACATTTTCAATAATTTTATTCTATAAACTAACCCTTCCTATTATCATCAACTACCACAAGATCATATGCAAACAAAATAAAACATTGAACCTCATACTGCTGAATGTGCCTATTGAGTTCATCATAACTGTGCAAATAGGTAAGGACTAGATGTTTAGACTTTATGGAAGCTAGTGTTGATAGAAAATGGGGAGTTATCTCCTCCAACTATTCATATAGTAGCGCAAATTCATCATATATATCCTTGATAATCTCAAAACGGTAATAGAAAGTTGTTTCTTTTTTCTAAATCCACCAGATAATCCCCATAGGACCCTACCATAAGTCTTGTCTAAGTTGACGAAAATCATATGCAATTTCTTTCTTTATAGTTTCCTTCAACCTTCTAAGGGAATAGAATAGCAATGCTCATAGACCTCTCTGACATAGAACCAAATTCTAACACAAACAATTGATCCGCTGAGCATGATGAACCTTTCTCTAGAATGTAGAAAGGAATAGTGAAAACCAATGATCAAGCAACCAACTTTTAGTAAGACAACTTGATATAGTGAGCTAAACAAGATTCTGGGAACTTTGGCATGACCAAGAGGAAGGCCAGATAAAAAGAACAGAGGATAAAAAAGACAGCATACGCCTAACAGACTGTCACAGCACTCATTTTTTTTCAGCTGCAATCAAATATATACTTAAAAGAGCACTTTGATTTCTTAAATCATGATTTGCTTTGTTGCTTCTTGTCTAATAGGTAAATTCATGCTACTTTTTCTGCTTATATTGGACAATTTACTTCTCTGTTGGATTTCATTCATTACAAAATTCTTGGCCTATTTAATGGTTCAGAACTGAAATCATATTTTCACATTTCATCCATCTACCAAAAGTACATTCATACTAAGTACCTTACATGTATTGACATATATGTTAACATAAAATTCTAAGAGATACCAAAACTGCCCAACTAGTTGGTGGAATATATAGCATTCAACAAAAACATTAGAACAAGAAGAACAGTAATAACTAAACCCATATAAATTATGGAACCAAAAGGATACAACCCGAAACCTTCTCAACATCCAAAACCTCGATCCGACCAAAGAGTGCCAAAATCTGCACAGCACTGAGTGTGTACAAGAGGTGTGGATCATGCCCAATATTTCCACCAAATCCACCTAGAATAATGGCGCAGATAGCAATTCTCAATCATATATTCATTGTATTTCCATATTATGCTTAACTCAAAATGTTGCACTTAGGTAAGAGTTAATTTACCACAATCCTCATCATAGCATTTCATCACCCATGGGATGACCTCCTCTGGATCAACGGCTGAGATCTTGTGGAGAAGGTCTAGAGTGGTTAAGCCCCAGTAGGCTCCATTTAATCTGAGGTGTTCCATTACTAATGCTTCAAAACTATCTTTTTTCTGTTGAATAAAAAAAAATAATTCAGACAAATTCTTATTTATTCTATATCAAGGAAAAATGTACTGGACAGAAGGAAGCAAACCTTTTCTATGGAGACAATGTATTTGACATGCTTCTCAGATTCTAGATCTCCCATAATTCTTCTTCGGATTGGATCAAATCTATTTCAAAAGGACAAGAAACTGGGAGGAAGCAAAAGACCGTAGAAGAGGAGAGTAGTAAAAAGCAACTGGATGGGGGTTAATGAACAAGTACCTTAAGCAAGCTAGTGTTGGCTTTATGTCGAACAGATATGTATCCAAACTCCAACGGGGATTTACTTCTTTTGTTTGCCCTTTCAAGCAAAAGCATAGTGAGACTTGGCATGCAAATAATAATTGTAATAATAATAAATTAAAAATGCTCAAATCACTTTGAAATTGGTTTTATCTGATTGTCCTAAGGTTTGCAGACAATGCTGTAAGATAAGTTCAAGAAATGACAACATAATCTATTGAGAGAATTCAAGCAAAGACATACGGAGGAGCACTATATGTCAGGTGGGGAACACTATGGTCTATAACCAATAGATATGTGCTACACAATTTTCTTATTTTCTTCTAATCAGCTCCAAGGGAAATGTCCTACGTAACATTAACAAAAACATATCCTTCCTTACAACTTCAATCCATGTACCTCTACTCCTAGCGGCTCCTTTAGATATACCTTATCGCTCCTTTTATCGGTACATCTAGTCTGCGGTGCACATGTTCAAACCACCTAAGACTATTTTTTCTCATCTTGTCATCAATTGAAATCACCACCAACTTTCTATGAATGGGCTCTTTTCTTAGCCTATCTTTCGATGTATTTCCATGTATCCATGTATTGGCAGTCATCCATCTTAGCATTTTTATTTCAACTATGATGATTTTCTAGACATGTTGTTCTTTAATTGCCTAATACACAGATCCATCAACCGTAGCTGGTCTTACAACTTTCTTTAGAACTTTCCTTTAAACTTCAACGAGATCCTTGTATCAAAAGTTATTCCACAACACTCCCCCAATCTCAAGCGTTATGTTTTAATTCTATAAACAACATCATTTTTAATCTCTTCATTATGACGAATTATAGATTTAAACACTGAAAGATCTCACTCTTAGGTATCTCTAGACCATCAATATATACTCATCTCTCATTATATTTGATTGTGTTAAAGTTATAGTTCATATACTGTATTTTCGTCCTACTAGAAACCTTTATATTCCAAAGATTCTCTTCACACTTATATTTAACACTTCTATTTTGACATCTACTCATCTCTACTCTCATCATCCACACTATATCATCAACAAACATCCGTTGAACCTCCTAATATAACTAATATGTTATATGCCTAATAAATTTATTCATAACAAGGGCAAAAGGTAATAACTTGATGTTGATCCTTGTCAATGGTGATTAAAATAGTTTGTTCTCTACCCTAACTGTTTATACATTTGTTGCATCTCCATCATAATATGTTAATAAATTTATCCATAACAAGGGCAAAAGGGTAATGACTTGACGTTGCTCCTTCATTTAAGTCAAGGATGATAAAAATAGTGTCATCTCATGTAATTGTTTATACATTTGTTGCATCTCCATTGTATATATCACTAATACCTACTAGAGATTTGTTTCTCCAAAGTCCACCGCATTATCCCTCTAGAAATTCTATCATAAGCTTTCTTTAAGTCCGTAGAAACATACGCAAAAATCCATGTTTCCTCTTTAAAATTCTATATTGACCTCCTTAGTAAGAAATGGCTCCATAGAATAACTTCCGGACATAAACTGAATTAGCTCTTTAAATTCTAGTTTGCTTTCTTAATGACGTTGGTGATGCACAAGAAGAGTTTGGTAGAAAACAAGAAAAATCTTATACTTTCTCACTCAAATTCTTGGATTGAGTTGTGTAAAAGTAAATATGATTTGTAATAAAATTAAAGCAACATAAGAAGCATCATTTTAGAAGGAGTCTCCCACCTGCTTTCAAAAGCTATTTCTTAATATAAATTGTTGTTACCAAACAACTTTTGGATTGCTTTTCATAAAAAAAGCAAAAACATTCAAACAACTATGAAAAGCAATCTCACATCCATCGACTATCTCGGTTACGGATGGGATACCAATGATCCATGTTATATATATATATATATATATATATATATATATATATATATATAAGGTTGTTGCTCTTACTAGTTCCTCCTAGTAGTTAGGACTTGTATGCAACCATACCCATTAATATACTCTGTCCAAAAAGCTACAAGGGAAAATCACGTTTACGATGCGCAAACTATGCACCCTTCTCAAGTTTCTTGTCCAAGTCATAATTTATCTTGCATCTCTCCCTCTCTGGATTCTAAGTCATAATGTCTATAACTTAAATTTATAACTTCTCAAATAAGGATATAAAACCATGCTTGCCTTTGGTAGCTCTATAAAGTCGCATGTATTAAACTATTGGAAGGGGTACATATAATTGTCCATCCATGCCCCTTTCTTTAGCCTTGTCAAGAATCTAGAGCTCTCTCCATGTTCTACAATCATTTCTCCAACGTGTCCATAGACAATTCTTGACACTTCTCTGAAGAATAGTTTTTCCATCACACGATTGTAGATGAGAAGAATTACCAAATGATGAAATACGTGATCTTTTACACTATGGATTGATCTGCAAAAGGCAGAATGAACTAGTTCCGACTCAGAAACAGGTTAGAGATAACATGACAAATGCAACACCTTTTTGTCCTCTCAGGACATAAAAAATCATGAGGTGGATAGACTTGGTATAGACACGATTGAAGGAGACAATGACTTTTAGAAAATATCCCATCTTTTGCATATTGAAATGTATTGTTAGTGTCGTTAGATACAAGAATTATTGTTGAGCTATAAATATATATATGGATCGATTTGAGATTGCTTATAATAGTTGTTCGAATGCTTCCGCCTTTTTTTTATGAGAAACAATCCAAAATTGTTTGGTAACAACCGTTTATAAAAACAAAAGTTTGAAAGTAGGTGGGAAACTGCTTTCAAAAAGCTGCTTTTGATGTTAGTACAGATTATATTTGCTTCTACACAACACAATCCAAGAATTAAGTGAGGAAGTAAAATATGTTTTGCTTGTTTTTTTTCTACTGATCTCTTCTTATGCACCCACAAGCAGTAATAGGGGACTCTGGCTGCCGCGAGAGGTGAGAATTTTACACCGCCATCATCATCACCCTCTCTTCCTTTTAAGCAATATAGAGATCTCTTACACATCAAACATACAAAAAAAACGTAGATTTGCATGTTCTTTCTTCTTCTCCGTCTCTGATTCGTAATTTGATTGCTTGATTATTTGTTATTCTTTCTCTCGATCTCAGTCACACTCTAACCATCGTGGGGGCGGCAGACGGTGCTCCTCTCGGTAGTCGTTCTCTCGTAGCACCACCACCAACACCAGTCAACAATAAGCTATTACTATATTTATCCTTATGATGACATAAATTCAATAGTTGGTTCTTCAACTGACATCAAACTTGAGGGCAATATGGCTTCAAAACCTTCAGAGGAAAACTTTTGATCTGATTTACTTTAGGAATACCCTTTGTCTTTATTTAATTATCCAATTATGCCCAATTCTGAAATTGGCCACGAATACCACACGGTAAGGACAACGGCAACACCTGGATGGAACTGGATTTGGTGTATCCTAGTGTTTGTCTGTATCAAAGCACAGGCACAACACCGACTTGGAATGTTAGTGCTTCCTAGACTAGTTCTAACTGTTATAAAACCATCAGTTTGTCTCTAATTTTGATTTAGTCCCCCATAACATTTTTCCCAGTCTTAGTGATTGATTCCCATTTTTATTATAGGAACGCCACAACTAGTCATAAAATATAGGGGACATTCAGTTTGTTCGTTACTTAAAAATTAAATGGAACCACAATTTTCAGAAACTATAGACAAGTGCAGAGCTCAGAATAACCAACCGGACCACAATATTTCAGTTGGGCTGTGTACAAGAATCACTCTTTCAAGAGTTCCAATGGAATCCTACATCTTACGGGAAAAAAACACCAAATCCTAAATCTTACCAAAACAAAAACAAAAATCAGAACCCTAAATCCTACTCAAAAATCCACTTCCAATAAAGATGGAAGGGGCTAAAAAAAATTTATCAAGAAAATCCAATCGATTCAATTTGTTACTTGTTAAAAATCAAGCTCCAGCATATAAAAATTTGACTGAATAAGGATAAAGGATTGACAAAAATCCCAATCTAGAGAATACATCTTCTAACAAAGTCCCCCACAATCTCTTTTTGTCCTTTAATGTATGGACATAACTAGAGAAATTTTCTTGATGCCTTCTCCTTCTTTAATGGATAGATAAAAATTTAGAGAGAGGAGAGTGATGAGAGAGAGAGAGAGAGAAGTTGGAACCTGGTTCAGAGAAAGAGAGAGGGAACAAATGAGATCAATGTTAGAAATAGGATTTTAGGTATTGTACAATAACATATTAGATATTGTACAATAACATATATACAAGTAAAGAATGCGTTTTTTTTTCATTTCAAGGTTCGCAATATCTATATCGGACCTTTCATATAAGTATCCGGATCGGTAGTATCGGCGGTTTCAGATCGGAGTATCCGATATTTTGGTATCAGAAGGAAAATAATTATTAACAAATTATTAACATTTTAGAAAATAAAATTATACATTTAGGCATAATTTTAAGTATTTCATGTGTTGTTTCTTAGTAGTTTTGAATTGAATAAAATAGTAGTCATCCATGCCTATTGGCTTACCCGTAATAGATACGTTTTCTTCTTTTACATGCTTTTACGACCTTACCATGGTTTTACATCATTGTTGATTAGTTTTGTTTTCGTTCAATTTTCTTTGTTGAATTGACTGACAAATAGACCTCCAATATCGATATTGGTCAGTATCGAGTATCGATCGGTATTGGATCGGGACTAATGCTCACCCCTAATAAAAATAAAACATCATCGGTTCTTACGTGAAGTTGTATTGTACTCCATGGTCGACCTCATAGATCTGGACGGTCTCGGCAAACTTTTTAAAACCTAATCGAATGAGCCCACGAAAAATAAAGGTTGAAGGAGAGATCTAACCTGAATAGAGCGAACTAGGAGGGAAAAAAAAGGTGTTAGAAAAGATTTGGGGACTTCTGAAAAAAATAAAAGACTAGAAGGAGGGGGGATGATATGCGTAAGGATCAGTAAGAATAAAGGAAGAGGGTTAAGAAGGTCCGAAGGAGGGATTATTGGAAGCTCGAATAGATTATTGCTATTGCCAGAGAGGAATAAGATCCTGACATGTAAAGGGTATCAACAAAAGAAATGTTAAAAAAATGTTGAGTCGACAATGTCGAGACGAGACCAACATTTGAAAATCGGTTTAAACCAAAACATTCAACCAGTTGGACTGTGAACCTTTATAGAAAATGGTACGGTCCAAACAGTTGAACCTATTGGACAGTGGAACCGCCGATCACGGTTCTAGCTAACCGTACGGTTCATTTTTTTTATAATAATTTTCTAGCCAATAAGCATAGCTTAATACATACGAAATTTGAAAATATGGTATCCCATGAGAGACTTTGTAGCACCTACGAAGAGCTAAAATTGTAATTAAGACTTATCTGGATACGAATAAATTTATTAGAATCCGGTTTGGATGGGTCTATCAAGAGCTAGTTTTGTGATCTATATGTTATGATAGGAAGGTTTTGATTTTGAAAAGCAATGGATGTACTATCATATGATGATATATATAACATGTTAGACTACCCTTTATACTCTCTCTATTATGCATGCATGGACGTTTCAGTCGAACCGACTATTAGACTGTGAACTGTTCACTTTAACGGCCCCATAGTTTAACTGGTTTTTAAAACATTAGTCGTTACCATATTCACGAGTTCGAAACTTCAGAATAATTTAGCATCGAACAAAAGGTTGGAAAAGTCCAAATATTCGACAACGGTTCGAACCCTGTTTTTTTTAACATAGAGTGGGATGATTGTATGAGTAATGTATAACTATAATTTTATAATAATAACTCATAATTTTAAACTATGTACTAAGAAGTTTCACCAAATAGTAAAAAAACTGAATTATCACTATTGTTCGTCCTATTAGTAATGTATACCTTTGTAATAATAACTCATCTTTAAACTATATACTAAAGTATTTCACCAAACATTGCAAAGAATGAATTATCACTGTTGCTTGTCCTATTTCCCACAATTTGGTCTATTTTCTCTATGGAACCAGAATTTGTAGAGGAGAGTATTCTATAGAAATCTCCATCAATGAGATTAATTCAGTTACATGTGATTGTTTTGTCCAAAAAAACAACCATACTTAAATGTTCTTCCGTTGACATGATCAAATCGCAATCACATCATATGAATCAAAGGGTCATATGTTGCATGATAAAAGTACTTGATCAAAATCATAACTATCTAACTAAATAATTAAAAAATTGTCTTGCAATGTTATCAAGCTTACACATCTATCCTGCACATTTGCATCAGAGATAAACGTGTGCACAAGACTTGATCAACCAAAACCAATATCTGATTATTAGTTTCAGTACCATATCTTTGGGAAAGAAAGTGATATTCAAAATTTTCATATATCCTACGTTAGGTCACCCAACACAAACACCTTTGTGTTTGTACCACGCATCCGATGCACAAATCTGTTGTATGTGAATTCACACACGTGAACGATCAGATCGATCTAGGTTTATGATATATCTAATCTATCCATGTCTAGATCATCATGCTCATCTCATGAGTAGTGATTGAATGTGAATCGATACGAATCTTTATCATATCGATTCATCTCATGAACCAATGCAATCTCGATTCGATTGTAGGAAGATTATAGGCCTAGGAAACACGGATGCTCCGAAACTAGTGCCATATCACTTCGTGTCGGATATTTACTAGGCAACACTTGCACTCCAAAATCAGTGTTGCATCCGGGTCGTCGTGTCTTTATCGTGTCGTATTTGTACCCGTGTTAACATAGACGCACACTTAACATCTTGCCAAATTTTCCCACTAATCTTTTAACTCCTAAGTTTTGAGCAGTATATAATAATAATAATAATAATAAATGTAGTGCTCTTCAAAATCAAATCTTCCCCATTTCTAAAGAGAAAGACAAGAAAGAAAGAAAGAAAGAATAAAAAATTCAAATCTTTCCCTTTTCCTACAGTCCATGCTGCACCGACACAGCAGCACTACACCGAACGGGCACAGGGATACAATAAGGGACCGATTTCGACGTGTCCGATACGTTTGTGACAAGAAACGAGGCCGCTCCTCAAGAAAACAACAACAGAACATACGGATCAAAGAAAGGTTCGGAGCAATCAGAGGAAGCTTTGGGAATCAAAAAGGCGTTACTTTTGTAGCAAGACAAAAAAAAGTCTACAATCAAGAAAATCAACAACTTCCACCATTTCTGCTTCCACCATTTCTTCAGAGACCAATAAGGAGAAAAAGTTCAACACGAACACAACACCAGACGGACACGGGGACTCGGACACGAGACAGATAAAACGAAGAAAGAGATAATCAAGACCCTAATTCTTACCGATTTGGTGAGGAATGATGGCCGCGTCCTTCCTTCAAATTATTTTGTTTTGGGGGCTTTTTTGGGAAATTTTTTAGGAGTGTGGAGGTCTCGAGAAAGAAGCAATAGAGGGGACTGGAGAGAGATGCTTGGTGGATCGGGTTGTCCGGTCAAAGCCGAGCTAGGCCGGCCCATACTAGATCAAAGCACGTGCCTGGCCGGCCCGTTTCTCCATTTGGGTCGGCTTGAGTTTAACTTTCTACTATCTTCCTAACGGGCCAGGCCGGATTTTATTCCATATGAAGGCCCGTCCCGCACCATGTTCGGCCCTCCACATCCTTTGTTGTGGGCTCCACCCACATACCCGTAACCGTTTGGAGGGTGTGGATATTTTACTTAAAAAATCCCCTTACGACCCTTTCTGGTCGTTTGAGGGAACATTTTGGTATATAAAAAAAAAAAAAAAAAAAAAAGTCTTCTTAGCCCGAGACAAAAACCAAACCGAAAGGGACATGTGGCAGCTCCGGATTGGACCCAAAAAAATTAAAAAATAACACCCCCTGCTAACATAGGCCGAAAAAATCGGTCAATCAAAGGCCGACACGTGGCCGCGATTTCAGTTGCGGTTGAAACAGCGATCCTGTAGACCTGTTGAAAAAAAAATCCAACAACCATATTAGGGCTTGTTTGGTAAGGGCCCGTTTGGTAAACCGTATTTGAAGGTAGGATTTGGATTTTTACGGATTTGGAGAGAAATCCATGGAATCATATGTTTGGTTGGAGATGGATTTGGATATGAAAAGTATGACAAAATCAAAAACTTGGATTTGGTTGGATTTTGGAGAAAAAAATAATTATTCTTTAATAAATTCGTTAAAATATTTATTATTTAATAATTTTGTTAAAAATTAGTTATTCTTTAATAATTTCATTAAAAGTAATTATTCTTTAATAATTTCGTTAAAAATTAGTTAATTAATAAAAAAATAACTATTTTATTGGTATTATTAATTAATAAAAAAATAGTATTATTAATTAAAAATTAAGTTAATTAGTTAATTTCGTTATAATATTAATTAATAATTTATTAGTATTATTATAATGTTAATTAATAATTTATTAATTAGTTAATAATCATAATTTACTAGTATTATTATATTATTATTATAATATTAATTAATAATTTATTAGTATTATTATAATATTAATTAATAATCATATCCTATGTTTAGTATTATTAATTAAAAAATTAGTTAATTAGTTAATTTCGTTATAATCATAATTAATAATTTATTAGTATTATTATAATATTAATTAATAATTTGTTAATAACTGTTTTATTATAATCTTAATTAATATTTTTCAATCACAATTAGAATCATATTTTTATAGTAATTTAATTAATAATTTACTAATCATAATAATATTAATTTATAATTACTATTTTTAAAATATTTAATTATAGTTACTTAATTGTTAATTATTAATTATTAATCAATAATTATAATTTATAATTATTAATCGTTAATAAAAAATTATCAATTGTTAATTATTAATTATTAATTATTAATCGTTAATTATAATTTATAGTTATTAATTATTAATTATTAATCATGACTATAATTTAATTATTAATCATAAATCCAAATCCTATGTTTGGTTGGAGTTGGATTTGAATAGTGAAATTCATGATTTGGATTTGGAGGATTTCCAAATCCAAATCCAAATAGTAAAATCTGGTTACAGAGATAATATGGGGCAGTCTGGCCATTTCACTAAAATTGACCAAAATACAATCATAACCGCCATAAAGTATTATATTACAAAAATATTTGTGGTCATTTTAATCCTCTATAACTCCATAAATATGGTTTTATTTATTTATTTACATCACAAATTTACAACTCAACTTTTTTTAAACTCTTATTTACTTTCACCACTAGGGCTTCTAGACTTCTACTATTCACTACTCAGTCTAAAGGCCATGAATAAAGAACAATAATCATATAGCAACCACAAGGTCCCACAACCTCAACCGATGCAATCATAGGGGATATAAGGCGACGGAGGAGGAGGACCTTGCCGTCATAGTTCATCTAGTATATGATAAACACTTCTGCGGAGTTTATAATGAGAATATTACAGTTGTCATGAGTGTAATTCGTGTTGAATATATAAAATATAGAACTCGAATAAAATGGGTACTTAAAAAATGACATGTGAAAATTACATAGGCATCTAGATTATTGTATCTAGTATCTACTTATTGTATCTGTCACTCCCCGTTCCCAGAATGCGTATTTTTATACATGTACAACTCATGAGTATTTATTTAATATTTATCATGTATTATCCTGTATTTAAATTCCTTTAATTTTATGTTAATCAATTAATCTGTTCTTTAAATTTTCATGTTAATTATATTTCTGCAATTTTATTTCTGCACTTTATTTCCTGCTTTTATTCTCTGCTTTAGCTAGGCTTTGGGTTCGGGTTGGCTTTGGTTGGATCCCCTACAACCCGACCCATTGGACCCATTGGACCCGGCCCAACTCCCACCTACCACCCCCTTTTCTATTTAAAGCTTACATCTCTTTCTCTCTCCTCATAAACTCACATTCTCACCATTACTCCTCTTCTTCTTCTTCATTACTCTCTCCACCTACCAAACCGTAGGCAAGTACAACTTGCTCCACATGAGAACCCATGTTTTTATGGTTCATTTATCTTCCTCTCGTGATCCTAAGAGAGTTTAGAACTTGGCATTTTTTATTTCGAAGTCTTAATTTTTGTAGATCTAGAAATGAGTTATTTTCGGAGTTTGGTGGTTTTGATCTATCAAACTTCTTTGTTTTCAAGTTTTGATGGTTCTATGTTGTAGAGAGTTTTATTCTACCCAATTTTGACCTTTGGAAAGTTGGATTTGGACTTGTTTTGACCAAGTTATGGACCTTTGAAGCTTTGGGGTGCAACCATGGAGTTCTTGCTGTTTGGAGAAGATAGTGAGCAGTGTATGCTAGCTTTTTAGCTTGCGTCACTGAGCTGTGCGCGCTCTTTAGCGCAGCACAGTATGGAGTCCATACGCTACCTTTTTAGGTAGCGTGTGTCTTGCATACGCTACCTTTTGGAAGCGTATGTCATATGGAGTTCATACGCTACCTTTTGGGAGCGTATGACTTGCATACGCTGACTTGAATGGTCAGGAGTCGTATGGAGTTCATACGCTACCTTTTGGGAGCGTATGACTTGCATACGCTCACTTGGATAGTGAGGAGTCGTATGGGGTTCATACGCTGCATTTTTGGAGCGTATGTCTTGCATACGCTCACTTGGGTGACTAGGGGTCGTATGGAGTTCATACACTGCTTGACTTGAGCGTAGCTTGACCTGAGCGTACGCTGACATGAGTGTAGCCTGCTTACCCTGGATCTTCTATAGCCCTGTATATTGATATTTTATTAGATATTTAACGTCCATTTTATATCCTTACGCCTTTTTGGCATAAACTCGATAAAATCATGATATGATAATATTGTTAATATCAATTGTTATGTGGAATGTGCCTTGTGTCCCGGTTGATTTTTGGGATACCCAGTATGACTGGGACTTGACCATGAGAGTTATAGACTCGACCCCCGTTTAATGCTAATTGACTTTCATACATTGTCACCATTGATAATAATGGTTATCTTGACTAAATTAATCATGCGTTCCTAGTCGGAACTAAGAGACTGGCTAGTCGTCTTATTGAATTGAATGAATGAGACACGTTCATGTTATGGACTATTGTAATCGACTGGCTGATCCCGAATATTGACTTACATGCACATGCAGGCTTCAATCTATTTATTTATTTATTTACTTATTTATTTTCTACAAAAGAAGCATGTGTACTTTATGGTCAAGACATGATTACCGTGGTTAGATTTGATTGTTGCATTACGCTATGTAAGATCTGCAACCTAACCGCACTGGTATCATTGTAGAGTTGTGCATATCGTACCCCGTACGAAAGTACTCATTTGAATGACCATGATCCACGGCATGGGATTTCACTCAACGTAGGGACTATTAAGTTAAATAAAATAATGATGGCATGGAGAGAATGGATTCCCGAGTTCTTACATGGCAGCCTCCTTGGGACAAGTAATACCCGACGGGCCGGCTGGTTCCCACAGATACTGTAAAACTGCCACACGGACAGGGAACAGTATCTGCTTTTATTATTATTGTATATTATATATTGACGGGCGTCCTGCTAGGACTCGTCTAATTCATGCATGGCGCACATGATTGACTGGATAGACTAGCCTTGCTCGCACATGGTAAGAACTGAGGAATCCCTAATTGCATTATTCCAGGATAACTTGGGACTCACAATAGCAAGCCGTAGTAGTTGAATGGCCGTTTAAATTGATTTGTTTGTGCACTGTACCTACTCTGTTACCTAACTGGAATGATCAGAATGTCAGGACATGACGGGCCAACTTCTGTCCTTGTTTGGTTGGGAGGTTGGTTCGAAGTGTCGTGCTGTGATGTGAATCCTAGTAGCAAGCAGAGATTTATTAGTATTATTCTCTTACATTACTGGTTTTAGTTCTCATGTCGTGCTTCCTTGTGGTACTTGCTATTAGAGGTCTAACCTCTCTGGTTTTGCATGGCCAGATTTAGAGCCGATCCCCGAGGATCCAGCTTACTTCTACCTCCAAGATGGTCAACACTAGAGGGATGATCGCAGGAGGACTCGAGTGGGTTTCTTACTTCCCCGCTCGTTTTGTTATCTACTTTATACCTTAGCCGTTTGGCACCGACATGTTAGTCGGATTGTCTTGTACTTACTTTTACATAATTGTAATTAAAGTCAGACTGCAGCTGATAACAATTGTGTATACTTTTGCTACATCAATCTGGCTATGTTTTGTAAAGCCAGATATCAAGAACATTTGACAGAGCGTTTGGGACGCCTTACTGCTTTATCTTACATGTTCTCTATTACTGTTTCTTGTTTGAATGATTGAGACAATAGATGTGAAGAGACCATAGTGAGACTTTCATGTAGTATGCACTCCCTCGTCTTTTAGACAGCATTGATCGTATTATACGGTATTCATCTACCCGTAATACGTAGCTGGCTGAGTCATTCCCCCGCTCTCCAGTATTCTGGTTCTGGGGCGTGACAAGGTTTTAGTGGTGGCCCATGCAGGTCTGATTTTAGACTTGTGGGGTGTTTAATAGGATGTCTCAATCACACATGTTTTCCCTTGATCTCATGATTCGTTACTCTCAACTCTAGCTTGACATTCCAGTATCTTTTGACTTCATTGATCCTTCATGTCCGGTCGTTTGATTATTCTCTTGTCCCTTCTCTTAGGGGCACTTCGTCCGCATCGGTCAGAGCTGGACAACAGCAGGAGCAACATGGACAACCTGACCCTGTTGGTCAGCAACAAGAGCCGGTACTAACTCAGGAGGCTACTCAAGAAGAAGTGATAGTGGAAGCGGCAGCTGGATCGCAGTATCCAGATGTTCCACCACCACCAACAGTTCCACCTACTCCTGCGAAGATGGACACACCAGCCCTTCTGGAGATCATGAGAGGGATGATGGCTACTAAGCAACACCAGATGTTAGCCCAGCAGCGCATGCATGCTCAGTTACAAGAGCAGAATGTACTACTCAACCAAGGATTACAGACGGCATTGGAAAGAGGGGCGAGGCCAGATTCAGGAGCGTCAGCCCGGTTTTGCAAGTACAACCCTCGCCGTTTCGAGGGCACGGAGGATGCCATCTCAGCAGATGCATGGCTTAAGGATATTGAGGCTATTCTGACAGCCGCTTAGGTGCCGGCAGAAGAACGTGTGGATCTAGTGAAGTTGTTACTTCAGGATCTCGCACGTGATTGGTGGGAAGCAGAGGAAGTAGGCATCAGACGTCTTGTTGCATGGGACGATTTTACTGCAAGGTTCAAGACGAAGTATTATGGAGTTGTGGCGCAGTTTGAGCTACAACAGAAGTTTATCAACCTCAGACAGGCTGGCAAGACCGTAGATGCTTATGCAGCGGAGTTCTGCAGATTGAGTAGGTTTGCCCCAGAGATGGTAGCAACGGAGCGCCAGAGGACGATGAGGTTCCAGCAAGGGTTTCATCTTGAGCTCTTGCAATTGATAGAGGAGCACAATTACCAAACTTTTGATAAAATATTGACGGCAATCCGCAGGCATGAGATCACCATTCAGAGGCTTGCGGCAAGGACTGGAGGTCAGAAGAGATCCCACAGTCAGATTGAAGGAGGAGGGGGAGCAGCGCCCCGAACAACAGCACCATCTCCTGGCATTCGTATCCACGATGTGGCGATGCGAGGGCCAGCACCACCACCCAGGCAACAGCAACAGCAACAGAGGAAGAACCAGCAACCCCCAGCGGGCTGCACTTATTGTGGGAAGATGGGACACACTAGAGATGTGTGTCGGACATTGAATGGACTATGTTTGATATGTGGAAATCCAGATCATCGGGTTACCATATGTCCCATGAATTCGAGGTCAGGAGGATCAGTGCAGCAGTTTCCTGCTCTGCCAACACCAGGGGCAGGACAGTATCGAGGACCAGCGGTAGCAGTGAGGCCGTTGGCACAGCGTCCGTTAGTACCGCAGGCTCAGATGTTTCGGCAGCAGGGACCGCCGATGCAGCAACACCAGCATAGACCACCCCAGCATCATCAAGGCAGGGGCCAGCAGCAGCACCAGGCTAGGCCGCAACATGGGAACCAGCAAGGAGGTCGAGGGCAGGCATTCACACTGTCCTTGGAAGAGGCATTAGCATCGGAAGATGTTGTGGCAGGTAACATTCTCATCGTCTCATATCCCGCTGTAGCATTATTTGATTCGGGAGCATCACACTCATTTATATCTGCACGATTTGCGACACGGCTAGGAATGGAGTTCGAGGCATTGCCAGGGAGGTTGAATATACTCACCGGTAATGGGCTCGTAGGAGTTAGTAGAGTTATTCTAGCGTGTAGTGTTGTAGTTTGCGGGCATTCCTTACCCGCCCAGTTGATAGAATTTCATGTTGGAAATTTCGACGTTATCTTAGGCATGGACTGGCTGAAAGACAGTCATGCGACAATAGATTGTCGTAGCGGGAGTGTATCTTTTGATATTTCAGGCATGAAAAAATTCACCTTAGTCAGATCAGAGGCACCTCAGCAAGACCATGGAGTAATAACGGTAATGGAAGAAGTTCAGGTTCCGAAGGTAGTTGAAGAATTTTTAGACGTGTTTCCCGAAGAACTTCCCGGTCTGCCACCGGTTAGAGATATTGAGTTCAGTATAGAATTGACACCTGGAACTAAACCGATATCAGATCGGGTTTACAGAATGGCGGATTCGGAGCAGGCCAAGGTATATCAGCATATAGAGGATTTGAAGGAGAGGAAGTTTATCCCAGCTAGCGTATCGCCGTGGGCAGCACCAGTGGTACTTGTGGGAAAGAATGATGGATCATCCAGATTGTGCATCGATTACAGGAAGCTTAACGCGGCAACAGTGAAGAACAAGTACCCATTACCCAGGATCGACGACTTATTTGATCAGTTGAGCAAGGCTAGAGTTTTCTCCAAGATAGATCTTCGTTCAGGGTATCACCAAGTGAGGGTTCGGAAGGAAGGCATTCCCAAGACAGCATTCAGGTCGAAGTATGGGCATTATGAATTCTTGGTAATGCCGTTTGGTTTGACCAATGCTCCAGCAATATTCATGGATTTGATGAACCGCATCTTTATGCCGTATTTAGATCAATTTGTCGTAGTATTTCTCGACGACATTCTTGTGTACTCTGCTAGTGAAGAGGAGCATGAAGACCACCTCAGGAAAGTGTTGCAGGTTCTGAGAGAGAACCAGTTGTATGCCAAGCTCAGCAAGTGTGAGTTCTGGATGGACCATATTTCATTCTTGGGTCATATCGTATCAGGAGCTGGAGTAGCAGTGGATCCCAAGAAGGTAGAAGCAGTAGAGAGTTGGCCAGTACCCAAGACCGTAGCTGA
This sequence comes from Iris pallida, assembly GCA_029216955.1. NCBI lineage: Eukaryota > Viridiplantae > Streptophyta > Magnoliopsida > Asparagales > Iridaceae > Iris > Iris pallida. The sequence goes on from JANAVB010031619.1 coordinate 3,773,483, forward strand.
TGTACGGAGTTTCTTGGGATTGGCAGAATATTACAGAAGATTTGTATCAGATTTTGCGAGACTTTCAGCACCCATGACCCGCTTGACACGGAAGGATGTGCCATTCGTTTGGTCGGCAGAATGCCAGGCATCATTTGAGAATCTGAAGCAGAAGTTGATATCAGCACCCATTCTTACATTGCCAGTTGGATCTGGAGGTTTTACTGTATATTGTGATGCGTCAGGTAAAGGACTTGGATGTATCCTCATGCAGCACGGGAAGGTGATAGCATATGCATCTAGGCAGCTTCGAGACCACGAGAAGAATTATCCAACTCATGATTTAGAGTTGGCGGCAGTAGTATTTGCTTTGAAGCTATGGAGGCATTACTTATATGGTGACCGAGTAGACATGTACACAGACCACAAAAGTCTGAAGTACATCTTTACTCAGAAGGAGCTGAACATGAGGCAGAGAAGATGGCTAGAGCTGATCAAGGATTATGACGTGGAGCTTCAGTATCATCCAGGCAAGGCTAATGTGGTAGCAGGCGCTCTCAGCAGAAGGGGCGGCGCATTTATGTTGACAACACAGAAGCATATCTTAGAAGACCTTCAGGAGATGCGCATAGAGGTTATACTTCCTAGCGATATAGGAGTTCTGGCAAGTCTACAAGTTCAATCCGACTTGGTAGACAGGATCAAGGCAGCTCAGGCACAAGACCCAAGGATTCAGAAGCTTAGGACAGAATGTGAGTCAGGGCACAGAAAGGAGTTAAAAATTTATAAAGATGGTACACTTAGGTTTGGATCACGTCTATGTGTGCCTAGTGGAGATATCAGACAGAAAGTTATGGCAGAAGCTCATAGTTCTCAGTATTCTATACATCCTGGAGGGACCAAGATGTACAAGATATCAAGCAGCACTTCTGGTGGAACGGAATGAAGAGGGAGATAGCTAGGTTTGTTTCCTGTTGCTTGATATGTCAGCAAGTAAAGGCAGAACAGCAGAGGCCAGCTGGATTATTGCAACCGCTTCCTATCCCGAAATGGAAATGGGAGCATATTACAATAGACTTTGTGACCGGTTTACCGAGATCACCAAGTGGTAAAGATGCTATTTGGGTGATAGTAGATCGGCTTACAAAGGTAGCACACTTTTTTCCTTTCAGAGTAGGGCAATCTACAGAAAAGTTGGCAGAGTTGTATATACAACAGATAGTCAGGCAGCATGGAGTTCCTGTCAGTATTGTGTCAGATCGAGATACCCGTTTTACATCACATTTCTGGAAAAGCTTGCATCATAGTCTGGGTACCAAGTTAAGATTTAGCACGGCTTACCATCCGCAGACGGACGGGCAATCGGAAAGGACAATTCAGACTTTGGAAGATATGTTGCGAGCTTGCACTCTAGATTTTGGAGGATCTTGGAAAAGTCACCTGCACTTAGTTGAGTTTTCTTACAACAACAGTTATCAAGCCAGTATCCAGATGGCGCCATTTGAGGCACTATATGGTAAGAAGTGTAGATCGCCACTAGCATGGGATGATATCGGGAAAAGAAAGATGCTAGGCCCAGAAATGATTATTCAGACGGTTGAAGTGATTAAGGGAATTAGAGAGCGACTTCGTGTTGTGCAGGATCGACATCGTCATTGGGCGGACCAGCATCATAGGCCGCTAGAGTTTTCTGTTGGGGACCACGTGTTCTTGCGGATCTCACCTACCCGTGGGGTCATTAGATTTGGCGTTCGCGGGAAGTTGAGTCCGCGATACGTAGGCCCATTTGCTATTCTTGATAGGATAGACGATGTTGCTTATCGTTTATCCCTTCCACCTTCGTTACGAGAGGTGCATGACGTGTTTCATGTATCTCAATTGCGAAGGTATGTATCAGACCCCAGCCATATCCTCGATCATTCAGAACTGGTTGTTGGTACCAACCTGTCTTACGAGGAACAGCCTGTGTCCATCTTGGACCGAAGAGAGAAGATACTCAAGAACTGAACAATTAACCTTGTCCGGGTTGCTTGGGATCATCACTCTTTGGAAGAGTCAACGTGGGAACGTGATGATGATATCTGATCACGGTATCCACATCTGTTTGACTCACAAGGTATATTTTTTCTGTGTACCTGATTGTCTTGATTTCTCATGCTTATCACCTTATGGGTAGAATTGCTTGATATCGTAAATTGATGGATTTACATATATGTTACTTGCTATGGACATTGTAAAATGATTGCTTGATTAAATTGCTTGTACTTAGATTAGTTTAGCCCCGATATTTCTATCCTGCTTAGGGTTTGAAATTTCGAGGATAGAATTTTTCTAAGGAGGGTAGAGATGTCACTCCCCGTTCCCAGAATACGTATTTTTATACATGTACAACTCATGAGTATTTATTTAATATTTATCATGTATTATCCTGTATTTAAATTCCTTTAATTTTATGTTAATCATTTAATCTGCTCTTTAAATTTTCATGTTAATTATATTTCTGTAATTTTATTTCTGCACTTTATTTCCTGCTTTTATTCTCTGCTTTAGCTAGGCTTTGGGTTCGGGTTGGCTTTGGTTGGATCCCCTACAACCCGACCCATTGGACCCATTGGACCCAGCCCAACTCCCACCTACCACCCCCTTTTCTATTTAAAGCTTACATCTCTTTCTCTCTCCTCATAAACTCACATTCTCACCATTACTCCTTTTCTTCTTCTTCATTACTCTCTCCACCTACCAAACCGTAGGCAAGTACAACTTGCTCCACATGAGAACCCATGTTTTTATGGTTCATTTATCTTCCTCTCGTGATCCTAAGAGAGTTTAGAACTTGGCATTTTTTATTTCGAAGTCTTAATTTTTGTAGATCTAGAAATGAGTTATTTTCGGAGTTTGGTGGTTTTGATCTATCAAACTTCTTTGTTTTCAAGTTTTGATGGTTCTATGTTGTAGAGAGTTTTATTCTACCCAATTTTGACCTTTAGAAAGTTGGATTTGGACTTGTTTTGACCAAGTTATGGACCTTTGAAGCTTTGGGGTGCAACCATGGAGTTCTTGCTGTTTGGAGAAGATAGTGAGCAGTGTATGCTAGCTTTTTAGCTTGCGTCACTGAGCTGTGCGCGCTCTTTAGCGCAGCACAGTATGGAGTCCATACGCTACCTTTTTAGGTAGCGTGTGTCTTGCATACGCTACCTTTTGGAAGCGTATGTCGTATGGAGTTCATACGCTACCTTTTGGGAACGTATGACTTGCATACGCTGACTTGAATGGTCAGGAGTCGTATGGAGTTCATACGCTACCTTTTGGGAGCGTATGACTTGCATACGCTGACTTGAATGGTCATGAGTCGTATGGAGTTCATACGCTACCTTTTGGGAGCGTATGACTTGCATACGCTGACTTGAATGGTCAGGAGTCGTATGGAGTTCATACGCTACCTTTTGGGAGCGTATGACTTGCATACGCTCACTTGGATAGTGAGGAGTCGTATGGGGTTCATACGCTGCCTTTTTGAAGCGTATGTCTTGCATACGCTCACTTGGGTGACTAGGGGTCGTATGGAGTTCATACACTGCTTGACTTGAGCGTAGCTTGACCTGAGCGTACGCTGACATGAGTGTAGCCTGCTTACCCTGGATCTTCTATAGCCCTGTATATTGATATTTTATTAGATATTTAACGTCCATTTTATATCCTTACGCCTTTTTGGCATAAACTCGATAAAATCATGATATGATAATATTGTTAATATCAATTGTTATGTGGAATGTGCCTTGTGTCCCGGTTGATTTTTGGGATACCCAGTATGACTGGGACTTGACCATGAGAGTTATAGACTCGACCCCCGTTTAATGCTAATTGACTTTCATGCCTTGTCAACATTGATAATAATGGTTATCTTGACTAAATTAATCATGCGTTCCTAGTCGGAACTAAGAGACTGGCTAGTCGTCTTATTGAATTGAATGAATGAGACACGTTCATGTTATGGACTATTGTAATCGACTGGCTGATCCCGAATATTGACTTACATGCACATGCAGGCTTCAATCTATTTATTTATTTATTTACTTATTTATTTTCTACAAAAGAAGCATGTGTACTTTATGGTCAAGGCATGATTACCGTGGTTAGATTTGATTGTTGCATTACGCTATGTAAGATCTGCAACCTAACCGCACTGGTATCGTTGTAGAGTTGTGCATATCGTACCCCGTACGAAAGTACTCATTTGAATGACCATGATCCACGGCATGGGATTTCACTCAACGTAGGGACTATTAAGTTAAATAAAATAATGATGGCATGGAGAGAATGGATTCCCGAGTTCTTACATGGCAGCCCCCTTGGGACAAGTAATACCCGACGGGCCGGCTGGTTCCCACAGATACTGTAAAACTGCCACACGGGCAGGGAACAGTATCTGCTTTTATTATTATTGTATATTGTATATTGACGGGCGTCCTGCTAGGACTCGTCTAATTCATGCATGGCGCACATGATTGACTGGATAGACTAGCCTTGCTCGCACATGGTAAGAACTGAGGAATCCCTAATTGCATTATTCCAGGATAACTTGGGACTCACAATAGCAAGCCGTAGTAGTTGAATGGCCGTTTAAATTGATTTGTTTGTGCACTGTACCTACTCTATTACCTAACTGGGATGATCAGAATGTCAGGACATGACGGGCCAACTTCTGTCCTTGTTTGGTTGGGAGGTTGGTTCGAAGTGTCGTGATGTGATGTGAATCCTAGTAGCAAGCAGAGATTTATTAGTATTATTCTCTTACATTACTGGTTTTAGTTCTCATGTCGTGCTTCCTTGTGGTACTTGCTATTAGAGGTCTAACCTCTCTGGTTTTGCATGGCCAGATTTAGAGCCGGTCCCCGAGGATCCAGCTTACTTCTACCTCCAAGATGGTCAACACTAGAGGGATGATCGCAGGAGGACTCGAGTGGGTTTCTTACTTCCCCGCTCGTTTTGTTATCTACTTTATACCTTAGCCGTTTGGCACCGACATGTTAGTCGGATTGTCTTGTACTTACTTTTACATAATTGTAATTAAAGTCAGACTGCAGCTGATAACAATTGTGTATACTTTTGCTACATCAATCTGGCTATGTTTTGTAAAGCCAGATATCAAGAACATTTGACAAAGCGTTTGGGACGCCTTACTGCTTTATCTTACATGTTCTCTATTACTGTTTCTTGTTTGAATGATTGAGACAATAGATGTGAAGAGACCATAGTGAGACTTTCATATAGTATGCACCCCCTCGTCTTTTAGACAGCATTGATCGTATTATACGGTATTCATCTACCCGTAATACGTAGCTGGCTGAGTCATTCCCCCGCTCTCCAGTATTCTGGTTCTGGGGCGTGACAGTATCTAGTATCTACCCTCTTGAGTAAGCAAACAACCATAGGACATGCAGGATGAAGCTCTATGAAAAGTTTACTTTGACGAAAGGTCTATTTTAATTTATTTAGCTATTAGTATTGTCAATTTAGGTTATCGCAATTATTATGTATCGGTTTTTTGGTTTATATGCTTTTATATTTATGTATTCTTATAGTGATTGTATTTAAGACTATTATTTTATCTTTCTATTTTATATTTGTATCGATCACTAATTTGGCATATTTATATTTATTCATTCTATGATATGTATATCTATAATTTGTAAGTTATGAAATAATTATACTAATTGGATCAACTAGTTAGATCAAAATACCAAGACAATAGAATTATAAGTCTAATTCGAGTTCAAATTTGCCCAATCAATATACACCAAAACCCAATACCCGTATTAGTTTGTTAATAGAAAATTTCTCAAAATTATATATATATATATATATATATATATATATATATATATATATATATATATATATATATATATATATATATATTGTGTGTGTGTGCGCGTGTGTGTGTGTGTTTTATGGTGAACATATGAAGACATAGTGCATCATGGTTAGGTGAATTCGATAGAAAAACATATTATTCTTTCTAATTATAATGAAAGTTATGAATATGACCAAAGTCGACTAAATCCGATGAAAATTGGAATGGGTTGGGTCCGGGCCGAAATAATACCTTGAAGAAGAAGACGAATAAGAAAAAAAATCGGTTGGAGATTATTCTTAAATTTTATTTATTTGTGAAAAATTAGTTACAAGAACACATCCACGCTCGTTGTCTATGGAAATCTATGGAAGGGCTCAGCTCGAAGTATTATTATATGCATATGCATTGGGGGGATTCTTTGAAGTGAATTGGGAGGTAAGTTAGGGTGGTATTATTTCTAAAATTTTGCTACATTCATATGCAAAAAAAAAAAAAAATTGTATTGCAATTTTGACTTGTTCCCTTATTTAAGGTGAGAGATTGAGAAATATTCACAGCATATAATTTAAAAAAAAGGTTTAAATGGAAGAGTGTTGTTGGAAAATTTTATCAACCTAATATATATTTAATATTCAAATAAAAATTCTATAGAACTACTATAAAGTCCACCATGTTATGTTTTTATAGACTTGAATTGAAGAATTAAGAAACATGATGTTCAAAAATTAGCTTAGGGTGAATGATGAGTGACAATATATTAAGGGGGCGTTTGGTACGCGGTATTTTTTTTTATTTTCGGAAAAATATAGTGTGGGAATCTATTACCATCTTTGTTTGGGCTATAAAAAAATTATTTCCGGGAATTATAAATATTCGGTTAAAAAGTTTACCCATAAAACATGGAAATTCTATCCCTTAAGAATATGTTGGTATTTTTCTTTTGCCCGGATAAAAAAAAATTGTTTAAACTTTTTTCTACTTTTTGATCATTTTTACCCTTTTTTTGTTTTTTTTGCCATTTTTGTTGTTTTTTTTCGTTTTTTTGGTCATTTTTGTTATTTTTTATCAAGTTTTTTTGTCTCTTTTTGTCATTTTTTAGTCATTTTTGTCGTTTTTATCGTTTTTTTGTTATTTTTGTCTTTTTTTTGTCGGTTTTTTTTTTCTTTTTTTGTCACTTTTTTGTCGTTTTTGTCTTTTTTTGTTGTTGTTTTTAGTATTTTTTGTCCTTTTTTGTTTTTTGTTTCTTTTTGTCATTTTTTGTCGTTTTTGTCTCTTTTTGTCGTTTTTTTGTCTTTTTTATCGTTTTTTTTGTTGTTTTTGTCGTTTTTTCTCTTTTTTGTCGCTTTTTACCGGTTATTGTCGTTTTTAGTAGTTTTTTGTATTTTTTTTCATTTTTGTCATTTTTTGTCATTTTTTGTCGTTTCTGTTATTTTTTGTCATTTTTCGTCTCTTTTGTCGTTTTTTCTCTTTTTTGTCGCTTTTTACCGGTTGTTGTCGTTTTTAGTAGTTTTTTGTATTTTTTGTCGTTTCTGTTATTTTTTGTCATTTTTTCGTCTCTTTTTGTCGTTTTTTATCCGTTTTTGTCGTTTTTTGTTTTCTTTTGTCGTTTTTAATAGTTTTTTGTCGTTTTTTCGGTTTTGTCTCTTTTTTATCGTTCTTAATAGTTTTTTGTCGTTTTTGTTGTTTTTTGTCATTTTTTGTCGTTTTTTATTATTTTTGTCGTTTTTCGTCTCTTTTTGTCACTTTTTGTCGTTTTTACCGATTTTTGTTGTTTTTGCCCTTTTTTGTCGTTTTTTTGTCGGTTTGGTATCTTTTTTGTCATTTTTAGTAGTTTTTTTGTCCTTTTTTGTCATTTTTGTTGCTTTTTGTTATTTTTTGTCGTTTTTTGTTATTTTTCGTCACTTTTTGTAACTTTTTTGTCGTTTTTTGCCGGTTTGTGTCCTTTTTTTGTTGTCTTTGTCCTTTTTTTGTTGACTTTTGTCGTTTTTAGTAGTTTTTGTCTTTTTTTTGTCGTTTTTTACCGGTTTTTATCGTTTTTTGTCGTTTTTTTGTTGTTTTTTGTGATTTTTTGTTTTTATTTTGTTGTTTTTTTTGTCATTTTTTTAGTAGTTTTTTTATCCTTTTTTTAGTAAATTTTTTTTAAATTTTTGTCCTTTTTTTGTGTTTTTTGTCGTCTTTTTGTCGTTTTTGGTCGTCTTTTTTTTGTCGTTTTTCTTTCTTTTTTGTCGTTTTTTTTGTTTTTGTCCTTTTTTTTTTCCTTTTTATCGTTTTTGTTGTTTTATGTCATTTTGTTGCTTTTTGTCGCTTTTGTTATTTTTTGGTCTTTTTTGTCGCTTTTTTATTGTTTTTTGGTTGTCTTTTTTTTTTCCATTTTTGTCATTTTGGTCTCTTTTTTTTTGGCCTTTTTGTCTTTTTGTCTTTTTTTTTTGTATTTTTGTCGGGTTTTATTTTTCGTTTTTTGTTTTTTTTTTTTTTTTTATCGCTTTTGGTTTTTTTTTCTTTTCATTTTTTAGTTTTTTTCTTATCATTTTTATCTTTTTTCGGGAATATTTATATAGTCACCAAACATGAAAATATAATTTTTCAAAAAATTTAATCATTTGAAATTTGATTTTCGAAAATATAGAATTTTCGGCTATATAGTATTCCGCATACCAAACGTTCTCTTAAAGACATGATCATATATGAATCCTTTTTTGGGAAGATAGAGATAGTGGCGCTTTGATATGTACAACACAAAGTGGGAAAGTACTTTACATGTGACTTGTTGTATGGATATCTGAGTTTTAATGTTTGGAATTGGATACATATTTTATAGGGATATTTTAGCATATACCCATATTCTAAATATTGATATTGCATATACCTCCACTATTATTTTTAACTACCAAATACTCCCATTTTTTGTACGAAAAGTAAAAAAATTAATATATACCCCCACTTTTTTTTGTTGTTTTACATAAGGATGGGGGTATTTACTAGTTTAAAAAAATAGTTGGAGCATATGCTAATATTAACATTTGGAATGGAAACATTTGCTAAAATATTCCTATTTTATATGAGGAAGAAGTCAAATTCATACTTTAATATTTTAATGTCTAGATATGAAGTAGGTGGAAAAGTAAAAAAGAGAGAGTATATTATAACAATAACAAACACTAATTAATTATCTAACTAATTGATAACTATTTATCAATAGGGAAGATTTATGAAATGCCCAAAAACTAAAAAAGTTTTATGTAAAACCCACCGCTAAAAAAACTTTCATCGCGTGCCCAGAATTAGAGAAACTTATCCAAAGCGGGTTCCAAATGACCATTTTGCCCTTCCTTTTAATTTATTGAAAACACCCACAAAACTGCTCTTAAAAAAACGTTCAATACTCCATCTTCTTCCATACGCTGCTCACTTTCGAATCTAGGTTTTCTCCTCAAAATCTTCAAAAACTCGTCGAAAAATTTCGGAAAGACCGGGATAAACGACAAAAGTGCTAAAACGGAGGTCCAAACATCATTTTTTTGCGAATCTAAAATTTCGGAAGGCCGTCTAACGATGAAACTGTTACTTTCAGTCTCCTCGACGATACGCTCATTTTGCGACAAACGGGACCTCGTTTCGACCTCCCAGTCAAAAGTTATGGCCCTCCAAAGTTTCAGCTAACCATAAAATGCAGGAGAATGACATTCTCCGTCTTAATTTACACGGAGAATGACCATTCTCCGTCTTAATTAGGACGGAGAATGACATTCTCCGTCTTAATTTACACGGAGAATGGTCATTCCAGTGTTAAAACGCAGGAGAATGACCATTCTCCGTGTTAAAAACACGGAGAATGCCATTCTCCGTGTTAAATGAAACGGAGAATGTCATTCTCCGTGTTAAATAAAACGGAGAATGGCATTCTCCGTCCTAATTAAGACGGAGAATGGCCATTCTCCGTGCTAAATTAAACGGAGAATGACTATTCTCCGTCTTAATTAGGACGGAGAATGCCATTCTCCGTGTAATTTATCACGGAGAATGGTCATTCTAGTGTTAAAACGCAGGAGAATGACCACACGGAGAATGTCATTCTCCGTGTTAATTAGGACGGAGAATGCCATTCTCCGTCTTAAATAAAACGGAGAATGCCATTCTCCGTCCTAATTAAGACGGAGAATGACATTCTCGGTCCTAATTAAGACGGAAACGGAGAATGTCATTCTCCGTCTTAATTAGGACGGAGAATGGCATTCTCCGTCTTAAATAAGACGGAGAATGGCATTCTCCGTCCTAATTAAGACGGAGAATGGTCATTTCCAGTGTTAAAACGTGTAATTTAGTTTTTTCAGGAATAAAGAGTTTCGTTCTTCTTTCAAAGCGATAATAATTCTTATGGAAAAGAAGAAGAAAGATCTTCTCTCCACAATTGAAGATCTGAGTTCAAATGTCTCCACGATGAAGATGATGATGATGGTGATGATGATGACGAGCGATGATCTGAGTTCGACTGAAGAAAAACACACCGAACTACGAACGATCTTTGCAATCTCTGCTGAATATGAGAGCAATGGAATTCAGATTTCCCGTGAAGAAGAAGAAGACGAAAATCGTAATCCAGATCTGAGTTTTTTGAATTCAAATACATATAGATGACCAATTCGCGCGGAGGGGTAGTTTCGGTATTATAAAAATAGCAGTTTCTAGCGGATGGCATCTAAAAGAGAATCTTGGAATATTTAACGTGAAAATACTTAATTCTGGGTATTTCATAAAACTTATCCAGCGGGTGGGCATTTCATAAAAGCCCACTCGAAATTGGGTTTCTCAGCAATTTCCAGTTATCAATAATAATTAATTGATAATTATTTATCAATAATATTTTTTAATTTATGTATATCACAAATTATTTTATGAACTAATTATAATGTAAATAATATTACTATTGTCAAAAAAATTTATTATAGCCTGGACTAATCGTGATGATTCCAGCGTTTTCGATATGCGTTCAACAACACGGTCCAAATTCTTTCGTGTCTATACTTCCTAGCTAGTTATTTAAAGACATTGACCAGCATTTGACTAATCTGTCCAAAATTGACATTAAATATTTTACAGTATCTTATTTTAGTTATTAGAAAATAATTAATTTTATTAACAAAATTGATAACCTTTAATAAAGAAGAAAAAGTAAAATGGGCACTTCCTTGAAAAAAATGAAAGAAGGGATGATGATCAAATATTCAACAACATTCCACCGACATGAACTATATTTTAATTGTGTAATGTCACTTCTTGTCTCACATTAAGGCCTCGTTTGGTTCACGGAAAGAAAATAAATTTTCTTTTATTTTCCATGAGAAAGAAAAAGTAAAATTTCTGTCACATTATTTTTTTTCATTATTTGGTAAAACAAAAAATTACCTAGGAAAGGAAAACAAAATATAACAATGTCCCAATAATATCCTTATCTTTTAAAATAAAAATAATATTATAAAAAATAATATTAATGGTAAAATAAATAATGACACATGGTTACTTTTCTCATAACTTTTGTAATAAATGTTGGAAAATGAGGAGAGAAAATCAATTTCATGGATCTTGAGTGGAACCATATTCCCACCAATTTTTTTCCTTGTCAGGAAATTGATTACCAAGTTTGTGGCTACCAAACAAAGGAAAGGAACAAATTTCCTTTCTTGGTTCCTTAAGGCCTCGTTTGGTTCGCGGAATAGAAGGGAAAGAAATCAATTCCTTGTCATTTCTTTTCCTTTGGAAAATTCTATTTCCCATTGATTTTCCTTTCCTATGTTTGAAAATGTCAAAGAATTTTGAAAGAAAAGTGATTATTTCAATGTGGAAAAGTGATTCCTTACTTGGATGGATGTAATTACTTTTTCCCCTAATTTCTCTTTCATTGGGAATCACTTTTCTTTCCTCCTCAATTTCTTTGGCACCCAAACATAGGAATGTAATTATTTTCCTTTTCCAACTCGAAGATTCCGCGAACCAAACGAGGCCCAAATTCGTGAACCAAACGAGACCTAAATGTTAATTAGTTGTTTTTGTTTTTATTTTTATTTTTATTTTTATTTTTATTATTGTTGTTGTTGTTGTTGTTTATGATGATGATGATGCAGCAAATCCCATAGAAAGTGGGCAAAGCAAATTATTCCATCCAACGTTGCTGATATACTTCAGATTCACAAATAAATTGAATGTCTAAATATTACTTTGCAAACGTATATATACTTCGAACATATATGTGCACATTATTTAGAAGATATAATATTACGAAATAGAGGTGAGCATTATTCAGTTTTGGACCGAAAATTGAAACCAAAACCGAACATTCGGTTCGATTTTTTTACAAAAAGAGAGAACTTTTGACTTGGCCCCCACCTTTAGGGGTGGGCATACGGTTCTAGGACCCGCGATTCCGACCCGGCCCGAATCGTAAAATGTCTTAACATGTCGGTTCCTAAATTTTGAAATTTAAACGGGACGGGTCGGGGCGGGTCGTGTGACATTAACGGGTCGGGACGGGTCCTATTTTCAAAATAAACGGGGCCCCGGTCCGACCCGTTTCTAGGAGTATATATTTTTTTATATCAATTTTTAGCATTTTTTGTTATTATAGTCTATACATAATAGAATATCTTATTGTTTACTAAACAAATTCTAGAAGTTTGGGAAGACATTAGACTTGTTTTGTTCTTATTGACAATATAACATATGTAAATGTTTACTATTATTGAATTTTTTAAACTTTTTTTGGACTCGTTTGGACCCGCGGGTCGACCCGTTTCGGACCCGTTTCAAACGGGTCGGGTCCGGTCCGGGTCCAATATTTTTTGGACCCGTCCCGCCCCGCTCCGCCAAGTAACGAGTCCGGTCCGGGTCCAACAAATTTGGACGCGGCCCGACCCGTGCCCACCCCTACCCACCTTATTTACCACATTTAAGGTGTACCCCACAGTTTTGCAAAAATGTAAGAGTCCTCCCACTTTCGACGGAAACCGTCCAAAACGGACGGTCAATAGCGTTGCCCAAAAAATTTGACGAAAGTATTCATCATTCTTCCTTGTCTAAAACACATGCACCGTTCTCCACCCCTTCCCCGCCGCCACTGCACCCCCCCCCCCCCCCCCCCCCCCCGACAGCTGCCCCCCTCACCGCTGCCGCTGTCCATCCCTCCCTACCCCTCCACCCCCCGTCGACGTTGTCCCCATCCCCGCTGCTCCACCCGCATCTGCCGCCATTGCCCCCCTCCCCCCCGTCTTCGCTGCCACCCCCTCCCCGTCGTCACTGCCCCCCCCCCCCCAACCCAATCGTCCTCCTCCTCCCGTCATCGAAGACCTTCGACACCGCCGAGGAGGGGGCAGCGATGACGAGGACGAGGAGGACGATGAGGGGGGGAGGGCAGTGACAACGGAGAGGTGGGACGGCAGCGACGACGGGGAGGGGGGGGCTGTCACGACCCGCACCCGGATATACGGATACGAATACGTGGTCACGTCCAGCCTACGTCGCAGTATCGGCGGTAGAACGCTGTCTAGTACCCAATAAATATACACTACATCCAGAAGGTCCATGAACTACAAATGTACTCAATCACAACTCAACATCTAAAGAAGATAAGACAGGAAAGATAACTAAGGTACAAGAGCAAATAGAAACTACTAGAAGGAATCATAAGACAGAAAAATAAAGAAGGAAAAACAAGAACAACTAAGGATAACTACCAGGCAACTCACATAGGAGGATAGTGAGATCCACCTCAGCTAGCAATATCATGAGGTTCAATAATGGTATAACAACTCCTAAAATATTATCAACGGTATCCTGTCAGAAAAATGAGCAAGTACAAACACTAACAGCAGTTCCATGTGAATTGACAAATTCTATAAGAGACAGTATAATGAACTACAAGACAAAGATATATGAAGACTTGGAAACCGTTCGGAAGCTGAGTTACAACCCTTAAACCAAACAAGGACCGGGGTTGTAACCCTTCTCCCGAGCAGAACTTAGTCTCTAATCAAGGTACAATATAAAGGCATGTAGAACATGTGACTAACTGAATATCATAGCATGGTGAGAAAGTACTGAATGTAGAACAGAACAGGATATATGATAAGATAAGTAAATATAAAATGTGCCTCGAATATTATAGCATAATGTGATCGGTAAAGGTCAAGATCAGGCTTCCAGCCGACCGGCTACAAGTACGTGGACTCGGCCCGGCCGGGATGACAAGCTATGGAGCAAGTAGTAGCACAGGTCAGGCTATACCCATCGTGAGGTGAGGGTATAGCTATGATACAAGTAGTAACTCAATATGGGCATTGATTGTAATGACCCGCTCCGCCCTAGCGGAACGCCGATTCAAACGGCAAGTGCAACGACTCAAACGAGCCGTCGACCCGAAGAGTTGGCATCGACCAGATAAAGAATCGATGCAAGGCTTACATTGCCCCGTCAAGATGAATCCAGACTTAGACTTTCAAAGGCGCGCTCGGAGTATCGCTCGGCCGATGCGAACATCGCTAAGGTGGGTGGCTCCGATGAACCCGTCTTTGCTTAGCCTAGACACATAACAATACGGACACTATCACTGAAATCGCTAGACGATAACACCGTGCATGCTAATAAATGACTCAACGCACCTAGCTAAGGGAATAATCCCATCTTGTATGCTTGTATAGAATATGGAAAAGAACATGGAAAAATGTGAGAACTCTCGCACCGTGCTCCACGCTCGTGCTGAGGCACAGGCTTATATTCGAGTTCCCTATGCGTTCAACAATAAAATAATGAATGGATTACAACAATAAAACGGGAAGACTATCAACATAGTCGTTCCAAGTAGAGTATAGCAACATTGAAAGATTATGGGGTCGATGGGTCGCCAAGGCGACTCTCGCACGGGGAGTTGCATAATGTGTGAATGAAAGAATGAATGGATAAGTGAATGAATGAACCAACGAATGAAAGAATGAATACGTGAATGAATCAATGAACGAACAAACAAGTGAAAGAAAGAAAGAATGAATAAAAGATAAGAAGGAAAGGAAAGGTTAGCGACAGGTATGACGGGCACGTACAACGGGGCTCGCTACCCGCGCTGTACGGACGCCAACCTGGTCGATAACGCATTATGGCTAAGGGTTAGCCTACGGCTCGGAGACAGCCGTTAAGTTAAATGACAAATAATACGAAATGGTCGTGGACAATCCCCTCGTATACGGGAGGTGGGAGATATAAGGGATTTCCAGCGGCACGGTCAAAGGGAGGACGTGGCTGGTCCGGACGGAAATCAAAATGGCTTACGGGATGTCTGGGTGTGGACTTGGCCATCCAGGGGACGTAAGTGCAGCAGTATTTTCAAGAGACTAACGGGGTGTGTGCCAGCCCGCACCCTACGTTAGTTGAGAAATACAACGGCTTGGATGTCCAAAATGGCTTGTGATGCCAGCGACCGGTGCATATAGATTTAAGTGGGCTTTGCTGGTGGCAATCCACGTGCAAGTCCTTGCATTGAAATCAAAGTGGTCTAAGTTAATCTGAACAAAACGTCCTCTGAACAGACATCGAATGTAAAGCACAAATGATCAAAAGTACTTCGTGCAAGGAGTTAGAAAACGTGCCTACGACGTGCTAGAACCCGAGGCAAGGACACGCACTTGACATTGAATGCTTGCATGAACTACGTTAAGTTATTTCATATGAATTGTTGACTAACTTGGTTTACGTTGAATAGGGAAGGCCGGACGGTAAGTATGGGTAAGTCGTGCATGTATTTCCATGCGACACTTGTATTCGGCAACATGAGATAGGCTATGAAATTGTCATGTAAATGATCTTAAGGCAAGATTAGATAGACAATGAATGATTGACGGTGCACAAAAGTAAATAGAACGTGTTTGGTAATGATAGCATTGTGGGCGAGCTAGCCTCCCCACCAGTGCATAACAATGTACTGATAACCCCACAGTCTGCTTGCAGGATACAGGAGACGCCGGCGGGTGCGGAGCTTCCATCGAACGTGTTAAGGCGCGGAGCCAACTCCGGAGCCTTGGGACGTTGCAAGAAGCTAAAGCACCCTATACAGGACATAATGTATCGGAACATCGTCATGAATCATTCCATGTTGTAAGCCACTTGGCACGCCTTTTATGTTTCAGAGAGAGAGCTTGAGCGATTTGTAATATCGGCCTAGCGTCGCTTGTAAACTTCTTGAAAATCAATAAAGAGTTTGAATTCACTTCAATTTTGTGTTCGTTTACTTTCCGCTGCAAATGGGGACACTCTGTGCGACTCTGTGGCCTAGTTCAAATCGGCCGTTTCTGGAATTAGCCTTGCACGGGCGCAACCTAGGCCCGTGCGGCATCACGCCTTAGCGAGGACGATCGCTCTTGCGGGAGCGGGGCGTGACATTGATCACACTATCTATAAAATTTTCCATTCCCCGAATAGTATACGGATCCGGACATAGCACGTCATGGCACGAGATTCCCTAAGAAGGTAGCTACTCCTTCTCAGGAATCGGTGTCAATACAAGTACAAGAACAAGATCGAGCAAGTACCAGTATCCCAAGAAAATCCAAGAATGACATCTCATGATAGGAATCTGGTATATACTAGTCCGTGTACCATCGTGACGAGAATCAAGTAAAACACTATAACTGAATCGGATACAGAAAATATCAAGACAAGAAACTACTATCAGAGAATGTACTCGCCTGCGGTCCTGAGCTGTCAAATGGGGTCGCTGCCCAGAGTGATGCCACGGACCTAAAGATAAGATATATATAAGCTAATTAGGGTTCAACAGTGTTAGGCTTGATTCTATAGTATAAGCTACGTAATCTAGGTCAGTCTCAGTCAACTAAGTCAAACTAGGTCACACTGAGTCACACTAGGTCACAAGAAGTCAAACCAAGTCAAACTATGTCAAATTGGGTCAAGGGTTGACTTACAGTTGACTTTTGGTCAACTGATCAACTCTAGTCAACTCTGGTCAACTCTAGGTCAAACTAGGGTAATGTTGACTAACAGTTGACTTTTGGTCAACTGGTCAACTCTGGTAAACTCTAGTCAAACCTAGGTCAAATGTTGACTCTGCTTCGACGTTCAGTCGAAGTAGTCAACCATGGTCAAACAGGATCAAAGCTAGTCTCTATAAACATCTACAGGATCAACATATCAATTTCAATGATTGTGAAATCACTGGAATCGATGGATCTAAATTCCGATACAAGGATCTAGAAATACGAACAAAAGAGAAGGATTATAATAATAGGGTGAAAACCTACAGGTGTTGTCGGATGGTGAAACAACCATCATCAACGTGTCCAGAATGGTCAAATCAGCTAGGATAGCCTATCCATAAGTCCAATTTGGACACAGGGACAAAAAGATAATTTCGGGCCAAAATGGTGTCCGTGTCGGACCCACTTTGTACCGAAAAACGTGCAAGAATACTAGTCTACCAAACCTAACAAATTATATGTCCACGAATCCAGAATGCCGATACGAACCCAACGGTATATCCAGAATTGGATTCCGTTAACCTGATCTCAAATTGGTCCGTTGACTATGACATTAAAATTCCGATTTGCACGAAAAAGCGTGTCGGAGCCAATGTCCTCAAAACTCAGCAAATTATATGTCAACGAGTCCAGAATGACGATACGAACTCAACGGTATATCCGGAATTGGATTCCGATGAGCCGGCGTCAAAAAATCCCGTTGACCAGGACTGTGGGGCCCGCTTTGCACCGAAATGCGTGCCAGGGTACACGTCCTCCAAACTAAGCAAACTTTATATGAAAACGTGCCAGAACGACGCCACGAGTCTACTGGTGGTGTCAGAAATTGAATCCGGAGTCCGGAATTCAAAAATGGAATTTTACAAGTTAGAAATTACGAATTCGGACGGCCAACTTTGGCGTCGAATTCAACCAATCAAACGTGCTCACAATGAAACGAAACTGGAGGGGTAGGAAGAGGGTTATACCAGCTATGCACAGGAACTGATGGCACACCAGATGGAGCTGCGACGATGAAGATACGATCCCACGAAGTTGGCTCCACGAAACTGTCCAAAAACAGTTCAAATTAAAACGCCAACTTGGTGGCCGGTTTTGATCTATCAAACGACGAAATTAACGGATGAAATTTGGGGGGGATGAAGGGGTATATACCGAGATTGTGACGGAGCGAAGAAATCGCCGATCCAACGGTCGAATTTTCCGAAAAATGCGCACGAAGTTGCTGCGACGGAATGCCATTTTCGGGTTCAAAACTCGCGCGCGTCGGCGGGATTTCGTGCCAAACGCACGAATCGGCTATTTAACACGTCGGGGAGGACGGCGGTGGCCATGGGGCCTGCCTGGGGTGTGCGCCCGGCCGAGTGGCGAGGCTCGCCGGCGACCGCGGCGGCGCCGGTGGCGGCGACAGCGCGCGCGGCTGTGCAATAGGTCGCCGCTGCAGCTGCTGTTGTGTGCTGCTGTTGCAGCTGGTCGCACAGTTGGCCGCGCGGGAGGGTGCTCGCCGGCCTGGCGCGGCGGCGCAGCCGTGGGTGGATGGTCGGAGGAGAGGGAGGAGGAAGAGGTGGCGTGCGGGTTGGCGTGTGGTGGTGGTGAGGTGGTGTGTTGTTGGTGAAGGTGATGAATGATGATGGTTAATGGAGAAGGAGGAGGAGAAGTGGGGAGTCTCGGCCATGGGCTGGTGGTCGGCCAAAATGGGAGGGGGTGGCTGAGTGTTGTGTAGTAAAAGAAGGAGAAAGAAAGAGGGATGGTGATGGGAGAGTGATGGGAGTGAGAGAGTTGTATGTATATATATATATATTATATATAGAAAATGAGAGAGTGAGAATAGAGAGAGATAGATATAAAGAAGGAGAGAGGGAGTGAAGTCGGCTGAAGGGGGGGGGGGGGTATTTGTGTGTTTGTGTGTAGGATGATTAAAGGAGGAGAGAGAAGGATATATATATATATATATATATATATATATATATACTAGTCATAACCCGTGCCCATAGGGCATGGTTCATTTAAGGTATTCCCCCTCAAAATCTTGGACCCCCAATTTTAAACGAACAATAATAATTATGAGGCCCCCATCAAAATATTAAATCCCAACCACTGCTGGATGTGAATTTTCTTTGGATTCCCCATAAAACCCAACTCTCAATAATGCTCATCCACAACCATTATGAGTGCAAACCCCACTCTTTGGATTCCCCATAAAACCCCACTCTCAATAATGCTCATCCACAACCGTTGATTCACCAAGATTAAATCCCAACCACTCTTTATCTTGGCACAGTCAGCCCTAGGATTCAAAAACCTTTGTGTTTTGTATAATAGATATATATATATATGTATTAATTATAGGTATACTAGTCATAACCCGTGCCCATAGGGCATGGTTCATTTAAGGTATTCCCCCTCAAAATCTTGGACCCCCAATTTTAAACGAACAATAATAATTATGAGGCCCCCATCAAAATATTAAATCCCAACCACTGCTGGATGTGAATTTTCTTTGGATTCCCCATAAAATCCCACTCTCAATAATGCTCATCCACAACCATTATGAGTGCAAACCCCACTCTTTGGATTCCCCATAAAACTCCACTCTCAATAATGCTCATCCACAACCGTTGATTCACCAAGATTAAATCCCAACCACTCTTTATCTTGGCACAGTCAGCCCTAGGATTCAAAAACCTTTGTGTTTTGTATAATAGATATATATATATATATGTATTAATTATAGGTATACTAGTCATAACCCGTGCCCATAGGGCATGGTTCATTTAAGGTATTCCCCCTCAAAATCTTGGACCCCCAATTTTAAACGAACAATAATAATTATGAGGCCCCCATCAAAATATTAAATCCCAACCACTGCTGGATGTGAATTTTCTTTGGATTTCCCATAAAATTCCACTCTCAATAATGCTCATCCACAACCATTATGAGTGCAAACCCCACTCTTTGAATTCCCCATAAAATTCCACTCTCAATAATGCTCATCCACAACCGTTGATTCACCAAGATTAAATCCCAACCACTCTTTATCTTGGCACAGTCAGTCCTAGGATTCAAAAACCTTTTTTTTCAACTCTTTCTCAAAAAATGAAAAACTTCAGTAAAAGATCCAAACTTCCTCACCAGAGAAAGAAGTGGACACCGTGCACAGATGGATTCGTCATGCAGCAAAGTACAACCCCAAGGCGCTTCGAATTCAATTGCCCGTGGGTGTTATTTGTCGTCTTCCTCTGGGCATCCTTCCTTGCCGATCATTAGAAGAGTTGAGCATGACACTTGATTATAGTGTTGAACTTGGTCCGCCCAAGATCATGATCATGGGTCGTTTGAGAAGGTTGCATATTCAACTGGGCCAAGGATAAATATGGCTTCATGGAAAATCTCATTTCCTCTTGCCCCGTGCTTGAAGATCTGGATCTTCATAATTGTGAACTTGTTGCACTTTGCATTTCTTCTAACACATTGAAGAGGTTGAGTATCAAAGATTGTTGTATATTTGGTGGAGATGAGAACCGGATTTCTATTCCAAGTCTAGTATGCTTGACCTATACCAACAATAGTGGTCGTACAACATTGGAGAACCTATCGTCTCTTCTGAATGCAATTGTTCACATAACTTTTGGTGATGCAATTAAACTTATTAGAGGTCTTGCTAACACGGAAACTCTAAGCTTCTCATTCCCAGAGGATTACCAGGTAGGTTTGTTTAGCTATGCTATTTAGAAGGTTATTTATTTCACTTGCCACTTTGTTTTCAGATGATTAGTGAATTTATCTTCTGTTGCACTTCTTTCAACCAAAGATTTAGTTTCTCAAACAAACAGTTCTGATGATTAGTGAATCAATATTGGTTGATTATATTTAGTGTTGTGATTGGGTTGGCAATGTCATTTGTTTGGCTTTGTTATTAATCTCAAATATTTTCATATTTGTTCTGAATATGCATTTCTTTGTGATATACCAATTCTTTGTGATGTACCAAGGTTAAGTTACCAGAGGATCTGTCACAATTTTTGATATTTGACAACCTGAGAAGTTTGGCATTGGACGGGCTGTTTACATGTGACATGATTCAGGTCGTAGCGCTTTTCCTGCAACACTCTCCTAATCTGAAAACGTTTACTCTAACCCTAAACACTAGAAAGGTAAGATGTGAAACCCCAAGTAGTGTATATATAGAAAAGCCCTCAATAACTCACTCCACTTCTTTCTCTGGTGCCCCAAGACCTCGTTCATCGCCATCTTCCTCATCTCCGTGTCCTCCCCTCGCTCCGTCAGCCATCCGTCGAAGACCCCGTTCCTCGACAGGTACTCGATCCTCCTCATCGTCACCTCCCTCTGCTGCTCCTTGGTCTGGTTGTAGTCCGGCGCCACGAAAACCCTGTCCCCGCCTCTCCTCCGGGGGCAGAACAGGCTGCTCTGCTCCATCAGCCGGAAGAGCCGGTCCCTCGTCTCGAGATCGTGGCCGTCCATTAGCACGCGCAGCCCGTCCGTGTCGAAGAGGGGGGCGTCGGTGGGGGGAGAGTAGCTGAGACATGGGGAGGGGTCGAGGAGGGAGGATGGCCGTCGAAATGGGGATCGACGGAGGTGGCCGGAGATTACGGAGGTCCGGCGGGAGACTTGATCCATTGGAGAAGGAGGACTTTGGGTTTGGTGGGGAGAGAAGAAAATTAAGTAGAGATGAAGAAGAATGCAGAGGAGATTCATAGAACTATTATTTACTTACTTATATATAAATTGAAAGAGACTGACTGGTGGCGGTGGGCTGAGAGTGGGGAGAGAAGAAAATTAAGTGGTTCCCATAAAACCCCACTCTCAATAATGCTCATTCCCCATAAAACCCCACTCTCAATAATGCTCATCCACAACCATTATGAGTGCAAACCCCACTCTTTGGATTTCCCATAAAATCCAACTCTCAATAATGCTCATCCACAACCATTATGAGTGCAAACCCCACTCTTTGGATTCCCCATAAAACCCCACTCTCAATAATGCTCATCCACAACCGTTGATTCACCAAGATTAAATCCCAACCACTCTTTATCTTGGCACAGTCAGCCCTAGGATTCAAAAACCTTTTGTGTTTTGTATAATATATATATATATATATATATATATATATATATATATATATATATATATATATATATATATATATATATATATATATATATATATATATATATTAGAAAGAGATATTTATAAAATAAAAGAGAAAGGAATATTTTAAAATAGAAAAAAGAGGAATTGTGTGGGGGTGTTCATAAGGGGATAACATAAAATCTGGTTGGACGTTGGATCCGGTTCGGTCAAATTTGGACAAGCTTGGGGCCAAGATTTAATTAAAATAATAAATTTGAATCAATTTAAATCACGGATGGAAATGGGAGCACAAGTGAGATCCAATCAGTGGCACGCAAGTGGCACGTGCATAGTAGACTCAAAACAGGCCAGGGCCATATATTAGGTCGACTGGATTGGACCGATGTCGGGCTCCGAAATTAAATTGGAAGTCAGGTCACAAATTACGGTGGATAATTAATTGGCCTAAATTGACCCAAAAGTTGTGCGAAAAAAATGAAGCACAAGATGGTGTGTCTGAGTGGGACACGAAGGTCATGGACGAAGAGCGTCTCGAGTAGATCAGGCATGACAAGTTGGTTCTGAAAAAATGATTGGTCTGGTGCTCCTAAATTAAAAGCCACGATAACGTGCAAACGATGATCAAAGATAAAAGTGGAAATAATTATTCAACGATTAATTGGTCTAAGTTGACCCGAAGTTGCGCGATACAAAAGAGCACAAGGGAACGAGTTTAAGTGGGACACGAAATATCAACATGAAGATAATCTTGTCTATTACCAACTTCAAGAAGAAAGTTTTCAGAGACTGGCGTCCCTGATGCTCTAGAATTCCAAGTCACGGTAAAGAGCATTTAATGATCAAAATTAATTAAATCAAAATGAATTATCGAGAATAAATTATTTAGAAAATTTGAAAATAAATTCCGAAAATTCAGGGGGCTTACAGGGGCAATGGCGGCGGAGAGGGGGGGGGTGTGGCAGTGACGACGGGGAGGGGAGGGCAGCGGCCGGGGACGGGAGGGGGGGCAACGGCGGGGATGGGGGACAGTGTCAACGGGGAGGGGGGACGGCGGCGAAGGGGGGGGGGGGAGGGATGGCAACGGCGGCGGGGAGGGGGGGGGGGGGCAGCGGCCGAGGGGGGAGGAGGGGTGGCAGTGCCGGCGGGTAGGGGGAGGGAGGAGAGGGAAGGGGGAGAGGAAGAAGATAACTAGGGTAAGAATATTTTCGTCCAAATTTTGGGGTCAAAGCTGTTGACCGCTAGTCCTAGACAGTTTCCGTCGAAAGTGGGAGGACTCTTACATTTTTGTAAAACTGTGGAATACACCTTAAAATGTGGTAAACGAAGTGGGGAACAAGTCAAAATTTCTCAAAGAAAAATTCGATTCAATTTCGGTTTTAAAAATACTAGAAAAATTTATTCTGTTTTAGTTTTGGATTTCGGTAAAAAAAAAAGCGCAAGTAAATCGAATAAACCGAAAAATCGAACCGATTTAATTCGATTTGGTTTGATTCGCGATTATAGGTTATTCCGGTTCAGTTTCACTTTTGCTTATTCGGTTTTCGGTGAATTTGATTTTCGTTTATTCGGTTCGGTTTGAACCGAACCAACCAAATGCTCACCCCTAAATACGAAGGCCTGCAGCTCCAGACTCCCAGTGGTGAGCTTGATTCTCCACAGCGTAGTGATATTGAAAGTGTGAAGAAAAAATGATGTCATATCACCATGCCGACCAACTGAATAATTTCTCTCGACGTGCTATGCCATTTTATTACAAGTATATTGTAATAGAGTTTCTGTCAGAAATTTCAAGTAAGCTGTGTTTGATTGGGCTTTTTTTTCATGAAAAATATTTCCATCACAAAATTTTCACCAATTGTAGTATTTGATAGTTTATATTTTTCATGGAATTATTTTTCAAAAAACTACAATTTTTCATATTTTCTTCTAAAATGGTGGAAAATGAAACTTGCTCAACCCATAGAAAAATATCATTTTCCATGGAAAATAAATATTTACGTGGAAAATAATGACAATCAAACACCAAATTAAGTTTTTCATGAAATTTTTTTAAAATTCCATGGAATTTTTTTTCTAGGAAAATAATTCTATGGAATTAATTTCTTTTCCACAAATTTTCCACCCTGCAATCAAACACATCCGTAGTAGCACCGAAAAAAAAACCATTAGCAACAAATCCAGCACTGAAGCTTCTTAATATGCTCACCCAAAAATTATTGGTTTTGAATTGGGGAAATTCAAATATTCTAAACCAAGTAAAATTATGTATCAAAATGTTGGAATATATGGATCAATGCGTTGACTGGACTTGCCAACGGACTCGTTATTTAGGGTTTGCACTAGGTTTTGATGGAAATTTGGTAGCTCATCCATCAAGCAAACAATCTAACATAGATACTGCAAAACCACCAACAAATAGAGGAAAAACACAGCTCAAGCTTTGATCAAGTTATCACAGCATTTCACCTAATAATATGTTTGCTGCCGATATATATGTTAAAGTTCCAGGTCCGAGCCTACTAGACTTCTGTTCCAATAACGATTCCGGAATTTTCAATATGTCATGAGACATAATTCTATTTAGATAACGATCAAAGATTTCGTGATAGACTACTCTTTAAACCAAGGTTCACACAATCGGTATCGAAACATTCCTACGAGTATCGGCGATATCGGTAGTATCGGCAGTTTCGGATCGGAGTATCGAATTTTTTGGTATTGGAAAACAAATGATTATTAATAAATTATTAACATTTAAAAATATTTTTTATATACATTTAGGCATAATTTAAGTATTTTCAGCATTATTTCTTAATAGTTTTGAAATTAAATAAAATAGTAGTCACCCTTTGCGATTGAGTTACATGCAACAGATCAATTTTGTTCTTTTATATGCTTTTACAACCTTATTATGTTTCAAACCCTTGTTGATTTGTCTTTTTTTCTTCAATTTTCTTTGCCAAATTGATCGGAAAAGAGCTCCCAATGTCGGTATCGGTCAGTATCGGGTATCGGTCGGTATCGAATCGGGACATGGTACATGCCAAACCGTATCTGTATCGGCCGTATCGGATCGGTATCGGCCCATACTTTAAACTATGAAGCTTAACTTGGTACGCAAGAAAGCAATCCACTATTATCTATTGAAGGCTATATACAACCCCCTCTACCTTTTCATAAGTTACATATTTTCCGTACCCTAAAATTTTCTGTCAAAATTTATCTTCATCCTTGATCTAACTTGAGCGTCAAAGCAACATCGAGGGATCATTCCACCCCTCTCCTGTGTTAGTCTATGCAGGTGAACGGGAAGAAGCAACCAGAGAAGGAGAAATCCATCAATCCAAGACAAAGAAAGCCCAAGCATTCTAGACGAGTTGTGTGGCTCGACAGGGTCATGGGCTCTTCCCGCGGCTCAAAATAGGTCGAGGCAACCAGAACATGCCTCGACCTACTTAGGCATAATCCTATCAAGATAACGATCAAAGATGCGCTAAGACACCTATCTTACCGACTCTTTTAAATCCTAACTTGGTAAGCAAGAAAAAGCGATTCAAGATTATCCATTATATAAAGTCCATCTACACCTTCACAAGGTAGGCCATTTTTTTACCCTACAACTATGGTAAAATTTACTTTCATTCTCATCGAATGATCCGTGGAGAAGAAGTAACGAAAGAAAGAGGAGTCCTTCGATCCAGCCCAAGAAGAAGATCCAAGATTAAAAACATTCCGAGGGTCCAGCCCAAGGAGAAGATCCAAGATTAAAAACATTCCGCGGGTCAGGTGCCAACACAATATGTCTCGGAACAACTATAATGTCAGAATAATCCATCAGTCAAGTGGCCTGAGTTGTAACATTTGGATCTCAGAATAAGTCATCAGTCAAGTGGCCTGAGTTGTAACATTTGGATCTGATACCATTGATAAGGAAAGCTATGAGCACCAAGGAATCCATAATGTTCTGAGCACAACTAATATTGCCATCCTGGTAAGTGGACAACAAGTTGCCAGAGTTTCTATTGCAACTTTTTGAGTGGTGAGGTCACAGGAAGAGAGTTGACAATTCAATTGGCCTAATTGACCCTATCAAATGAAGAATCTACAGCAATCCGGCAATTGTTAATGTCAGATTGCTGTAGATTTAATTCTTCGACAACGACACAAACAGTTTTGGCAATATATGTGTTGATCCAGAGAAAAATTGCCAAACATATGTGAAATGTAACTAGAGCAAGATGTGAAATGTAACTAGATCCCACTGGGATGTCATTATTCTCAAGGTTGACATGTTCTAGAATACTATGTACTACCAATCTGAGAGTTCCAGATCGAGAGAAGTGTGTCACATCTGTAACCGAGTGACACTTGTGGCCACGTGGTTGCAACCTAGTTACTTTCTAAAATAACATGTCGAAGATGAACACTATCAAAATGGAATACCTTGGGTTTTCAGTTCTGGATACAGTAAACTAGATCTCTATACTTCTCGACAGAAAATAACTTCTACCAGAAAACACTAAAGAGCTCAATAATAACAAATACAACAAAGATTCATAATGAGAGGATTGCAATGTCAATTCCAAAATATATGAGAACGCTATGTTGCGTGGTGTTGAGGATTGCATCTTCCATAACTATATATACATAGAGCTACAGAGAGACCATCCTCTAACAAAGTGAACTGAACTTACATCATTGAGCCATATAAAGGACTCTTAAACCAGTCTAGCTAATGAGAAGAACAATGCACATACCTTTTATACAAATTTCTCTATGCTTGTAATCAATGTGCTTTCTGGCACCGCACCAATAATTGCGTCTTTCTTCTCACCGCTCTTAAAGATCATGATAGTAGGGATACTTCTTATCCCATACTGGCTAGCTATGTCTGGGCTCTCATCAGTGTTGAGCTTATAGCATTCCAGCTTTCCTTCGTATATCTTCGATAATTTGGCAATAATAGGAAGAATCATGCGGCAAGGCCCACACCATGGAGCCCAGAACTCCACCATGACTGGCTTATCAGACTCCATAACAAGGGACTGCCACGTATCTTTAGACACGTCACGCACTGAAACAGGGAAGCCCATTACTTAAGGCACAAATAAGCACAATTCAACAATAAGTGGTTATGAAATATCTTGCTGGAGCATAATTCTTCAATCTGTGTATTTTCTATATAGAAGTAAAAATTAGATCATAAATAATGAATTGACCAGACTTTCGTCACCCCTAATATACTCCCCACCTGAACATTCATTACTAATATGCATCACATGGAGTTAGAGTGGATTTGAAAATGAGTTCAGGTTTTGTCCTAGAAAACTTCATCATTTCCTGCAGGATTATCGGCAAAAACAAAGCAAATAAATTGACATTTGATGATCACAATAATGGAAATACAGGTGCAATCTTGGTTATCCTGGTAAGTCTCTTATTGACTTCCAAATCACATATAAAACGTATACTGCCGCAATATGTCCAGACAAAAAGCCAACAATTGGATCTGAGACCTCTAGTTCTTTTATAAGCAATTATCAGTTAGCTTCATTGTTCACTGATTGGGAGACGTAATGATAATGCTAAAGGAACAAAATGAAAACCATTTCAATAGTCCTCTACTATGCAATACCTCGTACTCACATTTCAGTGCTAACTGGCACCGACTGCACTTTCTTTTTTGAGAAACAGGGTGAATACTTGATCAGGATCTCCTGGTCAAAGTACTCAAGTAAAATTAGTTAACAAAACCAAGGAAATATTACAAACCTAAACATCCAAGGATGCAAAGCACCTGAACTATACAAGTCTCCCAAATCACATTAGAGTTGCCAACAAGGTTTTGATACACCACATAAAAAGGAAATAACATCTTCAAGTATCCCTAACGGACTACAAGAGCAAGTTCCTGTCTCGAGAAGTAGCTGAAACAGTACGAGCCAAGATGGTACCATTTTCTTCTCCCTCCACTACCAAAGCCATGAACTTTCAGATAACCACTAGAGGACTTCAATTTTCTTAACCTGTTTTGTGCCTCTAATGGACTTAAAGCTATAAAAGTAGTTCTTTCCTGCTCCTACCTTATCACACAGTTCGCTTCTATTTATTCTTTGAAAGCCCTCTACCACAAATAATTTGTGCTACAGCATCAAATACTAAATAAAGCTTCATGAATTCATCCTACTCCCTTAACTATTGTTCTATCGTCAACTTGAATTGTATTGGATCATATCTTAAGATAATAGTGGTAAGCAAGACACAAGTTTGATTTGAGATTCTATGTTGAATGTAAATAAAGTTAACAACAGAAACCAACAAATGCAAATAATAACAACAACAAACAAGGTTATATTACCACATTTTTATGCACTCTTTCAGGACCGAGCACCTACTAATCAAATGTCCATCAATTAATTTAATTATATGATATGTGGCTGAACGAAAGAAGGAAAAAAAAAAAAAAAAGCAAACAGAGGGGGAAGGGGGGATTAAAATGTTAAGACACCAAATTGATCTAATCTACAACAAAAGGGATATTTCCTAAGAACTATGTAGTCAAAAGCCTATGCCAAGCGATACATAACCTAACGTATAAATCATGTCTATACTCGAGAGCAGTAACAATCTTCCATATCACAGTCGTCTACTCCACGTTCATTATCAGCAACAACAATGGATGCTCCGGCTACTTTTCTTCTTCTCCTACTGATCGCTCTACTGCAAATGAGATACAAAGTTTACGAGATGAGTTACAAAGCCTGTGTTGTCTTAACTCTCAATCTTCTAGTCATAGTTCTTCTTGATTGTTGATTTTGGTGCTACCAATCATGTTACCCCTCAACTAGGATTTTGGTGCTACCAATCATGTTACCCCTCAACTAGTCAAGTGTACACAGATGGTACATTTTCTAACTTCATTGCTGTAGCTAATAGGGAGACAACTCCGATTCGTGGATCTGGAATAGTACCTCTTACCCCTACTCCTCAACTTCGTTCTTGGTAAAGGTTCCCAGATCACATTTTAATCTTTTTTTTTGTCGTCTTACTCGGGATTATAACTACACCATAACCTTTTGCCCTTCTTCCTTTATGATACATGATCTTTAGACATATGTCGTTATTGGTAGGAACGGGAAGCTAATGGCTTGTATCTTATGGACATTCCACCACCTATCCCTAAAACCACTTCCTCTCTTGATTGGCATCGACATTTATGGCATGCTTTAAATGCCTATTTTACAGAAGAAACTCCCAGACTTTTTTTCTTCTGAGTTTTCTTGTGAAGCTTGTATTTTTTGGAAGCAACATTGCTCTACTTTTTCTCCTCATTTCTCTAGAAGTGATGCTCCATTTTCTCCAGTGCACTATGATATTTAGGGACCTTATAAAACTACTAGTTTATTTGGTTCCCGCTATTTTACTACTTTTATTGATAATCACCCTCGCATGACTTGTTTGTACTTCGTGATCTTTGACATGGTTGTACTTCTTTCTGAAATTCTTTTATGGCTGAAACTCGCACTCAATTTTCCACTACTATTAAAATCATTCAGACTGATAATGCTTGTGAATATACAAGTAGCAATTTTCAGGATGTGTGCTTCCTATGGTATCATTCATCAGACTTCCTGCTCATATACTACACAACAGAATAATGTAGTTGAACATGAATCTCGTTATCTTCTCGAGGTTACATGTTCAATACTATTCCATATGATGTTCCCAATGTCTATTGGAACTTTGTCGTTACTACTGCTTGCTACCACATCAACCATATTCCTTCTACTATTATCAACGGTACATCTTCACATTCTATTTTTCCTTTCTCACATCAATGTTTGATGATTCCTTAGTTTGTTTATGTGTACTTGCTTTGTTCATCATCTTGGTCTACCGGTTGATAAATTGACACCTCGTGCGGCCAAGTATTTTTTATTAGCTATTCTCGTACTCATAAGGGATATGTTTGTTATTCTTCTTCTGATTGAAACTTGCTACTTTGGTTGATGCCACTTTTCTTGAGGAACAATCTTTCGTCCCCCTTCCACCAACAATTCCACCACCACCACCACAGCCTCCACGTCCATATGTTCAAGTCAATGACCCATTTATATCACCACCACAACAAACTACTTTCACTCCACCACCACCAACCCGTGATCGAAAAAGTCTCGCCAGGATACTCCACGACCGTCTGCCCCTATTGATGATGTACCTGCTTTAAATGATCCTACTTATTGCTCTCCGGGAGACAATACACATACAATATGCATTTGATTTCTAACTTTTTTTCTTACCATTGTTTGACACCTCTCTATATAAGTTTATGTGTTCTCTTGTTTCCATACCTTCTCCTATACATGAAGCACTTCAGCATCCGAGATGACGAGTTGCCATGGATAAAGAAATGAAGGCCATTTGGTTTAATGATACTTGGGATTCGGTACCTCTCTCGCCTTGTCATTCTTGTGTTAGGTATCGATGGATGTTTACAGTTAAGAATAATCAATATGGTTTTGTTGGGCTCTTAAAAGCACAAACTTGTTGCTTGAGAGTTTACTCAACAGTATGTGAATGATTATGAGGATACTTCTTCTCCCTTCGCTAAGCTTTGTTCATGTATTGATTTCTTGCGATACACTGATACTAGCCCTTAGATTAATTGGATACCAAAAATAATTTTTTCAATGGTGACTTGACTGAGACTTTTATATGCAGCGACCTCCTAGTTATGACATTGCGGGAGTGTCTCTTGTATGTCATTTACACAAGTCTATTTATGGTTTCAAGCAATTTTCTAGAGCTTAATTTGACAAATTTAGTCACATGGTTCAGGAAATTGGGTTTACAAGGAACACTGCTGACTTCTCTTTATTTACACATAGCCACATAGCTAACAACAGGGGACGTGGGCGATGATGAGCATGGCCTGCGCGGAGCGGGGCACCGGCAACATCGGAGGACTGACGAAAAATGGCCACGATCTGAACTTGAGTGGGCCATGAATGTGACGTCCGTTCATGATAACTCAACGGATCGGACGTCGCGCGGACGGTCGAGGACCGACATCATTCTACCATGGGTATAAACGACGGCCGACCACGCGGCCCGTCGTGCGGCGCCGTAAGGGCGTCGATAAGACGTCGTAAGGGCGTAGTGCGCATAGAACAGGTGGCTGAGCGACATCAGCTGTTGTAGGCGTCGTGAAGATGTCGGGAGCGCCTTCGGCGTCGTAGGCGAAGCAAGGCGTTGAGTTGCGGGCGTCGAAAGACGTCATGGCCGTCTCGTGGATATCTGGAGCGCGCGGGATGTGCGTGTGAGGTGATGATGACAAAGCCAGTGCGGACAAGATCCGCACGAAAAGTCCGAAGTGACATGACGACCGGCTAAAAATCGTGTGCGGACACACGATTTAACTAAGCCCGCACGTGCTGAAAAACAATAACAACATGGGACGATGATTCTCTTGGTTTATGTTGATGATATTCTTCCTACTCGTGATGATATTTTCGGAATATTTTTTGGTTATATTTTTCTTACTGGTGATGATATTATCAGGATGTCTATGATCAAAGAGCATTGGAAATTGAGATTGCTCGACGTGATGTTATTTTATTCCAGCGAAATTATTGTATAAATCTTCTGCATGATGCTAGCTATTTAGGTGTAAGCCAACTAATACTCCTATCGATGCGAATATGAAGCTCTTCTCTCTTGGTTCTACATCAGACTTGTTGCTACCCAATCTTGATTACTATCGGTATCTTGTTGGAAAGCTGCTAGATTTGACTATAAGTCGTCCACATATTTCCTTTATTATGAGTATTGCGGGTATCTCATCTTCAGGTTGTTTAGCGTATTCTTCGATGCATGAAAAATATCAAGACCATGGGCTCGTCTATGAGCCTTCATTTTCTTTCCTTGACCGCTTATGTCGATGTTGATTATACGAGTTCGGTAGATGGTCGTCGTTCTACGAGTGTCTTATGTACTTATTTTGGTGGCAACCATGTGTCTTGGTGGAAAAAAGAAGATTGTTGTTGCTCGTTCTTCTGCCAAAGTTGAGCATTGCTCGATAGCTCATGCAATTTCAGAACAAACATGGTTGAAAAGTCTGCTTACAGAACTTGGTGTTGTTTATTCTTCTCCTACGGTTCTCCACTGTGATAACGAGACAACTATTCATATTGCTGAAAACCTAGTGTTTCCATGAGTGCACTACATATTGAAGTTGAATGTTACTTCATTCGGGAGAAAGTCAAACTTTGTGAGGTTCAGCTCCAACGTGTTCCTCCTACGCACAGATCACCAACATTGTCACCAAGACTTTGCCTTGCGCACTTTATTTTCATTTTGTCCAAGTTTGGAGCTCTCAACATCCACAATCCAGCTTGTGAGAGAGCATAGAAGATAGTTCTTGTTTCTTGTATGGCCTAGAGTCTTTCTAGTGTTGCTATTAATTTTTGTCCCACCGAGGTAAAAAAAAACATAAGGAGCAGACC
The DNA here is from genome assembly GCA_029216955.1 of Iris pallida. NCBI lineage: Eukaryota > Viridiplantae > Streptophyta > Magnoliopsida > Asparagales > Iridaceae > Iris > Iris pallida. The sequence continues at coordinate 3,805,972 of JANAVB010031619.1, forward strand.
CTTGCCTATAAATATGTCATCTCCACCACGAAGTCCATTAAATTGAGCCAACTTCTCAACATTACATTGGTTGCAGTAACCCTCATCTAATATGCACTTATCTATATAATCCAAATTGTTGTCGTCATGTTCAAAGTTTTCCCCTTGAACTCGTCTTTATGGTTCCCCTCACTTTAATGCATGCAAGAACATTGGCAAATTGCAAAGCCTTCGACTTGCTTCCTAGATCCCATCACAATTATATAATTGGAATGGGTTAATCGGAATCTCTATACCATGCTAGAGTCTGTACCACTACACAAGAGGGCTATATGTGTTAGTCTATTTGCAAACAATCGATGGAAAAACTCAGTTGCAATCCCTAAGAAGAGATGCAAAGAATGCAGTTGCAATCCCTAAAAAAGAGATGCAAATAATGCAGTTGCAATCCCTAAAAAAGAGATGCAAATAATGCTGATTGCGTAGCCTAAACGATTAAAAAATCGAATCGCGTTTGCAATAGCGGTTTCTCGAAGGCAACAAGAGATGATCAACAACAGTTGAGTCTCAGATTCTCGAAGGCAACAGAAAGAGGAAGGAAGAAGAAGAGCGGATCTCGCTGGGGTGTTGAACACCGGCGCTCAAAGCTATACCCGCAGTACGGATAAGCTCCCAGGAACCAGCAAGTTCAGGAGAACTTCTGGAACGCTCGTAAGTCAATATTTGAGACTTGAACGGGCTTCCTGGACTTAACAGACTCCCTCAACTCTCTTCTTGGTGCATCTTTCAAAGGAGGTCAAGGGGCTCTATTTATAGAGTGGAGTTGAGACTTCACCTCTTCTCCTATCCGATGTGGGACTAAAATACCAATACTCAAAAATAGAGTTTGATATTTTAGATCATCCCACAATCAGCATAGAAGTGTGTCAGTCCACGCCTACCCCCCGAACCCTCCCGTGCATGCACGAGACATCTTGGAGTCCGCGTCCGAGTCCGAGTCCGCACAACAAAAATTAACTTGCATCCTTGTTGGATTTAATCCTTTTTCCTTCTAGGAAAATACTTCCACATGGCACAAACTTGTGCCCCACTACACCTCATGTGCACACCTCAACACAAGCAATACATTATATTGAGATACTTACCATTTGGTGTAGCCGATGTGGGACTATCTTTTCTAGTCCAAAGGCAAAAACACCAACAATCCCCCACATATCTCAATATATGGGTTGAGCGTTCCCCACAGTGATTGTCCATCATGCATTAGGAGAGATGTCGCTACGACTTGAATCTTCCCGCATAGGTTAAATAACAGCATGATACAAGAATGGACTAAGCCTTGAATTCTGCACCATAACTGCAATTCTTCCTACTCACATAGTGACATCAACTGTGCTTCTGGCTGCACATTGAAGGCCTTGTGCCAGCCTGGTTTCAGTGTATAATTTTTGGGTGTCTACAAGTTTACCCTCAAGAGACGGCCTGATATCTCTGTCCATACACTATAGGTGAGTTCTATATAAAGAGTCATTGGCATGAAGCATTGCGCTTCTTTGCGGTGCTACGCCGCTATGACATGGCTGACAAAGCCAAGGCATTACCCCTACCTGGGAACCTCATCGTAGTGTCATACTACTGTAGCATGAGGTCTCAAGCCTCTTTGTAGTGCCAAACTACCCAGCATGAAGCCTTGCGCTCCCTTGTGGTGTTACGCCACTATGACATGGCTTGCAAAGCCGAGGCTTTACCCCTACCTGGGTACCTCATCGTGGTGTCATGCCACTGTAACATGAGGACACCGGCCTCTTTGTAGTGCTGCCTACATCTCTTTATTACGATTATGCAACATTAGGCTACCTGCCTATATGCGGTGCTACGCCGCCTGTAACTTGGCTAACAAAGCCGAGGCATTACCCCTACCTGGAAACCTCATGGTGGAGTCACCCCACTGTAGCATGGAGTTGTAACACTCCTTTGTGGTTGTTGCGCCACCATGCTTCCTGTAAAGCATAACAGACCTTCACTCAGTCTGAGAACTCATTAAGGCATTATGCCATCCTTCTCACAGGATCAATTTTCCGTAGAAAATTCATAGTAGACAACAGTGGTTCTGGGTCCGAAACCCTTACATGTTCCGCAGAACAAGTGCTCACTGTTAACTAATATTTTTCCAGTCAATAGTCCTCCCTTGAATCAAAAATTAGATATCTGGTAGATTTCTCTTTGAACCAATAACATAAAATTTATTGATAGGATTATAATGACACAATATTAGAATGCCTTCAAGCCCATCTTCCTTGCTGTGTCCTCGACCAGCTGACGCTTGAGACCCTTCGTGAACGGATCCGCCAGGTTTTCCTGACTCCGAACATCGATCACTGCAATGACGCCCCTTTTTATGAGATCGTTCACTGCTCTGTGCTTCAACCGCACAGTCCTCTTCTTCCCGTTGAAGAGTTCATTTGATGCCACTGCTGCTGCCGCCTGGTTGTCACAGTATATCGGAATCGCCGGTATCTGAGCCCCAACCATTGGAAGGTCATACATGAGCTCCCGAAGCCACTCTGCTTCATCTGCTGCAGCGTCCAATGCAAAGAATTCAGATTCCATGGAGGAGCGAGATAACATAGTCTGCTTCTTCGACTTCCACGATATAGCAGCTCCACCCATGGCGAACACATATCCACCTGTGGAATATTCGCTCTCCACCTCTGAACACCAGCTAGCATCACTGAAGCCTTCCACTACTGACGGATCTCCGCTGTAGTATAGTGCATATGTCTGAGTCTTCTTGAGATATCTCATAACACGCTTCACAGCTTTCCAATGCTTTACGCCTGGATTGCTCGTAAATCGACTCAACATTCCCACTGCAAAGGCTATGTCAGGCCTTGTGGCAGTAGTAGCGTACATCAAACTTCCGATGACGCTAGCGTACTCCAACTGCCTGACGCTCTCCTTCGAATTTGGCTCCAGTTTCAGATCACTCATGTACGGTGTATCAATAATAGGAAGATCTTGATACCCGTAGCGAGAGAGCATCTTCTCAATGTAATGAGACTGTGACAGCGCTATTCCAGTGCCTGTCCGGATGATCTTGAGCCCCAAGATTACGTCGGCATCCCCCAAGTCCTTCATACTGAACTTGGTCGAGAGGAATTTCTTTGTCTCTGTGACGTAGCTTAAATCCGTACCTAGGATTAGCATGTCGTCCACGTATAGACAAACGATTACTCCTCTTCCGTCAGCAAACTTCGTATAGACACACTTGTCTGTTTCACTGACCCTGTAGCCATTTGACCTTATCACCTTGTCAAACTTCTCATGCCACATTTTGGGAGCTTGCTTCAAACCATACAGAGACTTCATCAACTTGCAGACTTTGTCTTCCAGACCTCTGACGACAAAACCTTCTGGTTGTTGCATGTAGATCTCTTCGGTCAGCTCGCCATTAAGGAATGCCGTTTTCACATCCATCTGATGTATCACCAGCTTGTGTATTGCTGCTAAAGCAATTAACAATCTGATAGTTGTCATCCGAGCTACTGGAGCATAAGTGTCAAAGTAGTCGATCCCCTGCTTCTGAGCAAACCCCTTGGCCACTAGCCTGGCCTTGAACTTGTCAATGGTTCCATCTGCTTTCATCTTCTTCTTGAAGATCCATTTGCATCCGATGGGTCTTGCTCCTTCTGGTAGGTCGACCAATACCCATGTGTTATTGGAGGTGATTGAGTCAATCTCGTTGTCAATCGCCTCCTTCCAGAATATAGCATCTCTGGTCTTCATCGCCTCATCATAGGTAAGCGGATCTGCTTCCACATGATAGGTGACGAAGTCATCTCCGAAGTCTTTCGGCCTCCTCGCTCGCTTAGTTGACGGCTCAGCGAGTTCTGGTTCAGCTGGTGTCTCCTCGACAACAACTCCATCTTGGACTACTGGTTCGATAAAGATCTCTGTCTGCTCCGCACCCTCATTATTCTCCGGAATGTCCGCGAGAACAATGTTCTTGTGCCTTGCAAACTTTTCTTCAAAATATTCAGCATCGCGAGATTCGATGATATGATTTGACTCGATATCAAGGAATCTCCGAGCATCACTCTTCTCGGCATACCCCAGGAAGATCGCCTTAGTAGTCCTTGTCCCCAGCTTCTGAATCTTTAGATCCGGGAGCTTCACATAAGCCAGGCACCCCCACACTCGAATGACATTCAGGTTGGGTCTGACTTTGAACCAGAGTTCATGAGGAGTTATGTCGGAAGTTGCATACGGCACTCTGTTCAGAATGAAAGTGGCCGTTAATGCAGCTTCTCCCCAATAGCACTTTGGGAGACCCGCAGTCAACAGCATAGAATTTATCATCTCTGTCAACGTTCTGTTCTTCCTTTCTGCTACTCCGTTGGATTGTGGAGAATACGGAGCCGTCGTCTCGTTGATGATTCCATGTTCTTTGCAGAATGATGAGAATTCATGAGACCTATATTCCCCACCTCGATCACTCCTCAGCCTCTTGAGTTGTTGTCCAGTTTGCCGTTCAGCCTCGGCCCTGAACTCCTTGAACTTCTCGAATGCTTCGTCTTTAGATTTGAGTAAGTAGACGAAGGCATACTTGGAGAAGTCATCGATGAAAGTAATGAAATACTTCATCCCGGCCTTTGTAGAGAATTGTTTGAAGTCACAGATATCTGAGTGAACCAACTCCAGAAGATCTGTGCTTCGATGGACCCTGTGGAAGGGTTTCCTAGTGATCTTCGTCTGAGCACATATCTCACATTTCTCTACCTTACCCCCACACTTGGAGATAAGTCCTAGACTAGACATTTTGTTTATTCGCTTACAATGAACATGTCCTAGTCTATTATGCCACAACTCAAGAGAGTAATTCAAACTAGTGATAGCATTGACATTATTATGCTGGGTTACAACAAGCTGAATTTTGTACATTCCTTCAGTCTGAAAAGCTTTCCCGAAGAAAGTACCCTTCTTGGACATCACCATTTGGCCAGCATTGATGTCCATCCTCAAGCCTGCGTTGCAGAGCAGGCTCCCAGAGATCAGGTTCTTTGCGATTGCAGGAACATGCTTCACACCTTGAAGCGTCAGAATGTTCCCCGATGTAAGCTTCAGCTCCACCGTCCCGATCCCCAGTACTTCAGCTTGAGCCTGGTTCGCCATCATGACTTTCTCGGAAGTAGGCTCATAGGAGACGAACCAGTCCTTGTCTGAACAGACATGACATGTCGCGCCAGTGTCTATCCACCAGTCCAAGTCTGCCCCCACAGTTGCAACCTGTGCTATCATGGCAACCTGATTAGTAACCAAAGAAACCTTGTTAGGCTCACCTTGCTCTTTGGGCTTGGACTTGCATTCACTTTTATAGTGACCCTTCTTGCCACAGTTGAAGCAAGTCACATGGAACTTGGACTTCTGTTGCTTGAATCCTGGACCCTTCACTTTCAGATTCGAGAAGTCCTTCTTCTTGTGGTGAGAAGCCGCCTGCTTCCCTTTGTTCTCTCTGGTGGCTTGAACCAGATTCGCCGTTGCTAGTTGCTTGGACAGGGTGTCCAACTTCTGTTGAGAGCGCATCTCGTCCTCAACATGAATCTCGCTGAGGAGATTATCCAGGCTAATCTCCATCTTCTTCCTATGCATCCTTGCATAGATGTTGCTCCATCCTGGAGGAAGTTTTGCCACGATCCCTCCAACGACGAACTTGTCGACGAGGGGCATGCTATCGTCCTCCAGTTTCTGGCGCAGCTTCAGGAACTCTTTCACTTGGGGCAGCATGGTCTTCTCGTCTTCAAAGATCCATTTGTGGTATTTTTCAACCATGAACATCTTCGACCGGGCCTCGTCGTCGTCATACAGCTTCCCCACGAACTCCCAGATCTCTTTGGCAGAAGTCCTCTTTGTGTAGGACTCGGCCAGAGAGTCTTCCATGGAATTCAGGATCAGCAGCCTGCATATGATGTTATCCTTTTTCCACTTCGTCTGCTTGCTCGTAGCAGCGGCCAGAACAGCAGCAGATCCTGTTGCTGGAACGATTGGTTCTTCCTCATCCAACACGTGATCAACATCCACGAGTTGAAGGTTCAGAGTCACCTTTCGCTTCCAGATCTGGAAGTGTTCGCCGTCGAATTTCTCCAACTTGTTAAAGCCGGTATCGACAAGCGAAGCACGAGTGTTTTCCATCGAATCGTATAGCTTTGAGATTGTTAGTCTATTTGCAAACAATCGATGAAAAAATTCAGTTGCAATCCCTAAGAAGAGATGCAAAGAATGCAGTTGCAATCCCTAAAAAAGAGATGCAAATAATGCAGTTGCAATCCCTAAAAAAGAGATGCAAATAATGCTGATTGCGTAGCCTAAACGATTAAAAAATCGAATCGCGTTTGCAATAGCGGTTTCTCGAAGGCAACAAGAGATGATCAACAACAGTTGAGTCTCAGATTCTCGAAGGCAACAGAAAGAGGAAGGAAGAAGAAGAGCGGATCTCGCTGGGGTGTTGAACACCGGCGCTCAAAGCTATACCCGCAGTACGGATAAGCTCCCAGGAACCAGCAAGTTCAGGAGAACTTCTGGAACGCTCGTAAGTCAATATTTGAGACTTGAACGGGCTTCCTGGACTTAACAGACTCCCTCAACTCTCTTCTTGGTGCATCTTTCAAAGGAGGCCAAGGGGCTCTATTTATAGAGTGGAGTTGAGACTTCACCTCTTCTCCTATTCGATGTGGGACTAAAATACCAATACTCAAAAATAGAGTTTGATATTTTAGATCATCCCACAATCAGCATAGAAGTGTGCCAGTCCACGCCTACCCCCCGAACCCTCCCGTGCATGCACGAGACATCTTGGAGTCCGCGTCCGAGTCCGAGTCCGCACAACAAAAATTAACTTGCATCCTTGTTGGATTTAATCCTTTTTCCTTCTAGGAAAATACTTCCACATGGCACAAACTTGTGTCCCACTACACCTCATGTGCACACCTCAACACAAGCAATGCATTATATTGAGATACTCACCATTTGGTGTAGCCGATGTGGGACTATCTTTTCTAGTCCAAAGGCAAAAACACCAACAATATGTGTATATTAGTAAAAAAAAATCCCAACTTTGCTACTCCAACCTTGTAAAGAATCGATTTTGAAGCTACAATCAACGTCAAAAAGAGATCTTTCTCAATAAATTGGATCGACCGGTAAAGCCCGTACCATCGACCGCGGTGTTGGAAGCTTCGCAGACCACGGCACCGCGGCGGACGGCGGCGGAGGCGGTCCTTCCGCGGGCGGAGGAGGAGACTCTCCTTCCGCGCCCGGAGATCCTCAGTCCGGTGAACTCGGCCATCCGGCCAGAGGGGACGGCGGAGATCCGGCGGGGAGGGGCGGCGGAGGCGGAGAAGGCGGGGATGGCACGGGGGACGGAGATGGACTCGAGGACCGCTGCCGCCATTGATGGAGGATATATATAGAGAGAGAGGAATTCGACCTAAAATTTCTTTTAGGGTTTCTAGAGAGAGAGAGAGAGAGGAAAGAGGAAAGCAAAGAATGTGTGGAGGCTCGGAGAGGAGAGTGGATAGAGGGAGAGTGAAGGAGAGATTATCGGGTCGGGTTTCGGATCTGCTTCCGATTGGGACACCAGAAGTAGATGGTGGGTGGTAGTGACACGTGGCTAGTTTTGATTGGCGTGATAGTGTAGTTTGAGATAATTCTAAAAAAGTAATTAATATGAATAAGAGACGATGTTCCCTAAATTTTTACCATCGTCTCTTAATCATATTAATTACTTAGCAATTTTTGAATTTTATTTTTTAATTATTATCATATAAACTAAAAATGTATTCTAATTATGTATATACTAGTCATAAGCCGTGCCCATAGGGCATGGTTCATTTAAGGTATTCCCCCTCAAAATCTTGGACCCCCAATTTTAAACGAACAATAATAATTTTGAGGCCCCCATCAAAATATTAAATCATGCCAACCACTGCTGGATGTGAATTTTCTTTGGATTCCCCATAAAATTTCACTCTCAATAATACTCATCCACAACCATTATGAGGCCCCCATCAAAATATTAAATCCCAACCATCAAAATATTAAATCTCCATCTTTGGATTTTCCATAAAACCCCACTCCCAATAATGCTCTTTCCCATAAAATTCCACTCCCAATAATGCTCTTCCCCATAAAACCCCACAACCGTTGATTCACCAAGATTAAATCCCAACCACTCTTTATCTTGGCACAGTCAGCCCTATGATTCAAAAACCTTTGTGTTTTGTATAAGAGATGTAAATACATATGACACTAATTTACCCTTTACAACTATTTATCCTAGTCCCCAACCCTAAACTTAATTAATGCTAATTAATTATAATTATTTCTTTTTCCATGGTGAGACCTCATGGGCTACAATGTCATGCACCTAAGCCCATGAGGGACGTATAGGAACCCTTCACCATAACTCATTCTCACTTATGACTTAAAACAAAAGCAGGGCCGGCCCTGGCCCAGGGCGGCCAGGGCGACCGTCCAGGGCCCCACGAAATTTGGGGGCCCAAAAAAATTAATTTAAATGTATATATATATTAGTAATCTTATATTGAAAATATAACTAATATATAATATGATCCTCCTTTATCACAAAACATTTGTGGTGTAGTGGTAGTTTGTTATACTTGTACACAAGAGATCTTAGGTTCTAGTCTTAGTTGTATCATTTTTTAGTTCAATTTTTTTATATTATATATGGGCCTCATTTTAAAAATTTGCCTAGGGCCCCCATTAACTCAGGGCCGGCCCTAAACAAAAGAATGTAACCAAAAGAATGAAAGAAAGAAGTGAGAGAAACTACATAAAAATTCTAAGTATAATTCAAGTATCGTGTTGGCGCCTAAAAATAGAAGGCACGACCAATTTTTAATTATTTTACCATTAGCCACCCTTGGCATTTATTTCATTAACTTATTTTCATGATTATAATAATTAATAAGTACAAATCAATTTGATCACATAGCATTTAGTTTCATAGGGTTCATTTAATACACGGATCCGGTGACAATTTGGACCATTTTTTTTTAGATATTTCACTAAAATTCAGCATATAGAATGAATTTAATGACTAGTTAATTGACAATACTTACATTTACAAGCATAACTCTAATTTAAGTGTTCGCAATAGTATTGTCTTGCAGAATAGTACATTTTAACTTGTTAACATTTATAGTCTTTTGTTCTTATGTTTCATTCATATCATGTTTGGACAGAAAGAGTACATCGAAATAGATGGCAAGCGGACAACAAGCTACGCCGCCAGCTCTTTTTGGATGGCAAAATCAATCCTCTTAAATACTACATCCATAGACTTGGGAGACATGACATTACTACGCATAACTTTTTGGACTCTCTTAGAAGTTCCACAGCATCTGGTGCTAGAAAACCAAACGTGTCAAATGCGAACGAAATGAAAACGTGTTGATTGTCGGTGCACCGTGCACGCTTTCTCGGGTTTGGACACTTTAGCTGAGGCCGCTTTGAGAGCAGCTTGTCCCACAGCAAAGCCTCCGCTCCCGAAATCCACTAGTGGGAAAACTCCTGTTAGGTACACACATGCATGTAAATAATTTCGAGAGTTGTTCTTCTATGCGCTTGTTCTACGTAGCAATGTAAGTAATTTCGGTAAGAATTCTTGTAAATTATATTATCAATTTATAATATGGAGATATGGTATCTATTGTGAATTTTCTTGTGTCTGGGGATGATTATATGTGAATTCTATGGAGAGTTGTTTCGGGTCAATATAAATTGCTATATAAATTATTTTTGGAGTAAGAAATACAAAAGAGACTCTATCGAATTTTGTCGAAAATCTATAAGATAAGCATCCCGATAAGCATCCCGAAAATGGTTAAATGCGAATTTACCCATAAAGTTAGGGATGGATGCGTATTTGAAAGTCGAATTATGTGTAGGAACGAAGTCGTAAAGCAGAATACTCTAGAGGGGGGGGGGGTGAATAGAGTAGGCAGCGGAATATTGCTAATTAAAAACTTGTTAGCAGTTAAATCACAGAAATAATATCAATAATCACAAAGTAATAACTGTAAAGAAAAAAGTTCAGAAGGCAAACTCAAATACAGAGATTTATACTGGTTTTCCTCTTGTGAGGACTAGTCTAGTCAGAAGAACTCTAGCTTCCAGTTGAATCCACTATTGAAAAATCTCGCAAGTTTTCATACGAAGTCCTTGCAACTTTTACAAACGCGAGCTTTGATACGAAGAACTCGACCAACATCACTTTTGAAGAGTCTTTCTTCAATCAAGCCTCTGATTAAAATTTCTCTGAAATCTTCTAGACCGCACCGTACCGGCAAATTGACTAGAGAATTGTAACTGGCTTGGAATTTGAAAATGAAAGCTTTTTAGAAAACTCTTTGGAAGAAACGTAAGCTTTAGAAGAGAAGAGATGAAAGTGAATGAGTGATTTGAAATGATCAGAATTCCTCTCTATTTATAGTTTTTCCAAAGACAAAACTCTGGCAGAATTCGGACAGAATTTAGACAGAATTCTATGTAACAAACCGCAACTGAAGGGAGACCAAGTTCAAAAACCAGCGTTCACATAACGTTCACCTTGGCCGAACTCTGGCCGAGTTCTGTCAGGGTTGGTCAGAAATATTTTAAGAAAATATTTTTTGGGACTTTTTGAAATCCTTCAGAAGCTTTTGTAAATAAGAGATGTTTTTCAAAACATAGGTCAATTTTGAAAACGATTTCGGATAGCCTATTTGCCAGTACGACTCGGTGTACAATATATTCTTAGACTCAATAAAAGTAAAAATTATATTGCATAAAGAAATACAGTCTTGAGTGGCAAACATAGCTTCGGTCTATTCGGTCTAGAACTGAGTAGATATCCGATCTTGATCAGTGTCCAAGAATCCAAAATATCTTGAGTAAACATCTGAGTTCGTATATCGAGACAGAGTTTGATCAATTATTAAAATCAGGTTTGACCATGACCAATGGGCCAACAATCTTCTCCATTTTGATAATTGACAAACCTTGACCGATATAACATCTTTGGTCTTTATCAAAACAAATTGTACCGATATAATGTACCAAAAAAAATATTCATGTAGATTGTTCATATCCTGTATTCGTAAGATCGAAAAAAAGATGTTAGATCTTATTTCTCCTCCGTTATCACTTAGCAAAATAATTGCAAAAGAGAAAGCTCTCTCGCAATAAATGCATAAGTAACAATCAGTGAAGAAACATAAAATATAGATATAAAAAAATATATCACATGCATGGTATAAATGTGTCACAGACAGTAAAGAAGTATGATAACCAGAAAATATTTCACAGGCAGTTTAAATGGAAGCATAATAAAAGATAATGTTATAAAAAAATGGTAAACTGAATAAAATATGCTGAAGAAAACATATCACATGTCCATCAGAAAAAAAGTCACAATAGAAATCATAACCAAATAAGAGTACTGATACTAGCTTGGAATGTCGGAGCATTTCCAAGTAAACAAAGACAATAACATCAGTCTCAATAGTATGACAAATCAAATATCATCTTCATTGTTATCATCATCATCTGCAGTGCCAGCATGTCCACCGTGTCCGGATGGACCAGCTCCAGATGTGCCAGCTCCAGAGGTATGTGGAGTAGCACCAGAAGTACGATACCAATCGTAAGCATTCCCTGGCTGGAACAGAGAGTGGACCACCTCATCCTCAATGCGGTAACCAGATACAGAAGGGTCTCTAGGAAGAGAGCTAGCAGAATGACCCGTCTGAGCAAATTTGAGATCGGCAAATGAGTTGGCAATAGCCTGGAACCGAGTCACGTCACGGAACTCATGTTCTCTGGAAGTGTCAACAAAGAAAGTCTGCAGATCCGAGAGGTGCTGATGAATACCCTCAAAAGTCATATGGTAGTTCTGAGGAGGAACAGGTACAGGAGGTGGAGGAGCAGTGGCAATGCTACGACGAGAAAGCTTGAGAAACTTGGGCTCAGGGTCCAGAGCGCAAGTGGATAAGTCGATATCAAAACGCTGAAAAATGCGAGGGATAAGCATCGCATAAGAGAGATTGCATTCTCTTCCGCGACATCTACCCATCATCTGGATGATAGTCTTAGGGGCAGAAAAAGAAATCCCCTTAAGAATATAATAGAGGGCAAAGAGTTCTAGTGCAGTGACATCATCTTTTGAAGTAGATTTGGGAAGAATAGTGGAATAAATGATGCGATGTAACTCGTAGTTAAATAAGTTCAAGTTATTGGCCTTGAATTTTCCAGGACGAGCACGTGCTGGCGCACAAAGCTCATTCTTGAAACTAACAAGAGTCGTACCCTCGAGAAAGTCAAAGTCGGTGATGTCATCGAGTGGGGCACCTTCGTTTGGAATATCAAAGGTTTCTGCTAGCAATACATCATCGAACTCGATATCGATCCCGCCAACACGAGTTCTTGCGGTAAAAATGTCTAACATGAAGTTACAATAGAATAGTCTAAGGGCATTAGTAGCTATAGAAAATTGTAGGATAGCGAGATGGTGTTACCCTAATGCCTCAAAGAAAGGACGGTGATCTAGAAATACAGTCCATTTAATCGGAGCACCTGTACATATAGTACGTATAGCAAAGTCAGTATACCAAAGCAATGCTTGGTCATGAGTTTTGAAGTAAAACTCATCCGACACGCCATCACCCGATTGGACCGAAAAAAAGAGGAAATCTATGTTCGGATCAGAAGACGATGCCTCTTCACTGGCATTGGTCTTCTTCCTCTTGAAAGGATTGAATCCCTTAGGCATTCTTTCCCAAAACTAAGTAACCCTAAGAATTTGAAAGTGGAGGAGAGAAGGAGTTATACCTTCCGAGAATCAAGTATGTTGTAGAGGGTGCAATTCTCCGTACAAATCCAAATTTTGGATGGAAATCTCTACGTAGATTGGAAGAAAGGAAGTGGAGAAAAGCTAGGGTTTGGGGTTTCTTCGGCTGCTGCTGCTGCTGTGATGAAGTGGTTTGGAAGAGATGAAGAGGAGAAGGCCACGTGTTCTGACTTAAAAACGTACAGTACCAACAGAACTCTAGCCGAATTCGGACAGAACTTGGGCCGAACTCGCCTAGGGTTCTCCTGGGTTTAAAAAAAAATTTGTGGGCCATATCCTTTTCATCAACTCATTTCAAATATTTAATTCAAAGTTTAGTAATTTTAAACTTCAAATAATATAATTAATATTATTTTATAAATTAATTTTTTTTACTCAGCATCTGTTTTAGATTAGCTGTAGGAGTACTGTCCCAGCTAACGGGAGTTCACCGGGAAACAATTAAGTACCGCTTCGCTTCGACCGTAGTCGTGGTGACAGACAGACTCTTTGTAGGCTTGTCTCAAAAATAGTTATTGAGTATTGAATAAATTAATTAATAAAACAAAATTAATTAGTATTATTGACATCTAAAATTCCTAATTCTCGACGTAAATAATTGAAACGATCTTCCGCTAGAGGTTTTGTGAATATGTTAGCTAATTGATTCTGTGTGTCTATGTATACAAGGTCTATATCTCCATTTTGTTGATGATCTCTAAGAAAATAATGTCGAATCTCGATATACTTAGTACGAGAGTGACATACTGGATTTTTAGTCAAATTAATAGAACTAGTGTTATCACAGAAAATGGGTATGTGTGTGTAATGTAATCCAAAGTCTTCTAAAGTTTGCTTCATCCATAAAATTTGCGCACAACAACGTCCTACGGCAATATACTCAGCCTCAGTTGTTGATAATGCGACAGAATTTTGCTTCTTGCTAAACCAAGATACTAGAGTTTTTCTTAGGAAATGACATGTGTCGCTGATACTTTTTCTATCTACTTTGCATCCAGCAAAATCAGTATCAGAATAACCGGTTAGGTCAAATGACGTTGTTTTAGGATACCATAAGCCGACAGAAGAAGTGCCTTTAAGGTATCGGAAGATACGCTTAACTGCGCACAGATGTGATTCCTTAGGATTGGCTTAAAAAATGTGCACACAAGCAAACACTAAACATAATGTCTGGTCGACTAGCAGTTAAATATAGTAAGCTACCGATCATACCTCGATTGTAACGCCCCAGTCCCAAAATATGTAGGACTAGGAACATAGACATGCCAGCCGTATAGTATATATACGTAAGCTATAAAATGCAGTAGAACCATGACTAATCTCTTCCATACAAAATAAATAAAATAATGATATCACATAATCAATTATGAAATTATCATTTGGTACATGTAGTTGGGCAGAGACAAATCCACTACCAACTATGAAAAGAATACATAGCAAAAGAAAGATTTTGGCGAGCGAAGCGAAGACGATCAAAGTGCAATCATCCTCGAAGAAATAAAGATGATCATGGCCACGGCTAGAACACCTGCGAAAGACAAAAACACACACCTGGCGAGATAACCAGATCCTCAGAGGGACGTAACAAGATACATAAAGAACATGCCACATAAATACTGAATATAAAATATGCCATAATCAAAGAAAGTGACAAGACATAAATAAGGTAACCTAACTGTACTAAAGTGATCATGCAGTTGAGAACAAACCTTTCGTCGCATGAGCCCTGGCTGTAAATGGGATCTGGTATAGTCCCCACTTGGGCACCAGTGACCACAGCGTATGACGTTCAAAAACGACAGTAGCAAACCTGAGAGGCTCAACATACCCGTATCTCCAGCGGAGCTTCCGGGTTACAAGAGAAGTGCAATCGAAGCCCATACGACAAGAAAATGTTCTCCCCATCCAATGTACCTATCATGTCGCATCCACGACCATGTAACACTACTAACCGTCAAGGCTTCTAACATACAACTATTGACAGTTAGACCTAACGCACGTCCCATACGTATCAGTGATCAGCCAACACATAAGTCTGGATGCTATATGCTACTCATAACTCACACATCTCGTGGCACAACAGTGTCAAAGTTTATACAATGCACTAAACTAGTGGTAGTCCTTTAACTCTAGGTCCATATGCAATCAAAGAATAATAACAAAATACAGCTAATATCACTGAGCAGGCACTAGATCAGGCACTGTAATAATGATACAATTAAAAGAACAAAAAATAAATACACAGTGATATGCAATAAATAAAATGCAGACTTATTTATAAACAGTAAATTGTGGCAAGGTATCTTGCCTGGTGTGCGATAATCTGACAAGTCCAGCTTGGTCCAATAGCCATAGTCATGGTGCAGAGGTCCAAGTCGCGAGGAAATAGGAAAGATGATCAGTCGTAATCAAGATAATTGAGGAAATTTGTGTAAAGAAATAATTATATTATTTTGTAAAAATATTTATAATACTTTGGAAAATATCTTTCATTAGTCCAAAATATTTTAGATAAATACATACTTGAAAAATGAGTTTTTAATTTGGAAACTACTATTTTATTAATTAAAATAATTTTTAGAAAAATACTTGAAAAATGAAAATTGTTTTAGGCAAAACTCTAAGTTGTCAATAAAGCATTTACTAGGTAACTAAATTTTTTGGTAGTCAAAATATTTTTAATAAACAGTTTAGGGTTAAACCCAAATTTTGTCAAATTATATTTTGGATAATATTATTTATCAAATTATTTAATAACCAGAATAATACACTAATAATTCTAATAATAAAAATCATAAACAAAAGTATTTAAAGTAATACTAATGATTTAATAATAATAATAATAATAATAATAATAATGATAATAATAATAATAATGATAATAACAATGATAATTAATAGATAATAACAGTAATAATAATCTTAATAATAATACTAATAACAATAATGGTAATAATAATGATAATAATAATAATGATAATAATAATAATAATTATAATGATAAATACGGTTATCAGAGCAGCAGTTACTGCTCTTAATTTGGGAAAGAGGATTGAGACGAGAGAGGTGAGAGCGGGAGGAAGTGTGAGGAGAGGGGAAGCTTACCAAGAGCGGGGCGGCAACTGTGCCGCGGGTGAGGTGGTGGCGCGGGAAGTCGGAGACGAAGGCGCGGGAAGTCGAGCGGCGTCGGCGATGGGGTTTCCGTGAGGCGGCGGCGCGGAAAGAAGAGGACGCTGTACGCCGGGGAAGATCTGGCCGGGGAGCGGAGGGACCTCGCCGACGGTTGCCAGCGTACGCGCGGCGGCGCCCGGGGCTTCGACAAAAGCGAGGCCGTCGGCAGGGCACTGCTTGGCACGCACGGGCGACGCTCAGCCTTGCTACGGAGCGACGGTCAGGTACGGGGCTCCGGTGGTGCGGGCTGCCATCCACGACGTGATGCGGCGATCCGTCGTGGAGGAGCATTGCGGTGGGGAGCGGACGTCGCGCAGGTAAGCGGGTGGCGGAATTAGGGTTTTCTATATATTTTTTTCTTCTTCTTTTGGGCGATGATGGTGATCAGATTCATGGTCGGAGCTTGGTTGTCGGGAGGGGCTGTTGCGGCATTGACCGCGGTGGTGGCGGCCGAAATTTGGGGGAGATGGTGGTAATGGTGGTGGCGTTGGGAGTTTCCGGTGGGTGGCGACCGGAATTTGGCGGAGATGGTGGTAATGGTGGTGGCATTGTTGGCGGTGGTTGGAGGTTGGTAGTCGGGAGATGATGCTGGTCGGGGTGACGGTGGTTGTAGCGGTGCTGCCATTGGTGTGGCCAGAAGTGGTGGTTGGTAAGGGTCAGGTGTCGGAAAGGATTGGTGGCGGTGGAGATGATTTTGGGGACGGCGGTCCGAGAAGAGACGTTCGAGGATAGGGGTGGCGATGGTTGCAATGATGATGATGACATGGATGGTTTAGGGAAACCGTCGGGTCCTGCGAGACATGCGGGGATTTCTAGGGTTATCGGACAAGGGAAGAGATATTGTATTTGTACAAAATAGAATTATAGTGGATGGGAGGTATGGACACAGACACGGTGCACGAATTCTGGGATGTGTTGTGGTGGAAAAATATGGATGGGTACCTCTCCTTATATAGGAGGTGGAAATTCCAGTTGGATAAGGATTGGGAGGATTTAAATTCCCCCATAGATAATAACATATTAAATTAAATTTGATTTAAACTTTATTTGTTCAAATCCGAATCAAACTTAGATAAAACCTTCATTTAAGTCAAATTCACATGAAATCTTTTCTAATTTAAATTATCCAAAATAATTCAAATATTAAATAGAACAAAATCTTAAATATCTTTTTCATAAATATTAAAATATAACATTAATTAATTTCAAAAATCAAGGTAATTACTTAAATATTAAATCATAAAGTAGCTTTTTATAAATAACAAAAATATGTTACTATACAAATTTGAAATTCCGCAAATATCTAGAATATATTTTATATAAACCAAAATTTTCCAAATCACTATTTATTTTTAAACGACGAACAAAATAACTTTTTTTAAAAATAAAAATATTTATCACATTTATTTGAACCTGTACTTTCCTATATAAAATAAATTTATAATAAAAATATTTTTTCTAACATATGTACCTCGACACATATTCGCACTCGTCGAGAAATTACGAAACGCAAATTTCGCACGTTACGTAAATACAACAAAGCGAACTCGTATGCGATGTGTAGATACGAAGTACAAAAATAAAATAAAAAATATTTAAAAAAAATCGTAGTAGAAATTTAGGGGGTTTACATCCTACCCAACTTAAAAAAATTTTGTCCTCGAAATTTTGGAAAAATTAGGATATGTAAGGTTGAAGAGTTAGAAAGAATTTTGTCATAAGAATCCATGAATTAAATCATTGGACGAGAGAAGTAACGATATTTGATGAAAAATTAAATGGTTAGAAGATGGCCAATGCATGACAAACTATCAAGGTTTGGAATCAATCCATGCTACCATTATCCTATAGACGTGCAACTTATAAATAGGCAATAGTCTCCTTTATCCCAATTTTGATTGCTAGCTCATACTGTCGAGTGGGTTACCATATGGTTAATTCTTCGAATCATTATTATCCACTTATCAATACTAAATCTTCAAAAAATTTGATTTCTTTTCAGAGCTGATATTCCTTAAAATTTATATTTTCGTATACACATCTTCCTTTCCCTCTTTTAAGGAATACACATATAAATCCATCCCATAATAGACTGCCATAAATCTAGAGTTTTTGAATTCGATAACTCTCTAATCTACTTCTTCCAAGTTATATTTATATAAATATTTCCTCACTAATTTCGTCGTCGTTTTGATTTATTGAAACATCACTCATCGTAAACTTCCTTTCCATAATTACCTTAGAAACTTAATTTTTAATGCATCCAAAAGTGTAAAGATCTTTCTTCAATAATTTGGTTATCCCTGGAAACTAATATCATCATAACACTATATTTTATCGGAGGCAAGTCCACATTGTCTCTGTCAAGAATTTGTATTCATCAGTTTAATCTAAATTTGGTTCTTAAACCACCAAAACTTTAAAAATTCTTCACTCAATCTTTTGTTACCTCGAAACAAATTTTGAAAATTGAGAAGTCTATTTACCTTTGATTGTTTTATCAACACAATATAACATTTCTCACTTCATCTATTTGGATTTATCGCACATTTTTATTTATGTCCATTCTACACCTTGTAGTCTCGTAATTATCTTAACCAACTGTGTTATTTATCCTTGCTGTGGGGTTCTCTAATCTACCTCTACTAACCCGAGATTGTCATGATCAAATTTTATTTCGCATAAGGGAATCACACAAGGAACAAGGTTGCATAAACAATGGAGAAATCATATTAAAATATGAGTAAGCAATTTAATTGGAAGGGAGAAAAGTAAGTGTTGCTAATATTGCATGAAGAGTAAAAGGTGTTATAGGTCTAAGTAAATCAAGATAATACAAGAAAATAAAATGACAAGGGTTAAGCAGTCAAGATAAAACACAAGGTTAAGCATTTAACGGATTTGGTAGATCGCAATCGGGCCGAAGATTTGAGTCGAGATTGAGTCCAAATATATAGTCAAAAGTATTTTGGTACCCTGGTATAGGTTATAGTTAGTCTTTATGACCCGAAAGTCGTATCATAAAAATAAAGTACAAGGGGACGTGTTTTAGTGGGAAATGATATACCTACATGAAGGTGAGCTCGTCTAGGTCTTGCATGTGAAATTTGTTGGAAGGAAAAGTCTAGTGTTGTGCTCCAAATATCAAAGTCACGATGGGGAACACCAAATGATCAAAATAGAAAGTAGGTTTTCATAGGGTACTAATTAATGCACCAAAAATAAAAGGTTAGGGCACGAATGAAGATAATTAATGGAATCTCGTAGATTGAGGTAAAGATAAGTTAGGGACATAGTTTCTAGAGAGAAAATAGTCTCATGGACAAGGGTATGGTTAAGGGAATGATTCTAATCATTTATAAGTTTCAAACAATTAGATGGTCATGAATAAAGATCTAGAACTGAGGGAAGGTTGAGTAAGGCAAGTTAAAGGTATAGTTACACAGCTTGGTCGATGACTAACTATACTGTGTATATGCAATATCATAATCATAGGTGGTATGGCAATCTAATGTGGAATACTTCTATCTCACTAGGGTGACCTTACTTGCTTCTTGGTCCTCTACCAATATACGATTTAATCTAAAATTTCAAGTTGTTCAAAAATTTCTCAATAAAATTTCCAAGATACTCCGCCAAAATTTCCAATTATCCTAGACTGTCAACTTTAATCAAAATTTTAAATCTCTAGCCAACCTCGAAACAACCCTTGTATATCGCAAATCGAATAATAATAATTATTATTCTATATATATATATATATATATATATATATATATATATATATATATATATATATATATATATATTTTTTTTTTTTCCTCCAAATCTTAAACTCAACATTTAATAAGTCTATCAGCCGAATTTCATACTACAGAATGGAACAATTAAATAATTCCCGAATTTAATTATATTCTTCAAATGTGTATATCTTATCTAGCTTCTAATAAGTCACAACTACTCTTCAAAAGTAATTCTTCCCTTTTTTTCCAAAATTTAAATATCCATAATCAAGGTTTTAAACTCGAAATCTAAATAACTTTATAAATCATGGATCATATGATGTAATTTAATTCAAAAACATTTTACCAAAATTTATCAATCATCCTCAAATTTTGGTCAATCGTAATCATAGTTTAAATGTTATGATCCTTTTCAAATCAAATTTATATCCCTCCAAAAGATGTATAGCTATAACTCAATAAATCATAAATGTTCAAAGACCTTCAAAAATCAAAACGCAAAATCAAATCAATTTATTTTCTCGATCTGCTATCCACTTGTGTATATCACCTTGTAATATCAAATTAAAATTTCAACTATCTTTTGGAAGCGGTAATATACTACTATCCAACTTGGAATTAACTACTCCTTAAAATCATATTTCTAGGAAAATAAATGCCTTTATAACTCAAATAACATCTCAATGCATATTAATTGTCAATGTAATCCATCTAGCCATGTTTTGAACCTATGGGCATATACTAGTGTAGTCATCTTACTAAACACGAAACTAAGAATTTACGGTAGAAGGAGTCAAGCAAGATGCAATTCAAGGAGGTCGAACAAGAGTTCAAAATTTGAAGTCAAGAAAGGATGTCAAGTAGGTGGATGAGATTCTAGACTCTAATCCTATATTGCAGGCCCATATCAGTACAATTACGTAACCGAAGTGACAAACTCGACCTGCATGGGCCACCACAAAAATATGTAACACCCTA
The DNA here is from genome assembly GCA_029216955.1 of Iris pallida. Lineage (NCBI taxonomy): Eukaryota > Viridiplantae > Streptophyta > Magnoliopsida > Asparagales > Iridaceae > Iris > Iris pallida. The sequence continues at coordinate 3,826,750 of JANAVB010031619.1, forward strand.
GTCCCAAAATACGTAGGACTAGGAACATAGACATGCCAGCCGTATATTATATATACGTAAGCTGTAAAATATAGTAGAACCATGACTAATCTCATCCACACAAAATAAATGAAATAATGATATCACATAATCAATTATGAAATTATCATTTGGTACATGTAGTTGGGCGGGAACAAATCCACTACCAACTATGAAAAGAATACATAGCAAAAGAAAGATTTTGGCGAGCGAAGTGAAGACGATCAAAGTGCAATCATCCTCGAAGAAATAGAGATGATCATGGCCACGGCTAGAACACTTGTAAAAGACAAGAACACACACCTGGCGAGATAACTAGGTCCTCAGAGAGACGTAACAAGATACATAAAGAACATGCCACATAAATACTGAATATAAAATATGCCACAATCAAAGAAAGTGACAAGACATAAATAAGATAACCTAACCGTACTAAAGTGATCATGCAGTTGAGAACAAACCTTTTGCCGTATGAGCCCTGGCTGTAAATAGGATCTGGTATAGTCCCCACTTGGGCACCAGTGACCACAGTGTTGGTGCTTTATTTACATGGAGAGAGCTTGCTCTCAACATGCCTTGTAAAATTTTAGTCCCACATTGGAAAAGCACCATGAGTTATCTCAACATATATACTTGGGTGTGTTGTTGAGAGATGCACATGGGGTGGTGACCCTAAGGAGGGAACCATGTGGGTGATTTTACTAGGAGGTAAGAATAAGGCTCCAAGGATTAAGCATTAATGCTTTTGTCATTCTCTTGGATTTATTCTACTTGGAGCTAAGCCCCAAAGGGGCTTAGCGACTCGGACTCGGACTCGGACTCGTCGGGCTCATGGGCTCATGAGACGTAATGTGGCGTTTTGTTGGCGCACTTTGCACTTAGCACGTCAGCAGTCATGCGGTCTTTATGCGGCTCATATGCGGCCATGCGGTCTTATGCGGCATGCGGCTCATATGCGGCCTCATGCAGCTCATGCGGCCATGCGGCCATACGGCTCATGCGGCCATGCGGTCCATGCGGTCCATGCGGCTCATGCGGTCCATGCGGTCTATGCGGCTCATGCGGTCCATGCGGCTCATGCGGTTCATGCGGTCCATACGGCTCATGCGGCACATGCGGTCCATGCGGCCCAAGCGGTCCATGCGGCCAGGCTGCTGCTGCTGCTGCCGCATGGAGGGCTACGCTGACTGTGCAGATTTCAAATCGGTTATGGAAAGGGTGAATCAATGCGATTAATTCAGATCCTATCTTTGTGGGATTTGAATTAATTTTGTTACTATATTTGTGAGATTTGAATTAATTCAGTTTCTATCTTTGTGGGATTAGAATTAATTCGTTGCTATCTTTTTGTGATTTGATTCAATCTTTCCATAACTGAAGAGGCGGCTAGGGTTTCCACCCTCTCTCTATAAATACTCTCTTCTGGCCTCCTTTGTGACTACTACGAAAATACAAGTCAGAAAAGGAGAAAGAGAGAGAGAGCTGCTGCGGCCATTGCAAGTCCATCCGAGGAGTCAGAACAGAGGTGACATCGAGCGTTCCACAAGTTATTCAACTTGCTGGTTCCTGGAAGCCGATCGTGTGGGGCGAATCTTGCTTTGAGCAACGGTGTTTTGACACCCCAGCATTGTTCTTCTTCTCATCTCTCTCTAGATTATTGTAACTTGTTCTGTCCCAATTGCAACACGTTTGCAAGGAAGAACAAGAGATCTTCTCTTTGCTATTTTTTTCCTTCACATTGTAATTTGGCTATTTAGTTTTATTCGTAGATCTTGAGTTTGATCGTAACAAGATACATAAAGAACATGCCACATAAATACTGAATATAAAATATGCCACAATCAAAGAAAGTGACAAGACATAAATAAGATAACCTAACCGTACTAAAGTGATCATGCAGTTGAGAACAAATCTTTCGCCGCATGAGCCCTGGCTGTAAATAGGATCTGGTATAGTCCCCACTTGGGCACCAGTGACCACAGCGCATGACGTTCAAAAACGACAGTGGTAAACCAGAGAGGCTCAACATACCCGTATCTCCAGCAGAGCTTTCGGGTTACAAGGGAAGTGCAATCGAAGCCCATACGACAAAAAAATGTTCTCCCCACCCAATGTACCTATCATGTCGCATCCACTACCATGTAACACTACTAACCGTCAAGGCTTCTAACATACAACTATTGACAGTTAGACCTAACGCACGTCCCATACGTATCAGTGATCAGCCAACATGCAAGCCCGGATGCTATATGCTACTCATAACTCACACATCTCGTGGCACAACAGTGTCAAAGTTTATGCAATACACTAAACTAGTGGTAGTCTCTTAACTCTAGGTCTATATGCAATCAAAGGATAATAACAAAATACAGCTAATATCACTGAGCAGGTACTAGATCAGGCACTGTAATAATGGTACAGTTAAAAGAACGGGAAATAAATACACAATGATATGCAATAAATAAAATGTCGACTTATTTATAAACAGTAAATTATGGCAAGGTATCTTGCCTGGTGTTATGCATGGTGTGCGATAATCTGACAAGTCCAGCTTGGTCCAATAGCCATAGTCATGGTGCAGAGGTCCAAGTCGCGAGGAAATATGAAAGATGATCAGTCATAATCAAGATAATTGAGAGAATTTTTGTAAAGAAATACTTATATTATTTTGTAAAAATATTTATAATACTTTGGAAAACATCTTTCATTAGTCCAAAATATTTTAGATAAATACATACTTGAAAAATGAGTTTTTAATTTGGAAACTACTATTTTATTAGTTAAAATAATTTTTAGAAAAATACTTGAAAAATGAAAATTGTTTTAGGCAAAACTCTAAGTTGTCAATAAAGCATTTACTAGGTAACTAAATTTTTTGGTAGTCAAAATATTTTTAATAAACAGTTTAGGGTTAAACCCAAATTTTGTCAAATTGTATTTTGGATAATATTATTTATCAAATTATTTAATAACCAGAATAATAAACTAATAATTCTAATAATAAAATAAAAGTATTTAAAGTAATACTAATGATTTAATAATAATAATAATAATAGTAATAATAATAATAATAATAATAATAATAATAATGATAATAATAATAATAATAATAATAATAATAATAATAATAATGATAATAACAATGATAATTAATAGATAATAACAGTAATAATAATCTTAATAATAATACTAATAACAATAATGGTAATAATAATGATAATAATAATAATGATAATAATAATAATTATAATGATAAATACGGTTATCAGAGCAGCAGTTACTGCTCTTAATTTGGGAAAGAGGATTGAAATGAGAGAGATGAGAGCGGGAGGAAGAGTGAGGAGAGGGGAAGCTTACCAAGAGTGGGGCGACGACTGTGCCGCGGGTGAGGTGGTGGCACGAAAAGTCGGAGACGGAGGCGCGGGAAGTCGAGCGGCGTCGGCGATGGGGTTTCCGTGAGGCGGCGGCGCGGGAGAAGCGTACACCGTACGCCGGGGGAGATCTGGCCGGGGAGCGGAGGGACCTCGCCGGCGGTTGCCAGCGTACGTACGACGGCGCCCGGGGCTTCGACAAAAGCGAGGCCGTCGGCAGGGCACTGCTTGGCGCACACGGGCAGCGCTCAGCCTTACGACGGATCGACGGTCAGGTACGGGGCTCCGGTGGTGCGGACTGCCATCCACGGCGTGATGCGGCGGTCCGTCGTGGAGGAGCACTGCGGTGGGGAGCGGACGCCGCGGAGGTAAGCGGGTGGCGGAATTAGGGTTTTCTATATATTTTTTTCTTATTCTTTTAGGCGATGATGGTGATCGGATTCATGGTCGGAGCTTGGTTGTCGGGAGGGGCTGTTGCGGCAGTGACCGCGGTGGTGGCGTTGGGAGTTTTCGGCGGGTGGCGGCCAGAATTTGGGGGAGATAGTGGTAATGGTGGTGGCGTTGGGAGTTTCCGGTGGGTGGCGGCCGAAATTTGGGGGAGATGGTGGTAATGGTGGTGGCGTTGTTGGCGGTGGTTGGAGGTTGGTAGTCGGAAGATGATACTGGTCGGGGTGGCGGTTGTTGTGGCGGTGCTGTCATTGGTGTGGCCAGAAGTGGTGGTTGGTAAGGGTCGGGTGTCGGGAAGGATTGGTGGCGGTGGAGATGATTTTGGGGACGGCGGTCCGAGAAGAGACGTTCGAGGATAGGGGTGGCGATGGTTGCGAAGATGATGATGACAGGGATGGTTTGGGGAAACCGCCGGGTCCTGCGAGACATGGCGAGGATGTATAGGGTTGTCGGACAAGGGAAGAGATATTGTATTTGTACAAAATAGAATTATAGTGGATGGGAGGTATGGACACAGACACGTTGCACGAATTCTGGGATGTGTTGTGGTGGAAAAGTATGGATGAGTACCTCTCCTTATATAAGTGGTGGAAATTCCCAGTTGGATAAGGATTGGGAGGATTTAAATTCCCCCATAGATAATAACATATTAAATTAAATTTGATTTAAATTTTATTTGTTCAAATCTGAATCAAACTTAGATAAAACCTTCATTTAAGTCAAATTCACATGAAATCTTTTCTAATTTAAATTATCCAAAATAATTCAAATATTAAATAGAACAAAATCTTAAATATCTTTTTCATAAATATTAAAATATAACATTAATTATTTTCAAAAATCAAGGTAATTACTTAAATATTAAATCACAAAGTAGCTTTTTATAAATAACAAAAATATGTTACTATATAAATTTCAAATTTCGCAAATATCTAGAATATATTTTATATGAACCAAAATTTTCTAAATCACTATTTATTTTTAAACGACGAACAAAATAACTCTTTTTAAAAATAGAAATATTTATCACATTTATTTGAACCTATACTTTCCTATATAAAATAAATTTATAATAAAAATATTTTTCTAACATATGTACCTCGACACATATTCGCACTCGTCGAAAAATTACGAAACGCAAATTTTGCATGTTACGTAAATACAACAAAGCGAACTCGTATGCGACGTGCAGATACGAAGTACAAAAATAAAATAAATAAAAAGTATTTTAAAAAAAATCCTAGTAGAAATTTAGGGGGTTTACATCGATACTTACGTATATCGACGGATTTGCCTTGTTCATCAATATCAAGCTTGGTTGAAGTCGCCATTGGAGTGCTAAGTGGTTTGACTGCTTCCAGGTCAAACTTTATTAATTGATCTTTTGTGTACTTTGCTTGATTTATGAACGTCTCATTGTTGGTTTATTTGATTTGCAGTCCGAGAAAGAATTTTAGCTCTCCCATCATGCTTATCTCAAACTCATTCTGCATACACTTTGAAATTTTTTGACAAAGAGATTCATCAGTGGATCCAAAAATAATATCTACATAGATTTGAATCAAAAGAAGATTGTTATTCAAAGATTTTATAAATAGTGTAGTGTCAACCTTTCCTTTTAAAAAACTGTTGTCAAGTAGAAAAGAGCTTAGACAATCATACCAAGCACGAGGGACTTGTTCCAAACCATATAAGGCTTTCTTCAACTTGAAAACATAATTGTTTGCCATTAAAATTGTTTGATTACAAATTTCAATACAAATAGAATAGTGTTACAATATAGGACTTAGATGTAGTCCTAGGAGTACACTTTTGTTTATCTGGGTCCCTTGTGCCGATGGAGCGAGTGGTAATACGTTGACTCCGTTGACGAGCTGACGACGGTTATCGGTTCTCTGAAGGTTTGGATTGCTCTGGGTGCTGGAGCTTGCTGAGAGGAGGAAGACGTTGAGTGTCTGTATCTGCCTCTCTAGCGATATGTTCCTTTATTGGGTGTTCTCTGTGTTGTCCGTGGGTGAAAAGGAAATGATCCCTCTATTTATAGCTGGGCAGGTTGGCTGCTCATGCGCGCATATGTAGGATACGCCGGTGCGTGGGGACGCCACGTGGAGATTGCTGATGGAGGCGCATGGATGATGCGCCCTGATCGAGGGGTTGAATTCTTCATACTGCTGTTGTGAGCCGGCACGTAGCAGAGAAGAGGATCTTTCTGTTGCTGAGATCTTGGGTGAGTTGAGTCAAAGGACACGTGTCGTCGACTCAAAGCTCAGAGATCTCGGATTTGATGGGGGGAGGTGATCTGGTAGGATACGCCTAGGATTGGGCGCATGAGGAGACTCTGGCTCGTAACCTTTAGGAGTCACGAACCATTCTGGGCGCATGGCTTTTGAGGTGCATGCAGGCGACTTTCCTTCTGTCTTTTGGGATCAGAGAGCAGTCTGGGGCGCAGGGCTTTTGAGGCGCATGCAGAGCTTCAAATGGAGACTTTTCTTCTGTCTTTAGGGATCAGTGAAGAGTCTGAGGCGCATGGCTTTTGAGGCGCATGCAGATTTGGACGCATGGCTGCAGAGGCGCATGCGGGTGGTTGAGTGGCCACGTGGCAGTAGCCGTCGGAGTAAAGTCATGATGATGCTGACGTTGCCGACGCTTCATTTTCTGAAAAAAACTGTCAACTGTTCAGACTTTAGGAGGTGTGCTGCCAACTCTGTCAGTTCAGCATTTAATGTTTCTGACATTCGATAGACAGCTGAGAAGGCGCATCGATTGGCGTTCCACTGGGTATGGGGATGCATGGGGGCACATCCTCTGTGATGCGCTTGGTACTGAAGGGCGCATCTGTGTGATGCGCCTGAAGTCGGAGGGCGCATGCGGCTGTTTCGTTCCTCGAGTGCTTTAAATAGCCGTTTGGCTGAATTCGAGGCATCCGGTTCATCCATTTAATGCAAGTTCATTGCACGAAATTCGGAGAGCCATCCACCTGGCGCGTGGGTTTGATCTGCCCGGCCTATAAATAGTGGCATGAAGAGAAGGTTTGCTTCCCGTTCTCTCACGTACTTCCAACATAAACTTGGGTACTCGAGTGCATTCTGTTGACGAAGTGCTCCCGAGGGTGAAGATGAGATGCCATGTCGTTATTGATGCACTTGAAGGTGACTATTACATCCAAAAGACGGAGTCAAGGGCTTCCGAGGCAGGCGGAAGGTGCCTGTTGCATCCAAAGATAGGGATGCTCGGGCCTCGTCTTCGTTGTGCAGGAAGAGCCGTAGATCGAAATTGCGGAGCTAGGCTCTTTCTTCCTTCAAAGTGGGTGTTGCCCACTCTGGTTGTGTTAAAAGCTGCTCCTTTAGCCGTATTTCGATTACGGTCTTCCTTGGTCTTTGGAGGCTCTTTCAAAGCCTCCCCTGGCCACAGACTTGCGGTGCTCTTCTCTTCCTTGGTTTGAGGAGACCTGCCTCCAGCCAGAGGGTTAAATGCTTCATTAGTCATAGCATTTATCAGGTGAGCCTGACTGGAAGAGCGGCACATAACTGGGCTGCTGAAGGGATGCACATAACTGAGCTGCTGAAGGGATGCGCCCTGCTGAGTACGCATGGTGGGATACGTCCGGTTGAAGGCGCATGGTGACTGCTGCGCCTGTCTGGAGGCGTATGGTGACTGCTGCGCCTGTCTTGAGGCGCATGGTGGCTGCTGGCCGTAGACTTAGGATCTTTCCTTTGTAGAAATTCTCCTTTGTACAACCTTCTCTAGACATGTAATAGACTTTTATGTATAAATAAAAAATCCTTTTTTAAATGTCTATATTTGTTGATTTTGCTGTGAAGTATTTTGTCCGAGCTCTGGCGTATGTAGTGTCTGGCGCATGGGCTTTCTGGTTGTGAAATTCCATGCTTCTACAAGACCCCCTTCAAAGTTTTCAAAACTTTTGGATAAGTTTTGGAATACTTTGAATAAGAAGCATGGAGGTCAGGGTACATGACTGTTGGGGCGCATGCCTGTTCGGACGCATGCTCCTTTCAGTTAATGCATATGATGATGCCTCGATAACCAAAAAGATTAATGATGATCTTTTGGTTTTATTTTCTGTTATCTCTTCACAAAACTCGAGGCGACGGCTGAGATCACTCGTCATCGGTTCACGCGTGCGACCAAGCCCTATAAATAGGTGAGAGATGGAGAGAGAGAGTTCTTCTCCTCTGTGCCTTTGCTTTCTTTAGAGTCCTTCTTCAAAACCCTAACTTTTCCTCTTTGAGAGAATGGCTCCCAAGACTCCTCGCAGCGGTGCTGGCAAGGAAAAGGAGCCGGCGGATTTCGCCGACGAGGATGCTCCTATCACCATCGCGACTCTAGCTGACGTTCGTCCCGCGGTGACGGGTGGGTGTCATCTCTTCCACCACTGCTGCTGACGCGTATGGACTTCTGTCCTGATGATACGCCGAGGTTTTATCCCACCGACGTGTATAGGTTTAGGCCTTTATTATGCACCGAGGTTTAATTGCTGACGCGCATGGGTTTTATACCCTGATGATGCGCCGAAGCCTTCGCTGACGCGCATGGGCTTACGCCCTGATGATGCGCCGAAGCTCCAATGCTGACGCGCATGGGCTTACACCCTGATGATGCACCGAAGCCCCAATGCTGACGCACATGGGCTTACACCCTGATGATGCGCCGATTTGTTTGACACCTTTTGTCTTTTTGCCTGACTTCTACTTTTGTTGTGTCAGTGTCGATGACAATCCCTTTGCTGAATGAGGTCCTCGTGGATGCTTCACTTTGTCAAATGGGAGTTGATTTTGATGAGGCGGTGATCAACCCTGCGAAGGATGCTATCTTACAAAACCAACCTCGTGAGAGAATGCTGCAAATCCAGAACCAGTTGCCGATTTTCCTCCAGAGTATGATAGAGAGTGGTAAACTGAAATCTGCTGAATCTGAGGATGTGACTTTCTTAAAACCTGCCTTTCTGTTCGGCGACCGACTAATTTCTTCTGAAGCGAAGATACTGAAGATCAGAGAAGACTGGTTCTTTTCTGCAAAAGGCATGGTTTTATACATGCGACAAGTTGACCGCCAGTTGCCGCTGACGGCCTTTTATCGTTTGGCTTCGAAGAGAAGGATGCGCTGGGAACTTACTCATTCTCAAGGAGGGGCCCTGGGAGGTACCCTTTCGATTGATGCTACCTCGAACCAGAGAGATACCTTGGCCGCTTCGCGAGCCGGTTCCTCGTTTAGTTGCCGAACCTTGCGTCCCGGAAGCCTCTACAGTGAAGTCCCAAGCGACACATTTCCCTTCAGTGCTCCGACTTTTGCAAATCGGATGCTGACATCGAAGGTCATGTATCCGAAATGTGGCTTTAGAGTCGAAGGTTGGTGTCACTACATCCCGAGGTGGGACAAGTTGACCATTTGGGTGCTTTCAAAGTTCAAAGCTGAGCTTAAGGAGATTGGGCAGACGGCCGCCATTCGGGCCACGCAGGCCGGCGTGGATCTCAATAAGCCTATGTTCCTTGCACTCTTGGAATTATTCAATGCCCATACTGGCAGCTTTTTCACTCCGGTGGGGGAGTTGGGGTTGGCTCTCCATGAGATGTACGAAGTGTCCAAGCTTCCTTGGGGCTCGGAACCGTACGAGGAATATTTCCCGTCAAATGAAGAGATCCAGGTTCTGGAAGATAAGGACCCGGAGATGATGGCTGTTTTCAAAGAGGTGACGAGCCATCATTATCTGATGCACCGGAGGGTCAAGGGCAAGACCCAGCCTCATGTGACTGCTTGGAGGGATTATGTCTTCAAGCAGGATTTGGCGGATTCTTCGAGGATCCGGTTTACGACTCCGCAAGGACTGAAGTCCGCGGAAGTGACTTCTGAAATAAGCCGGCTGGACGAGAGGACCCCATATTCGAATGAGAGCGACAAAGATACGTATAGCTTCTTCTGGCACTGTGCACAACGGATGTCATCTAAGGCGGTGTTGACGGCCTACTTGATGATATGGCTCCGGGATTGCGTGTTTACAGGTGGATCCGGTGCCGTAGAGAGGGTACATCGGAACCTCATTTTGCCTGCCGTGAAGTTGGCCTTTGGACGACCTTTGGCTCTCCTTCCCGCGATGGTGTGTAACCTGTTGCGGGGTTTGAGGTCCTTTGCTGACGATGTGATCCACGGGAAAGGTAACAACGACAACTTTCCCCGGGCTGAGCTGCCCTTCCATTATCTTATGGGATGGCTAATTTTGCATCATCCGAACGTGATGAGTCCCGATCCGGAGGAGGATCATGTTGAAGGAGATGCCTTCATCCGCCGCTTCTACAAGAGGAAGTGGTTATACACTGGCGTTCCCGTTTGCAGGAGGGTTTTGTCCTACCTTCAGGGGTGTGAGATTGTCAAGGTTGGCCCCATCTTCAAAGATTTCGAGGCCGATCAAGATTTAGTTGACTCTGGCGAAGATGTGATTACTTTGCCGAAATGGGGTTTTCGTTGGTTGCAAAGCATTCGGCCTTCTCACCTGGTCTACCGCAACCAAAATAGATGTTATCTGGAGCCATATCTGCCCAGTCGATTTGCTCGCTAGTTTGGCTATACCCAACTAATATTGCAGAATCCCAGTAGCAGTCTGGGTATTATCGGGAGTTTGCTGGATGGAGCTCGGGGCTGGCAATATTATAATGCTGGATGCAATAGCATTAATTTTACTACGCCAGTTCGCAACCCTCGGCCACAGATTCTGTATTCGGCCGCCAAGCTGTATTGCACTATGAATACTGCATCTCCTGGTTATGACAGGGAGACTAGTTTCATCATTGGAACTTAGCTGGAGGCCACGACGAATATGTTGATGGCAGCCCGATCATATCGTCCACCAGAATTGGCGGGATATCGGGCTGCTGCTGCAGCACCAGTGAGAGATCCGTCTGTTGGAAAGAGGCGGGCCGACACAGAAGCTGGTTCTTCTGTACCAAAAAGGCCGAGAAAGACGTCGACTCCAAAGGCTACAGGAGTGCCACTTGAAACGCCAGCGGGATCAGTTCCTGCTGAGGTAAGGCGTCCTCCGTAATTCTGGTTCATCTTATCATTTTGGTGACTTATGCTTTTCTTCTTATAGGGATCGTCGAAGAAGAAGACCCGTGTTTTAAAACCGGGTGTTAGTAGACCGAAGGAGGTGGCAAGCTCTTCTGATGAGCGCATTCCACCGATGATAATGTCTCCCGTGGAGGAGAGTCCCGAAGATGTTCCTGCGAAGGTTGCAACAACTTCCAGGAAGGTACAATCTGCCGTGGAGGCCTTGGACGTTGAGGGTCCTACGGACTCGAGGCATCCTGATGATGAAGTGGATTGGAGTTCGTCGCCTTCTGATGACGTCCCTCCGGCGTTGCAAGAGTCTGTTGCGGGGGCAACAAATATGGTTGGAACAGAGGAGAGGGTTGATTCCCCTCCTTGTCATGATGAGGGGAGGTCGGCTGTATCATTGCCGAGTCCTACCCCAGCCTCACCCGTGGAAGTTGAGGTAGCTACCGATCAGGAGGTAGCGACAGATCATGTCCCTGCAGAGGGACTTGAGAAGGATGAGACTCATCTGCCAGTCCTGTCTCCCGGGGCGGGCCAGAAGATGAGTGTTGATCTCCCCGTTCTGCCAGGGGAGGTACTGACCGCTGATAGGACGTCGGGGGCAGAAGAGGTGGCCGTTGACGTCGGTGGTTCCTCCGAACTTGAGAAGGGTAAGGGTGTGGAACCCTCTGTTGCTCCTCCTACTTGGGGTACTATCTCGACGCCTGTGCCGGCTTCCTCTGTTCCTTCGGCATCTCGGGCTAGCAGTCCGGCCCATATTGATGAAGAGCCTATTGATACCGAGGTTCCAGTCTCGCAGGTTGAGGTTGGCGGATCTTCTTCCGGTCCGCTAACTACAGTAGCTCCTCCAACTCCTGCTATGACGCCGCAGGTGCTGGCGGATGCAGATGAATATGTGAAATTCATCGTCGAGGGGGTGTATAAAATGCTGCAGAGGGGTGTATCTGCGGTGATGGATGCCAACGGGAGCTTTGCGACGGCAAGAACTCTGGCAATGCCTTATATCGAGCTGATCCGCGTTCACCAAGTCCACGACCATATGGCCGAGATCCTGGAGGCTTCGGTGATCGAGCTGGACTAGCGGCTCACGGAACTTCAGCGCATCCAGCGAAATGACCTTTCTGTCTTGATAGATACGGAGAAGGGGAAGTTGATCACCGAGATTGAGTCTTCCTACCAGGCCACTGTGAGCATCTGGGAGCGCGAGGTGGCTGAGACTGAGGCTGCGGTAGAGCAATTGTCTCAGTCCATGAAGGAGACAATGGAAACGCGAGCTGCGTTGGACGCTAATATCGCAGAGATCAACGCCCAGATGCACCGCCTTGAGGACCAACGGGCCCGACTCCAGTTAGATGCCGAACGTGTCCAGGCTGAACACGTAGCATTCAAGAAGGAGGAAGCAACTTTCACTCACCGGGCTCTTGCCCTGGCTCGGCAGCGACAACAGCTTGATGAGAAGCATGAGAATGATACTTCCGCTGAGGCTGTTGAATTGATGCGTCAAGAAGCTGAGCGTCGAGTCCTGGCGACTGTGGAGACTCATGCAGCCGACTTGAGACGTCGAGTTAGAGAGCTCTCAGCCAACCCTGGAGATGTTTAGGGACTGTAGCCTCTCCTTTTTATGTTTTTGCAACTCTTGCTGGGGGATAGTGTAGTTCTGTACTCTCTCTTTTTTAGAAAATAAAGAAGTACGCAACTTTTTTGTGATGTGTTCATTTTTGTTATCATAAACTTGATGATTTGTGTGGACCTATTATCTTTTGCGCACCTTGGCTTTTAGGTACAGATAATAAGTTTGAAGGAACCAACATGTTTGCTCAGAGGTAATGTGGACGTGGCAATTATTGGGGTTCAAATAATAGAATCTTCCTACTCAGAGGTATTATGGACGTGGTAGGAATGATCCTAGGGGATACGCTGAACAACTCAGAGGTGATGTGGACGTGGAAGTTCTGCGATCAATGTACGACAATGCAGGGGTTGTTTGTACGAGATGTTTACTCAGAGGTAATGTGGACGTGGTAAACATGAAGGATAGCGTAGGCTTACGAAGTGTAAGATTCCGCTTTGTAGGGTGTAGAGGGACAACTCAGAGGTGATGTGGACGTGGTTGTCTTTCTACTGGAGGATGCTACGGAACATCTGGGTTCCGGAAGCGTATAGTTTTGTTGGAAGGGAATTGTCTGTGAATCCTGATGATTGGGTCCACAGATCCCCTGGTGGAAGCACATGTCTGAAAGATGTCAAGAGTAGTACTTCTTTAGGAACTTGCCGTTGATGGGCATCATGAACAAGTCCCCATTGGGTTTGGCGAGGCGGTAAGCACCGTTTGAGTATATCGTCTCAATGATAAAAGGTCCTTCCCACTTGGGCTCGAACTTTTCTGGTGTCTTCTGAGTCAACACCATCGGCCTCCTGACTGCCAGAACCAGGTCGCCAACTTGAAAAGTTCTTTGTTTGACCTTCTTGTTGAAAGCCTGTGATATACGGGCTTGGTAGAGTTCGATACGTTGTTGAGCTAGGAGACGCTTTTCGTCAAGTGCCTCGAGCTCCCGCAGACGACGACGTTGATTGTCCTCCTCTGTGAGTTTGTTTGTGATTGCTACGCGGAGTGAGGGTATCTGGATCTCGAGAGGCAGTACCGTTTCACTCCCGTAGACCAGGGAGAATGGTGTGTTGCCTGTTGGGGTTCGTACCGTTGTGTGGTAGGCCCAAAGACATTCGCCAAGCTTTTCGTCCCAGTCGCGTTTGTTGGATGACACGACCTTTTTGAGCAGCCAAATGATAGTTTTGTTGAACGTCTCGGCCAATCTGTTTGCTGCCGGATTGTAGGCGGTTGAGGCCACGTTCTGAATGCGACTCTTGTCACAGAATCTGCTGAAAATATGGCTGATGAACTGAGGACCACTATCATGGATGATCCGCCTGGGTACTCCAAAACGGTAAATGACATGGTGTTTGATAAAGCTGACCACCCTGGAGCTCTTTACTTCCGCCAATGGGACTACTTCTGCCCACTTGGAGAAGTAATCGGTAATGGCCAGGATGAAGCGGTGCCCCCTTGATGAAGGAGGGGTGATCGGTCCTACAATGTCCATGCCCCAGGCTTCGAAGGGCCAGGAGGCGACTGTAGGATGTAGTGGTTCTGACGGCGTATGAATGAAGTCTGCGTGAAGTTGGCACGCATGGCACTTCTTAGCATAGTCGACAGCATCAGCGGCCATGGTTGGCCAATAGTAGCCCATGCGTCGCAGTCGATCCTGCAACTTAGGACCAGGTTGATGAGCTCCGCAAGTTTCGTCATGAGCTTCTCGAAGAGCTTCGGTCGCCTCTTCGTTGGACAGGCATCGAAGGAGAAGCCCATCGTAGGAGCGTCGGTACAGCGTTTTAGTGGCTGTATCATAATAGAATCGAAGAGAACGTCTCCTGACTGAGACGGCTTCCTTCGGGTCCTCTGGGAGAATTCCGTAGACGGCGAAGTCGATGAACGGGAACCTCCAGTCTCGGACATTAACACCAGTACTTGTCGGCATGGCGTGGGCCAGTCGTAAGCATAGGTTGTTTCTAGGACAAACCAAGTCTCGGCCAACTACCGTGACGTAGTGTTGAGTCCCAAGGGGTGCTGCTAATGAGGCCGCGAGGCCAGCCAGAGCATCAGCCTCTAGGTTTTGTAGACGAGGTACGTGTTCGATGAAGAACCCGGTGAAGATTGAAATGATGTTCAATGTAACTTCATGGTAAGGGATCAGATCTTCATGGCGAACCTCGTATTGCCCTCGGATCTGGTTTACGACAAGTTTCGAGTCGCCGTAGGCTTCCAGATGATCCACCCCAGCTGTTGTGCCAGCTGGAGTCCCATAATGAGCGCGTTGTACTCGGTAACATTATTGGAGCACGGCTTCGAAAGAGAGTAAGCACACTGGATGACTAGCTGATCGGGGGAGACTAAGACTACCCCCACTCCTGCGACGATCTGGCCTTTGGGGACTGTTCTTGAAGCGCCATCGAAAAACATCCGCCAAACGGAGCTTCCTTCGGTGGCGTTTGTTTCTTGAACCTCATCCGGGATGTCTTCATAGAGTCTTGAGGACTCCGGGATGGGGTGTGTAAGCCCCTATTTTTCAAATTTCATATTAATTAGTGTTAATTAATTTTTAGTGTCAATTTAGCCTTAAAATAATTATTTAGATTTTTAGGAATTTTTCTAGAATTTTTAAATGATTTTTAAATGAGTTTTATATATTAAAAATATTATTTTGTAATTTATTTAAATATTTTAATATCACTTTGCAATTATTAGAATTGTTTTAATACAGATTTATAATTATTTAAATTGTTATTATAGCAGTTTGCAATTTAGAAATTGTTTTAATTCTGTTATGCAAATTAATATTTGCATTTAGTTATAGTGGGGACCTAATTGTAAAATCCTAAAGTCTAAGGGCCTATCTGCTAAACCGACCGTCACCCCCACGTTCTCACCCACCCCCGACGACCGACGACCGGCCAGCTGACCCGCGTTTTCCGGCCGACCTAGGCCCTTCGACCGACCTCAACACCCCTATAAAACTCCTTTCTCTCCCCCCGACCAGACCCTAACCCTAAACTCTTCCCACGACCACCACGAACCCCCATCTTCCCCACATAAAGTCCGCCGAAACCCTAGCGCCGACGAACTCCCTGTCCAGCCCCACCGTCGACATCCACCGCCTACAACCACCACCCGCTGCTTCGCCTCGACGAGACAACCTCAGCGCCACCGGAGCGCCGCCTCGCCGACGCCTCCTCCGCCGGCCAGGACGCTCGAACCCACCCCCAGCAAGTCGGACACGTATGTAACATTGTTTTCTCGTGTCGTGCGTGTCTCGTGTTGAGTCTATATTGTTCGCCGTGTCCTGACGATCATGATGGTAAAACTGGACACGCGAGACTGAACTCGTACGTGTCATGCTAGCCCAGACACGTTAATATCTCTGGCCCTAACTGTCAGGACACAGGGTCGATTTTTTTTTTTTTATGTGTTAATTAAACAAAACCTAATAAAACTAACCTAAACCTAACCCCTAACACAAAGCTCGGGCTGACCCCCTGGCCAGCCCGACCCGAGTTAAAACCCCCCCTGCACGCACAGTGGGCCGAGTTCGAGCCCCTGTGTTGTTTCCTTGTTTCTTTTCCTTTTTCTTTTTCTTTTCTTTTTGTTTTATATATATATATATATATATATATATATATATATATATATATATATATATATATATATATACATGTATTTGTATATATATATACGTATTATTATACATACTATTTTATGTATATATATGTATGCTGTTTATATATATATATATATATATATATATATATATATATATATATATATATATATATATATATATATATATATATATATATATATATATATATATATTTATATACATGTATTTGTATATATATATACGTATTATTATATATACTATTTATGTATATATATGTATACATAAAATAGTATATATAATAATACGTATATATATATATACAAATACATGTATATAAATATATATATATATATATATATATATATATATATATATATATATATATATATATATATATATATATATATATATATATATATATATATATATATATATACTTCATTTTAGTACTTTATAAATATATATATGTAAGTATGTATATATATGTATTTATGTACTTATATGTATATATGTATATATTTTCTTGTGTGTATATTTTCATAGTTAGTAAATATTATATATATATATTTGTATTTATATACATATATGTATATATATATTTTCATGTGTATATATATATTATTATGTATACACTTTATAATTAAATGTTTCCTTATATATATATTTGTATATATATATATATATATATATATATATATATATATATATATATATATATATATATATATATACTTTATAAATTAAGTATTTTCCTTATAAATATATATATGTACTTTTAAACACATGTATGTATATTTTCACTATGCATAATTTTGCCTTATTAAAATATTAATATTTATTTTGCACTTTTTACCAAATTGTATTTTAGTGTATTTAAATTACTGCAACCATTTGGTGTCCAAGCCTAGCATGGGTTTTTGGGCCCAAATGTGTTTTTACACATTCAGACCTGTACAAGTCATATTGGACTTGATTCATGGCCTTGGGTCCTGTATTTGAACTTTGGTTCAAATTATATACATGGACAAAATACGCAGATAATTAATTATTTAATTTCAATTGTGTGCAATGCTGTCTTTGATTTTCTAAAAATACTTGGAGTATTGCTAAAATTTTGGAAAAATAGTATTTAGATACTATGTTAATTTAGCTAATTTAGTATAATTTTTGTAGTATTTAATTTACAGTTTTGCCACTAGTTTGGCATATGGAACCAAAACTCATTTTCTGTATACTTAGGAAAACTGATTTTTATAAAATACTTGTACTGGTTAATAAATTCCAGAAAAATTATAATAAATTTCTATGATTAACAAGGATCACTTTGATACTTTACTTTAAGTAAAACTAGGCTTTTTGTCTATCTCAAAAATTGTTAGAACACAATGATCATTTGATTTATTTATTGATTAATTATGACTTTTAGCTTTTTGTGTTATTTTGAGTTTTAGCCGTGTTGAACCCCACCCCTCACTAGTGTAAAGACCCTAGAAAGTTAGTTAAAGTAGCGTGTCACTCCACATTGGTCTCCTATGCCAAAGTCATCATTTTGGCTAGGTACCCTGTCACAAGTCGTATTTCACAAATTAGTGTCTTAGCATTTTAGCTTAGTGTAAAAACTAAGTTATTGCATTTACTTATACAGTGACGAGTTTCCGGACATCCATAGCACTTTTATCGCAGCTTGTTTTGCTTTGCTTTGCTAGAGGCAAGTACTTTCTACAAACTTTACATACTGCTATAACAATAAACTGTGATTCACCAACCATGTTAAATGCTGATCCTTGGGGTAGCAAGTTAGAACTTTACATATTGTATTACTTTCAGTCTCTACCATGTTTATACCGTATCTCATATCTCTCACATGCTTAAATAACGGGTTAAGGGGAAACTGCTAGTAGTGTACGTGATCATGACCCCCTTCTCCGTATGTATTTACCGAGCACCGTTACATTCTATATGTATCTGTGTCGTATGTCTGGTCCCGCATTTGTGTATGGATATACACCGATGCCGTTATGTGTACGTATGTGCACATCAGAAAATTGATATGTACCGTTGTACATCCTGATTACCTATTGACTGATCACTCACCTACTACAGTTTTAAACTTTAAAATGTATATCTATTTGCCATGATAAAATGTACCTAAAACTGAACAAACATGATATGTCATTTCCTTTCATCACATGATCAGTATTATATGTTTGTTAGATTTTAGTACTTGCTCCCGTCCTGACAGGATAACGTTGTAGGTGTCCTTACTGAGGAGGAGTTACTCTGCGACACATATTATGGAGATACTGCCGAGGACCCGGCTTTGCTTTACGAGGATGTTCCTGCGGGGAACCTCGCCTAGTTGTCTTTTGTATTTTTAGTCTTTTGAGAGTAGTCATGTATTAGACTATATATTTTATAACTGGACATGTATCCAGTTTTACATTTCAGTTCACTTGTACTTGGACATTTTACTATATACGACGACTTTTGTGTTTGGAGCATTTATGACTTTTATTCACTTATAGAACTATTAGCACATTTAGTCTTATCCTGTTGTCTTTAGAACAGCTTACTACGTTTTATATCAAACGTAGGCTAGGCATGACTCGGCCTGGCCCAACAATTTGGGTAGCGGGTCGTGACAGGGTGTGCAGCTAAAAAGTCGGCCAGGGCCTGACCCTTAACGGCTTTTTGTGGCACAAATACCATGTTGTATGGTATTAGCAGGATCGCCCATGTAGCTAGCCGGGAGTTTAATGACCCTGGCTTCATCATGAGGACTCTGAGTGGATTGACTCAGGAGATGACATGAATTGTCTGGCCCGAGACATAATGGCGAGTCTTCTGGATGGCAAACACCAAGGCCAAGCACTCCTTTTCAACGGGGTTGTACCGGTGTTCGGCCCCGATGAGCGTTCGACTAAGGTAGTAGATCGCTTGCTCGTAGCCTGTATCGCTGTTTTGAGCCAGCAGAGCGCCAAAGGAATGATCCATGGCATGGACGTAGAGGAGAAATGGTTTGCCGGCGACAGGTGTTACCAGGACTGGCGGGCTTGTCAAGTAAGCCTTGATGTCGTCGAAAGCCTTTTGGCACTCCTCTGTCCAGACGTAAGAGACTCCCTTCTTCATGAGCTGAGTAAAGGGTTGACATTTATCGAAAAGGTTTGCTATGAACCTCCGGATGTACGCCAGACGTCCCTGTAAGCCCCGAAGTTCTCGAAGATTCTTCGGAGGGTCCATGTTGAGGATGGCTTTGGTCTTCTCGGGATCAACATGAATGCCTTTCGCCGTGATGACAAAGCCCAAGAATTTTTTGCTAGAAACCCCCATGAAGGATTTAGCGGGGTTCATCTTGAGTTGATGTGCCCGCATGAGATCGAAGACTGTCTTCAAGTCCTGTAGGTGATCTCCTTTGAGGCGGCTCTTGACTGCGATATCGTCAACATAGCATTCGACTGTCTTACGAAGATGTTGATAGAAGATGGTGCTCATAGCTCGTTGGTATGTCGTACCGACGTTCTTCAAGCCGAAAGGCATCACTGTGTAGCAGAAGACACCCTTTGGAGTCCTGAATGACGTGTGTTTTGCGTCATCGGGAAACATCTTGATTTGATTGTAGCCTGAATACCCGTCCATGAAAGACATGCGTTCGAAGCCACACGTGTTGTCGATCATCACGTCAGTGATTGGAAGCGAGAATTCGTCCTTCGGGCAAGCAGAGTTGAGATCTCTGAAGTCGATACAGACTCGTATCTTCCCATTCTTTTTGGTGACAGGTACGACGTTGGCTGCCCAATCTGGGTGTTGTTCCTCACGGATGAAGCCGCTGGTCAAGAGCTTGTCCACCTCTTGATCGATGGCATTCATGATGTCCGGCCGGAAGCGTCGCTGTTGTTGTTTAATAGGTTTGGCATCGGGTAAGTTATTCAACCTATGCATTGCGATCTGTGGATCGAGTCCCGGCATGTCTTCGTAGCTCCAGGCAAAGACGTCGATATACTCCTTAGCCAGTTGGATTAAAGACTCTCGGTCTTCTCCTTCTAGGCTTTTGCTGATGAAGATGGGTTTGGAAGAAGACCCATCCCCAAGGTCGATCTGCTCGACTTCGTCTTCGGTGGGAGGTTCACGTAACTCGAAATGAGACTCCCATTGTTCTCCTAGGCGTTGAGCCCAGGGTTCTTCTTCGAAGGGTTCCGGCGCTTGGTCTTCGCCTTCATCTTTTTGAGGTTGTGCTGATGTCATATTAGCTGACAACACTTTTCTGAAGACTGATCCGATACTGGTATCGGAATCCCAAGTCGATGCTTCGGACGAGTGGGAATGTTCTACATCTTCTGCGTCTGAACTCTCTGGAGTTGATGGCGGCGTGACATAGCCTACCCCCCGTCGAGTCCGATTGTGATAGTCCTGCGACTTTCCTTTAGGTGTTGGAAGCCGGAGAGGGAGACGTCGACCCTTGCCATAGTTTAGGCCTTTGTTGCTTTTCAGGTCGTAGCCCATCTTTTGGATGATGTGCTTTGCCGTATCCGTGTACCGATAGACTTGTATTCTGCCGGTATCAGGTTCTGGCTTGAGTGGCGGGAGGTCTTGATGACGCTCGACTTCGTGGAGGGACTATGTAACAGACTCCTTGAGACGGGACTACTCGATTTACATGATGGACGGTCGTTATTTGTGTTTGCAACGACCGTAGAGCGTTATCTAATATATACATGACATTCCAATGTAGAAGACAAGAATAATTAAAAGACACTCTATTATTGATGAAATACGAGATTTTATTCCGTGGGATTACATTGTCTAAGGAGGGTGCATCTACATCAGCAGAGATATATTCGCCAAGCTCCTCATCTGTAAGCACTGGGGTTGGATCAGGAGAGTCCACCACAGCTTTGATTTTGGGGTCCGAGAGGGTTATGTGAGCCCTCCCTGGCATCTTGGATGACTGCGGCGGCTTGCCCTTAAGACGCACCTTCAGAGGTGCCTCAACTGCGCCTCCAGTGATTGGTGCCTTCCCCTGTAATTTTGCCACCAGGGGAGCCGATGTTTAAGGCGGCTTTCCCTTGAGGCGTATCTTCAAGGGAGCTTCAGGAGTTGGTGCTTTTTCTGGTAGCTTGATGCTCATTGGAGGCACCTTCTGGGGCGGTTTGCCCTTGAGTCGGATCTTCAAAGGGGCATCGGGAGTCATCTCAGGCTCCATGTCCGGCTCAGCTGCCGTCTCTGCCTCATCATCAGCATCATTGGCTTCCACCTCGTCAAGTGACTTGTATAAGTCGGAATCGGTAAAGTAGGCTTCAATCCCTTTGAAAGGATCGATGTCTGCGAACTCCGTCCGGATGACACCGTTGGTGGATACATATTTCATGCATTGGTGGAGCGTGGATGGCACCACCATGTACTCATGTAGCCATGGTCGACCGAGCAGGATGTTGTAGTTGACCTCGGCATCCACAACATAGCAGGTCACCTCAGTTCTGAGGTTACCGATGTGACACTTCATTCGAATTTTGCCCAGTGGCTCGCTTTTGCTAGCGGTGAAGCCACTGATGGTTGTGTTGGAGGACGCCAGCCAGTACATTGGGATCCCCAGTGTTGATAGCAGCGCCTTCGGAATGATGCTGAGAGAAGACCCCAGATCGATCTGAATCCGGTTCACCTTGACTGAACCGATATACCCTGTATAATACAGCGGCCGGTTATGTCGGTGGTGCTTGAGCAGCATGTCTTGTTGGGTGAAAGTTATGTTTGGGATAACTTCATCCGCACAATGACAGTGCGCACAAGTAGTTGGGAGGTCTTCAGGCTGCTTGACCTGACTGAGAAAGGATTCGGCATCCTTCAGAGCTTCACAGAGAGCTTCTCGGGAGTCTTTGGAAAGACGCAGGAGCTCGAACAAAGATAGGCGGGCAGGAGTATTGGCCAGTTGTGCCAGTATGTCGAAGTTGTGGGGCTTGGCTAGCCCCGAAGCATTCTCCTTTCGTAGAGGTCTGTCGAAACGAGCCTCCACCTGCTTCTGCTTATTGGATACTGAGGGCTTAGACGGGCCCTCTTCCTGGACAGCAGGGACGGTGCAAGGAGGTACCACCTCGGCGGCAGCTTCACCGGGTTGGGCGTTCTGTTGTGCACGCGTCTGCACAGGGAGTGCCTCTTCCGTTGAAGAAGAGACCATGCGGCAAGACTTGATCTTCCTGCCTTTGGATTTGGAGGTAGGATGTACCTCCGGTTGAGTCACCTCGGAGACGAGGTCGGGGTGGACCCATAGGACCTCTCCTCGAGATGTGGTGAGTGGGATGAGTCCACTCACATTGTCACGGGTAGGTGGTAAGTTAACCACCTCCATTGTCGCCTTAGGGATGGGGACGACGCCATCTTGTGTGGTAGTTGGCGGCAAGGTGCCGAACTGGAGTGACACCACATTGGCTGACACCGTCTTCTCCTCGTAGTCGACGGAGATTACATCCGCATTGATCATGCGCTGGATGTAATTTTTGAGGACATAACAGTCCTTGGTCGGGTGTCCGACAAACCGATGGTAGTGACAGTACCTCGGGTTGTCCACTTTCCCAACTTCATCGGGCCGCTTTGCGTCCGGTAGCTTGATCTTGTCACCCTGCTTCAGTATTTCAAAAAGTTGCAGGGTGTCTTCGTCGTTGAACGAATAAACCTCCTTGGGCCTTGGTGCAAGTGGAGGCTTCTGAGTAGGCGCAGATGCGCCTTTTGAGGCATTAACAGTCAATGCCTGCTTCCCCTTTGTCTCTCGTTCGGGGTTGTTGGCTGCAGACCTTTTCCCCTTGTCATCAAAGGCAGGGAAGCTGACCCCCAGAAGACGTGCATTGGCCGCCTTCTTTTCTGCGGCTTCTGCTTCGATGATCAGGGAGCTCCAGTCGGGAGGAGGAGTAGAGTTAAGCCAGAGCTTGACTGCAGGCAGCATGTTCATGCTGCAAGAGGAGAGGAGCGCATGTTCCGGCATGCCTGGAGGTAGTCTGAAGCAGGCCTGTCGGAAGCGTTCGATGAACACCCGAACCGTTTCCTTCTCCTTCTGGCGTATCTCTATGAGGGACGCCATCGTCATGTCCTTCCCGCCGTCGTAGAAGCGGTCGAGGAAGAGGCACGTCAAGTCGTCGAAGGATGATATGGAATTGTCGGAGAGGCTGCAGTACCAGTCATACGCCACTCCCTTCAATGCTCCGACAAATATGCTAGTGAGGAGCGCGTCCTCCTTCGGGAGATGTCCCGTTTGGGACTGGAAGTACGTCAGGTAGCGGCGCGGAGAGTCCTTCCCGTCGTTTGGCATCAGTGTTTGTGGTTTATACTTTGGAGGATAAACCACCTTGTTCCACTCGAGGGGATAGGGTTGGGGGATGCCCATCTTCTGGCGCTCCTCTTGCCTGTTCTTGGACTCAAAGCGCTCCCGCAAGTCCTTGATCATTTCGACCACATCCTCCGTGGAGCTGGGAGTCGGGGAAGGTGGTACCACCTGGAGTTGAGCGTTTGAGGGCTCAGACGTCCGGGGTACTTCTCGGCGATCTGTGTCTGAGGATACCCGTTGAAGGGGTACACTCGACTCCCCATTGGCCCCTGGGTCGGGACCGGTCGAAGGTGTTCGGGTCAAGGCCGACCGTATTTCAAACACCGCCTGAGTCAGTGTTTGCATAGAAGCAGAGAGGGTTTTGAGTCCTACCTCTAATGTGTCTATGCGCTGGACGATGTCCTGCGGCGGCGCATCAGACTCGGAATCACCCCCAGCCATGTATACTGTCATGACACGGCCGGGAGTGGATGGATTAGTTGAGGCTTCACTCTCGGCCTCACTCTCATGTAGGGGAGTCGCCTCTTCTGGAGTTTCATCTTGGCCACCCCCAGCCACGTTCTGGAGGTCATTCTCGACGGGCGCATCTGCAAGGGTCTGATTACCCTCAGCTCCGTCTTGAAGGGCCTCTTCGTCTCCGGAACTACCCCCAGCTGTGTTTTGGGGGACATCCTCGTTTTGAGGGGCTTCTGTGAGGCTGACTTTGCCTCGAGGATGAAGATCCGCCGTAGCTGTACTTTGGACATCTTCGTCTTCGGAAGGAGGCTCAACAAGGGTCTGACTACCCCCAGCTTCCTCCAAGAACTTCTTCCTCGACCGAGTGCCTTCGAACACTCCGGAGGACGAGACAGCTTCCTTGGCTTTCCTCGGTTGGCTTTTGGATGAGGACGAGGAAATGCCAGTCGTCTTTCGGACTGACGAGGAGTTGGAGATCACGTTGCATGAAGCAACCGCTGGCTCCTCTTCTGTTGACACCTTCATCCCAAGGCGATGTCGGAGGGGTGTCGATGATTGCAGCCGCTGGAAGACTGACTGCCTTGGTGGTACTGCCGCCTTGTAACAGCAGTTGATGGTGACCACTGCACAAGTATGCCCCGTGAGAGGCGCATCGTGCTTGTTGGTTGACTCTCCTGACCGGCGCTTGTGAGTGATCACGTTATGCAGGTCGTTAGAGGAGAGTGCTACCTTCACACCCCCTTCAGGCGCATGGCAAGGCCAAACGCCGGGGTGGTCAGGTGAGTGCAGCGCCCCCTGATCTAATACCAAACAGGCATCCCGATCAGTAGTGGGGGAACCACAACATTTGAAGTGGCTTGAACGGACCTCAGACGCACAACCAGAGGAGGCGCGGGAGTTCAAGACCACTGAATTTGCCTCACTCGACTTGGTTGTGCACGCAGTAGATGCGCCCAAGTGAGATGAGGGCTTTGAAGGTTGGCTCGTTTTTAGTGCAGAAGCACCTGAGTCGACCTTGTACAGCTTGCCATCAGCAGCGCACATGATTGTGAGCACATGCTTTTGGCTTGCTGCTGGCATAGCATGTTTGTGGCGCATGGCCTGTGCCGCCTTGGATTTCTTCATACTAGCCCGCTGGGGCGCATAGTACTCAGCATCCAAATTTTCTTCGCCATTACAGCGAGTGAGTCTGTCAAAGACAGAGACTTTTTGTGGCGCATCAGAGGTGATGTGCGGGGCATTGGCTGCGCCCCTGCTCCGTCGATGCATCTTCCTCGCCTGAGAGGGAGATGGCTGGGGAATGTGGTTAGCCGCACGCTTTCCCGAGAGATGCGCTGCATCATCGGGCACACCTTGGTTGCTGAGGATGTCAGCAGGAAGGGAAGGCTGGATTAGCGCATCCCCTTCAGTGGTGGTGCCCGAGGCGTCAACCTTGCGCACCCAGACTTGGCGGATCTTCTTCGGCTTCGGCAGCCACTTCGAAGGACTCGCACTTCCTTCAGAAATGAACTCCTCGTACGCCTGTTGATTGAGGCGCACGACCAGCGTCTTGTGGGAGGAGCCCACCTTCACGTCGTCGGCTTGCGATACGACTTTCTCGGTGGAGGAGAAAGAAGTCCCCAGCAGAGTCGCCAGCTTGTTTGCCATTAAAATTATTTGATTACAAATTTCAATACAAACAGAACAGTGTTACAATATATGACTTAGATGTAGTCCTAGGAGTACACTTTTGTTTATCTGGGTCCCTTGTGCCGATGGAGCGAGTGGTAATGCGTTGACTCCGTTGACGAGCTGACGACGGTTATCGGTTCTCTGAAGGTTTGGATTGCTCTGGGTGCTGGAGCTTGCTGAAAGGAGGAAGGCATTGAGTGTCTGTATCTGCCTCTCTGGCGATATGTTCCTTCGTTGGGTGTTCTCTGTGTTGTCCGTGGGTGAGAAGGAAATGATCCCTCTATTTATAGCTGGGCAGGTTGGCTGCTCATGCGCGCATATGTAGAATGCACCGGTGCGTAGGGACGCCACGTGGAGATTGCTGATGGAGGCGCATGGATGATGCGCCCTGATCGAGGGGTTAAATTCTTCATACTGCTGTTGTGAGCCGGCACGTAGCAGAGAAGAGGATCTTTCTGTTGCTGAGATCTTGGGTGAGTTGAGTCAAAGGACACGTATCGTCGACTCAAAGCTCAGAGATCTCGGATTTGATGGAGGGAGGTGATCTGGTAGGATACGCCTAGGATTGGGCGCATGAGGAGACTCTGGCTCGTAACCTTTAGGAGTCACGAACCATTCTGGGCGCATGGCTTTTGAGGCGCATGCAGGCGACTTTCTTTCTATCTTTTGGGATCAGAGAGCAGTCTGGGGCGCATAGCTTTTGAGGCGCATGCAGAGCTTCAAATGGAGACTTTTCTTCTATCTTTAGGGATCAGTGAAGAGTCTGAGGTGCATGGCTTTTGAGGCACATGGCTGCAGAGGCGCATGCGGGTGGTTGAGTGGCCACGTGGCAGTAGCCGTCGGAGTAAAGTCATGATGATGCTGACGTTGCCGACGCTTCGTTTTCTAAAAAAAACTGTCAACTGTTCAGACTTTGGGAGGTGTGCTGCCAACTCTGTCAGTTCAGCATTTAATATTTCTGACATTCGATGGACAGCTGAGGGGGCGCGTCGATTGGCGTTCCACTGGGTATGGGGACGCATGGGGGCGCATCCTCTGTGATGCGCTTGGTACTGAAGGGCACGTCTGTGTGATGCGCCTGAAGTCGGAGGGCGCGTGCGGCTGTTTCGTTCCTCGAGTGCTTTAAATAGCCGTTTGGCTAAATTCGAGGCGTCCGGTTCATCCATTTAATGCAAGTTCATTGCACAGAATTCGGATAGCCATCCACCTGGCGTGTGGGTTTGATCTGCCCGGCCTATAAATAGTGGTATGGAGAGAAGATTTGCTTCTCGTTCTCTCACGTACTTCCAACATGAACTTGGGTACTCGAGTGCATTCTGTTGACGAAGTGCTCCCGAGGGTGAAGATGAGACGCCATGTCGTCATTGATGCACTTGAAGGTGACTGTTACATCCAAAAGACGAAGTCGAGGGCTTCCGAGGCAGGCGAAAGGTGCCTGTTGCATCCAAAGATAGGGATGCTCGGGCCTCGTCTTCGTTATGCAGGAAGAGCCGTAGATCGGAATTGTGGGGCTAGGCTCTTTCTTCCTTCAAAGTGGGTGTTGCCCACTCTGGTTGTGTTGAAAGCTTCTTCTTTAGCCGTATTTCGATTACGGTCTTCCTTGGTCTTTGGAGGCTCTTTCGAAGTCTCCTCTGGCCACAGACTTACGGTGCTCTTCTCTTCCTTGGTTTGAGGAGACCTGCCTCCAGCCAGAGGGTTAAATGCTTCATTAGTCATAGCATTTATCAGGTGAGCCTGGATGGAAGAGCGGCACATAACTGGGCTGCTGAAGGGATGCACATAACTGGGGATGCACATAACTGAGCTGCTGAAGGGATGCGCCCTGCTGAGTACGCATGGTGGGATGCGCCCGGTTGAAGGCGCATGGTGACTGCTACGCCTGTCTGGAGGCGCATGGTGACTGTTGCGCCTGTCTTGAGGCGCATGGTGGCTGCTGGCCGTATACTTAGGATCTTTCCTTTGTAGAAATTCTCCTTTGTACAACCTTCTCTAGACATGTAATAGACTTTTATGTATAAATAAAAAATCCTTTTTCAAATGTCTATATTTGTTGATTTTGCTGTAAAGTATTTTGTCCGAGCTCTGGCGTATGTAGTGTCTGGCGCATGGGCTTTCTGGTTGTGAAATTCCATGCTTCTACAATAATCAGGATTTTTGAAATCAGTAAAATCTGGAGGTTGAGCTACATAAACTTCTTTTTTATAAAACCATTCAAAAATGCGCTTTTAACATCCATTTGAAATAACTTGAAATTATGAAAACATACGAATGCACATAACATGCGAATGGATTCTAATCTTGCAACTGGGGCATAAGTCTCATCGTAGTTGATACTTTCTTCTTGATTGTATCCTTGAGCTACGAGTCGAGTCTTATTACGAGTTACTAAACCATTCTCGTTCAGTTTGTTTCGGAATATCCAATGGGTGCCAATGACCGGATAATCAATGGGCTTGGAAACAAGTTCCCAAACTTGATTCCGTTCGAATTGGTTTAATTCCTCTTGCATAGCATCTAACCAAAAATTATCACTACATGCTTCTTCAATGTTTTTGGGTTCAAGCTGTGAAACAAAAGCAACACAAGAAGCTATATCTTTATTAGAGGAACGAGTACTTACACCCTTGGTAATCTCACCAATTACCAAGTCCTTTGGATGATCTGCCAAAAATCTTATCTCTTTTGGTATATCCTCATGATTGCTGGTTCCGGCTTCTTTGCTTGAAGACTCAGCTGGTGTTTGGTGTGAAGGTTCTGCATCTTTGTGTGAAGGTTTTGCAGTAGCTGTACTTGGTGTAATCACGTCTTCATTTTCGTCATCGTCTAAATGTTGATTTAGTTCATCAAACTTGACATTAATTGATTCTTCGATGATCATGGTTCTCTTGTTGAAGACTCTATACCCTTTGCTCTTTGCCGCATAACCTAAAAAGATACCTCCATCGGCCTTTTCATCAAATTTACTCAAGTTGTCTTTAGTATTAAGAATAAAGCATTTACAACCAAATATCTTGAAATAAGAAACAGTGGGTGTTCTATCAAACCATAACTTATAAGGAGTCTTTTTCGATATAGGTCGAATTAGAACCCTATTGAGAATATAGCACGCTATATTGACAGCTTCAACCCAAAAGTATTTAGGTAGACTAAACTGGTTCAATATTACTCTAGTCATTTCAGATAGAGTCATGTTCTTACGTTCCACAACTCCATTTTGTTGTGGAGTCCTAGGGCAGGAAAACTCATGCAAATAACTGTGTGTGTCACAGAATTGCTTGAACTCTGTATTCTTAAATTCGCCGCCATGATCACTACGAATGGGAGTAATCATGAAACCTTTTTCATTCTGTACTTTCTTACAAAAGGTGACGAATTCTGGCAAAGCATCGTTCTTGCGTGCAAGAAAATATACCCATGTGTATCTAGAGAAATCATCTACAATGACAAATACATATAACTTACCACCTAGACTAGCAATTCTACTGGATCCAAATAAGTCCATATGTAACAATTGTAGATGTCTAGAAGTACTTACAGCGTTCTTGGATTTAAAGACGGATCGGGTAGCTTTGTTCTTTTCATATACGCTACATACCGTATCCTTCTTGAAAGATATGTCTGGTAAGCTGCATACCAACTTCTTTGTGGATAGTTTTGAAATTGTGTCCATGTTTGCATGATCGAGTCTCATATCCATAGTTGACTCTCAATGCTCTTAGCCATCAATCATCTACCTGCTTTGTTAGTATCTTCTAAGAGATAGAAAACATATATGTTGTCTTCCCTGATACCTTCAAAGATAGTACTACCAGTTGAGCTATCAACTATAGTACATTTATCTTTGACGAAGTTAATGCCATAACCGTGATCAACTAAATGGCTTATGCTGAGCAAATTATGTTTTAACTCGGTAACTAGACTGACATCTTTAATCACATGATAGGGAGCCTTACCAATGTCATCGATATCGATTATGTATCCTGTTAAATTATTATCGAAGGAGACGTATCCTTCTTTATTCTTCTTCGACAGTATTGCAAATAATGATGCATCACCGGTCATGTGCCGTGAGCAACCGCTGTCGATGATCCATTTGCTTCTAGCATGTGAAGGGCATTCCACCTACAAAACAGTTTGCAGATAAAACTCTTGGTACCTATTTCTTGTAGGGTCCTGACATGTTAGTTTTTGGTATCCATACATAAACATTTACATCTACTAACTTTCTGATTCTACATGCAGAGGATATATGACCAATGAGGCCACAATAATGATATTTTGCATGTTGAGTGTTGAAAGTAGTGTGAGCTGCATGATTGGTAGGTTTTGGTTTTCTAGTATAGAAAAATGCATGCCTATTAGTCTTCTTGGGCATAGGTTTGGTATGGTTTGGTCTGACAGTGTTTGGTTTGGGTGTGTTCCGATGATTCGGTAATTGACACGTGTTAGAATAGGAAGCAGCAACTTCAGGCCATTTTTCTAAACTAATTTTCAACTTTTTGGAGGTATCATATAATCTAGTATAGTCAGATATAAGTGTTTCCATTCTGACTTGTGCACATTGGAGATTCTTTCTCTCCTTAGACAGGTCTTCCTTTAGTTGGATGATAATTTGGTCTTTTTCTTCGGATAACTTGGTAGTCTCGTGTAACAACAGCTTAATAGAGGAAAGCTCACCAGACTCAATAGAGGAATCATTATTTCTAACATCAGCTAGTTGGTCGATAAGTCTTCTTATCTCACCTTTGTACTCTTTAAGTACCTTCTTAGAGGTTTCGTATTTACTACACAGTTTTCTGTAGTTATTTAACAGGTCACTGAAAGTCTCTCATAATTGCTCAAAGGTGAAATCATCATAAGGGTCAAACAGAGGATTAGTGGTTACCTGATCGCAAGCCATCAAGCATACATTTGCAGCGTCATCCGATTGTTCGTCTTCTGATTCGCTGGCTTCATTCTCATGCCATATGCTTGTATTGACGTATTTTCTTGATGTAGATCTCTTCAGGTAGCCTTTGTCATATTTGCTGCTTTTTTTGTTGATGATGATACTGTTGGACAATCTTTCTTCATATATCCTTTATTCTTACATCCGTAACAAATAGGATCTTCCTCGTTGTTGTTGTTGTTGCTGTTGCTGTCTTTTTTTCTTCTGTTGAATCTCATGAACTTCTTGAATTTTCTTACCAGAAGAGCTTGATCTTCAGAGTCAGAGTTGCTGTCGTCAGAATCATCTTCGACAGTTCTTCTATGTTGGGCCTTGAAAGCGATCGACTTATCTGACTTCTCTTTTAGTGTAGCATCTTCAAAGTCTTGAAGTTCCAACTCGTGAGTGAGTATCTTACCCATGAGTGTTTCCAGAGACATTGTTGAGAGGTTGTTTCCTTTAATGATTGTTGTAGCCTTTGGAATCCAATTCTTTGTGAGAGCTCGTAGAAGTTTGCGAATCTTCTCATGGTTACTGTATTCCTTGCCTAATGAGGATAAAGGATTTACAATATCCAGGAATCTCGTAAACATCTGAGTGACGGATTCATTTGGCTTCATCTTGAACGCCTCGTACTCTTGAGTAAGTCTGCTGATCTTTGACTCCTTGACATGTATTGTTCCTTCGTGGGTTACTTCGAGAAGTTTCCATACTTCATTCGATGTTTTGCAAGTCGACACCCTGTTAAATTTAGTTATGACTAAAGCACAAAATAAAGCGTTAATAGCACGTGCGTCAAGACTGCCCTTTTTTCATCCTCGGTATATTTATCATGGGGTTTTTCAACTAAAACTCCCTCAACAGTAATACGATGAGGCTTTTTGTAGCCATCAATAACTATAGACTATAAGTCAAAATCAAGAGATTTTAAGAAGAAATTTATCCGTGTTTTCTAATAAGTGTAGTTTATGCCGTCAAATAGTGGAGGTCTATTTGTGGCTTGGCCTTCACTTGTAAATTTTACAGTTGCCATGTGTAATATTGTGATCTATATAATAATTAAATATAACTGCAGTTTTACCTTGCTTTACATGTATAACCCGTTCTGATACCAATTGTAGGAACGAAGTCGTAAAGCAGAATACTCTAGAGGGGGGTAAATATACTAGGCAGCAGAATATTGTTAATTAAAACTTGTTAGCAGTTAAATCATAAAAATAATATCAATAATCACAAAGTAATAACTGTAAAGAAAAGAGTTCAGAAGGCAAACTCAAACACAAAGATTTATACTGGTTTTCCTCTTGTGAGGACTAGTCCAGTCGGAAGAACTCTAGCTTCCAGTTGAATCCACTATTGAAAAATCCTGCAAGTTTTCATACAAAGTCCTTGCAATTTCTACAGATACGAGCTTTGATACGAAAAACTCGACCAACTTCAGTTTTAAAGAGTCTTTCTTCAATCAAGTCTCTGATTACAATTTTTCTGAAATCTTCTAGACCGCACCGTACCGACAAATTGACTAGAGAATTGTAACTGGCTTGGGATTTGAAAATGAAAGTTTTTTAGAAAACTCTTTGGAAGAAACGTAAGTTTTAGAAGAGAAGAGATGAAAGTGAATGAGTGATTTGAAATGGTCAGAATTCCTCTCTATTTATAGTTTTTCCAAAGACAAAACTCTGGCAGAATTCGGGCAGAATTCAGACAGAATTCTATGTAACAAACCGCAACTGAAGGGAGACCAAGTTCAAAAACCAGCGTTCACATAACGTTTACCTTGGCCGAACTCTGGCCGAGTTCTGTCAGGGTTGGTCATAAATATTTTAAGAAAATATTTTTTTGGGACTTTTTGAAATCCTTCAGAAGCTTTTGTAAATAAGAGATGTTTTTCAAAACATAGGTCAATTTTGAAAACGATTTCGGATAGCCTATTTGCCAGTACGACTCGGTGTACAATATATTCCTAAACTCAATAAAAGTAAAAATTATATTGCATAAAGAAATACAGTCTCGAGTGGCAAACATAGCTTCAGTCTTGAACTGAGTAGATATCCGATCTTGATATGTGTCCAAGAGTCCAAAATGTCTTGAGTAAACATCTGAGTCCGTATATCGAGACATAGTTTGATCAGTTATTAAAATCAGGTTTGACCATGACCAATGGGCCAACATTATGCTGGTTTAGTGACAGACTTACGATTATCCTAAAGTACGTAGGAGTTAATAATTAGACTTAGGACGCGTAGGACACAAACACATGGACACGAAAACATGAATATATGGACAAGCAAGTGAAATCCTCAAGTCATAATTTTATGTAATACAAGTTTATTTGCTGCAAATTTTTTTCCTTATTACAGTGTCTTTGTATCACATCGTGACTTTATCATACACGAATCAAAACCTATACCCATTAATCCTTGGTATGCAATCTTCGAATTATTAGTGATTGTAGTGCACTCAAATCAAATGTCATATTTTGGAATCCCTATCTCAAGTTAATAATAGTTAAGTCTGTGCTTAGTTGTTTATGATTTTTAGGATTGCACCATAGGGAAGAGAATAATATTAGGATCACATTAGGTAAGATCTTTGTAATATAATTAACAAAAAAAAGTTGATCAATACTACCTTCTTCATAAGGCTGGCCTTGGAAAGAAAGGATGTGAGACTTAGCTCATGAACTTTTCTATGTTGTACTGGCTACAGTCCTTAACTGGTCTTGTATATGATTAAAGTTCTTAACTTAATCTTGTATGATTAAGATCCTTAACTTGATATAGCATTGATTAAGGTTAATAAAATCAAATCAACTTTTGTCCATAGCCTATGTGGGTCGGTCCTAATCACCATGTCATCTTAGCAACAATCTGATCCCGAAAAATATAGTTGTTGTTGAGAAAATAGCCATATGTGACCCATAGTGTTCTCTAAACTGCATTTCATACATAGTATTTGTTTGTTGTGTTGTGTGTATTTGTGATTGGAGTTTTAAAGGACTTATATCCTTTGATAGTATGATTGTTTGACTTATTTCACGATGTATATTATATATAGTGTTAAGAATGACAATCTTCAACAATAATTTATGTCATTTACTCATCTATTGACTAGTAATCTTGTCCTCAAATGGTTTACGCCCATATTTTTAATTTCTCAAGCGTTCTTTGGTCCGGGGCTTACATGTTGTTTGACAGTATAGTATTTACTCACTAAGTGTGGAAGATGAACCTGAGGAAACTACCCCGTTGTAAAATATAGTGAAGAATGAAGAGTAATAATTAGTTATTGAAATTGAAGATGAGAACTTCAGATGTCTCCCTTACACTGTATCATGCAAGGTATACTTATACGTCAATATATTGTTGGGTGCGTGCGGAAGCGTTTACCAAGCCACCTGATCAAAACTAACCCCCGTCTAACAGACACCAAGCACAAGATGAAGACAAGTATATGGTGGTGACGTACGTCACCTGGACAAATTCCAACCTTTATAACTCAGATGAAATTACAAGATTGACAAAAACTAATGTTGAACCATTTTTTCTAATAGGTTGAACCCCCTCACCACTCTCAAGAAGAAAAAAAATAGAAGATTACAATTGAGATCACTAACCAACCCGTAGCAATCTACCTAATCGAAGTTGACGACTCCTCGATTATATATTCTTCTTCCTTATGTCTTGGATGACGAAGTCCTAAGAGCAAAGTACAGACTTTCTCTTAGATTTTCTTGTGGACGAGCACCCCGAATCTCCACTTTTGTGTTGTGCTTTGTGCCTCCACCCTCACCCCATATATATAGGATGAGAAAAATCCTATTTTAGGTCATAATATAATTTTTTAAATAGGAAGCCCTCAAATAAAAATCCTATTACACCTAAAATAGCTCATCAATTATCCTATTTTAGATCATAATAGGATTTCCTAAAATAAGAATCTTATTATATATAAAATAGCACAACATCAATTATGGACATCCAAATCTAATTAAATCAAATATTTATTTAGGTTTAGATTCCACAAATATGTTGTTACCAAATCCAGACTGGATTCTAACATATATATTATTGGTTATATACTTGTAACAGGGTAGTGTAGTGAGCTTTTCCTACTTAATGTCATTTAGAAGTGTTTCCTTTAGATATATTAATCATGTTTAGTTATAGAGGATTCCTGGTAAATCTATCATAGAATCTCACATGCAACAATCACAAGTGAAAGTAGTGGTGTACTCGTAGAACATGTAGCCTTGGATGTTCATTACATACTAGACTCACCATATTCTGGAAGCGGAAATTAACACTTATTATCCATACATAGCTGAATATCAAATCAAAAAGTTGAGTCCTACAACAAACTTCATAATGGTCTAAGTCAAACTTTTTCTTCTGGGACCATCCCCTAACCCATCCTCATGCAATGATAAGGACACAACTGATTATTCACTTTACTTTTGTTATAATTCGAGTTGATGGTTGCACTATACTTTATCTTCTCCCATTAACATCAATCAAAATGAAAATTTTAGACATGACTAATCTATGACCACATAATCATATGTAATGTTTGCAAATTTTGGTAAGATCCAGATAGAAACAAAATATGGTCGGTGTTCAAGTGGGCCAAGTCTTTCCAACTCCTCAACCCATCCCCACTATTTAATAACCAATAGAACTTATCAACAAACATTTGCAAAGGGCCTAATTTTGGGCCAACACGAACAACCAAAGAAAATAAGTTATTGGAATCCGCATTAAGTATCTACCTATTGTATATCCTATATTATATTATCTTTAAAATAAAATGAAGTGGTATTTTCCGTCAGAACATAAAAGGGTAAAAAAGATCATGATTAAAAGATATGAGGTGGCTACGAATATAACACATGTATATGTCAATAAAATTCTTAAAACTAATAAAAACATTATTGAAATATCTATATAACAAAGCAGAGGTGTTTTCGTCAAAACATAAAAGGATAAAAAAAAGGTCATGGTTGAAATATAGGAGGTATATTAAACGACTACAAATATAAAATGT
This sequence comes from Iris pallida, assembly GCA_029216955.1. NCBI lineage: Eukaryota > Viridiplantae > Streptophyta > Magnoliopsida > Asparagales > Iridaceae > Iris > Iris pallida. The sequence goes on from JANAVB010031619.1 coordinate 3,862,270, forward strand.
TTGTATGTCAATAAAAAAACCTTAAAATAAAATAAAATATATGAAAGACATTATTAAAGGATATAGATGAGATGTACTTTCAAAAACTAAAATATTAAGGAATGTCGGAGGCACCCCCATCCATCTCTTCACCTTTGAACGGGCTCCTACTCACACATGCTTTTGGCTGAAAATGCTTTCTCGTCGTCTCTCGTGAAAGATAACTAGTATTAGTGAATAATAGAAATAAAAATAATTTCAAAGTTCGAATTATCAAGGAGTGTATGAGGTATAGGGATAACTAGTATTATATAAATATCTCCCATTAATGTCAAAATATATATCAGCTCAAGTCGTTAATAAATGGAGTTATTCAAACGTATATTTTAGAATACTCATGTATGTAATTAATTGCATCTAGATTATGGTATAACTCTTTTTTTTATTTTTTGATATCGGTCTGACATAAGTATTGGAGGTATTCCTCGTTGCATCTTCCCGCAAGTTACGTGTGCCACCCTAGCGTGGTTCATATCTAATTTGACACCATTGTTGTCGATTAGAGGGTCTTTGAGTGACATTAGAATAGACTATTTTTCCTTTCTCCTCCATAACCAAGCAATTTGGAACACGACAATGAGAAATCTTCTTATTGGTATAAAATTACCAACATGAAGATATTGATGAAATATCATGTTGCACTTTGTCCAAAAGATACTACTCAACTTTGGTGATGCAATGTCGATCAACAAAAGAAGACACAGTAAATATATTATAAATAAGTAATGCTACATAGACCGCGGTCCTGGCCCCGTACGACAGGTGTCAGACTGCCATTAGAGGGGGGGTTCGATTGTTTTGGGGGTGGGTCCAGTGTGGTGTAGGGGGGCCGAATGTGGGGGGGGGGGGGGTAAGGGGGAGGAGGACGTCGGCGCGGGTACAGCCGCAGTCCACCAACCCCTCCCCCATCGGGTCTCTTTAGGGTCTGCTTGGTAACGGTGTTTTCACTGGTTTTGGGGTATTTTTAAACCGACCGTTTATGAAGACCTTTGCTTGTTATTTTTTTGAGGCACCGGTTTTGTTCGGTTCAAAATTCCCTAAATACAATGTAATGTAATTTGGGTAGCTTTATAAACACCCCAAATCAGTAGGTTTTGAGGGATTTTATTATTTTATTCTATTTATATTCTCACCAAAAATATATAATTATAACTGATGTCACGATCCGCACCCGGTGAAAGGGTACGAGACCGTGCGTATGTCCAGCCTACGCCGCAGTGTCGGCGGTAGAACGCTGTCCTAAGTCTTAATGATAACTAAACATGATATAAAGTACCTGTCAAGTGTATACTCTCCATACGGAGGACAGTCTCATAAGATACAACTCAATCACAAAAGCTAAAGAGGAATAACAGCACGATATAGATTAGATAGAATGTCAAAGTACAAAACAACCCAATAGAGATAATTCTAAGTGTCAACATAGTATCTCAAAGTATATAAGAAATAATATAACATCTCAGAAAATAACTGGAGACAAATTTCAGACAAAAGTCATAGCAGTCTAATCTAGGTACTACTGGTGTCTCCTCTAGACTAACTGGATCCTCCTAGTGATTCAATTCGCAAGTGTCGTCTAAGTTTGCGCCATAATAAGTAGTACAGAAATCCTCTAAATTCTCTGTAAAATTTTGTCAACATATCTAGTCAGGATTGGAGCGAAGTACATAACTCTGAATGCAGTTCCATTGCATGGTAGAAAATATAGAACTAGCAATAGAATAGATACATGACATGTGGTAATAGAATATAGGATATACGAAATACAGATAATGAAATGAGCACATGAATATAATAAAAGAACTATAATTGTATATATATATATATTTTATATATATATATATATATATATATATATATATATATATAATATATATATATATAATCTATATATATATATATATATATATATATATATATATATAAGTGATTCAGAGCACAAGACAGTTATGTGATTGGTTTAGGTTGTACATGATTATTCTACGAAAACTCCATTATACGTCTGGGTATAATCGACATATATATGAGTACACTAAGAAATTAATCACATAACCACTTCTACACCTCCACCCCAATCAATACACAAGGATCCGATTATGTTACGTTACATACATGATTGTTAGTTTGAACATGAAGCACATGTGAGCACATAAAAGTACATAAGAGCACATGAGAGTACATGAATAATATAAATACAAGGAGTACACGATGTACATGAACATAAAATATCCAATGTACCCGGTAAAGGGATAACATCTCGAGACAAGATCTATATAGTACCAATCCGTGTTAACAATGTTCGGCATCAAGTAAAGTAGTCTAGAGCAGGCAATATAGATACTATCATGATGAAAACAACCAGAGAATGTACTCGCCTGATATCCTGAGCAATAACTGTGTATCGGTATCCGAACTGGAGTCACAGAGACCTATTATAAAAATTTAGGGTTACAAAGTGTTCTAGATTAAACAATTAATTTAAATGTGTTATTTACATGCTGCTAGGCCATTTCTAGGTCAGTGAAGTCAAGCTAGGTCAAACTTGGTCAATTGGTCAACTCTGGCTCAACCTTGGTTCTTCTAGTCTAATTCTAGGTTTTTTGGACTAAACTTTATGTTCTAGGTCATGATAGTTAGTTAGGGATCCATACCATGCCTCAATACTTAATATATAGGTACTAGAATATCCCATACTAGTACACATATACAAGTATACACTATTGCTATATATTAACTATAGCTATAACACTCAAACTTCCTTTATCAAGCCACCACTATCAAATACAACTCACATAAATGGGCTAGCCCAAGCCTCACTCCCGAAAAAACAGCCCACTGTCTGTTACCTATGGCATCAAGTCTGAAACAAATATGTGTCCTAAACTGAACATCAACTAACTAATCCCCTATCCATAGACTGAGGCCATAAAGAAGAGTGGACTGATGCTATATGCTACTAAGGACTGAATCACAAAACTAAATCCCCTTCACTTGGACTGATGATAAGTGGAAAGGAAGATTGGAACATAAGTGAGGTTTGAATAAGTGATACAGGTAAAGGGATAATCAAGGAGCAAATTGGACAAGGATCCTAACTGATCCTAACATTTGTAATAGGGACAGAGCAGTATAAATATATGTATAGATTGATATAATAGATATTTTGGACTAAAATATTACTGTCCTCATGAGGACTGGGACAAAAGAACAAGAATGATGAACAAATAGAAATATTTGGACTGTCACAAGGTTATACAGGGACTGCAATGTGTACAGGTGCAAGGATTGAACTAAAATAGTCTACCTCTCGACCAAATGGACTGTACATAGGGAATTGACTGATACAAAAAGAATAAATCAATAAAGGAAAATGAACAGGTTAGGTATCTAAATATAATTGGGTTGAACTAGTTCAAGGACTGATCAAGTATGAAGATAATGTACTGGGCAAGAATGCAGTACTCCAACATACAGTTCACTGCATTCGAGATACAAAGGGACTGCTAAAGAGGAGGGGTCTGCTACTCAAGTATCAGTGGACTGATACTCATGGAGTATCAGTCGACTGATGCAAACAACATATTGGGACTGAAACTTCATGTTCAAGGTTTAAACTACATAGGTAATTGCAGGACTGAACAAAGAAATTCACATCAGGGTCTAAACAAGTGGATGCAGAGGACATATTTGAAAGTCTAAGACTGATACTAGAATTAAGGATGTATGCTCTGTATATTTGGGACTGACATTAAGAGTTCAGAAAATTTAGTAGGACTGATTCCTTAGTTCAAATTGTAGTGCCCCGTCCCGCTCAGTCAAATAGAGGATTCGAAACGCCGACGACGTTCGGACTTAGCCTTACGATGGCGACTCGAAGACATTGCTCGGTCGAGGCGACTCCTCGCTCAGGTGGGGTAATTTCGGTGAACTTGCCTCATCTTAGCCTTCACATAATAAATTGCATATTTTCAACTTGCACAAGTAGGCGTAATAATAAAAGAGACGAACCCACATAGCTAAGGGAATAATCCCGACGGGTCGAATCGAGTTTAGAACATAGAAAACGTCCCACGGTTGGCTTAGAATTATTGCACGGTGTGCTTTAAAAATGACACTCGGTCCTTCGTTCCGTGGCTTGGGAGAAGAAAAAGTCGGTCTTCGCCATAAGCTAAGAGTTAGCCTAAGTCATAGGCGTCGCACGTATAAATGCTTGATAAAGCATACACGGTCCCATCGTCCAAGGCTTGGCATAGCCTTGATCGTCCCACGAGCCAAGTTGTATCGCACGGCTTATGGCATAAGTCTAGGTACCCAAATAACTCGGTTGTTCAAGTTGAGGTATGCACGGTCCCACGGTTCTACGGCTGTATATAGCCATCTGTTCCCACGGTCTTAAGACTCGTCACACAGAGTATGACTTGGACGATAGTGTCGCACGGAATGCAATAGGTTTAAGACACGAAACACGGTTGTTTCGATGATAGAAATGCCACGGGCTATGGCCAGTATTAGGCACGTTTGGTGCAAGTTAGGTTGGAAGGCTATGTAGTAGACGTTCCCTCGATTTCAAAGAAGTAAGTTCACACGACTGTTTGTCGCTGAGGCGGTCCCTCGATTGGGAGTCTCACGGTTTCTATGCACGTTTTCAAAGTATGAGACGGTCCCTCGATTGGGAGTCTCACGATTCTGAGGCATGTTATGCAAAGTGTGGTTTAGAGCACGAGATGCTAAGTATAGTTCCAGTCGTACCGTAACATTAGGCCATGCATTTACGTGAGTCTAGATGTCTCGTAGGTGCGTGGTCATTGGACAACTTGTCGACAAGGATTTCTTCCTCGACTGGTAAAACGCCAGGGCACCGGGCCCAATCGACCTAGGGGGAAGACGTTATAGCAGCGCAAGACTTTACCGCGTAGGTAATCGGGGGCTTTTCATGGGGCTCGCTACCTAGCATCGAAATATCCGTCGCCTACCCGAGCTATGTCCACGATGGCTTGTCGTGCCAGTGGCCTTTCATATAGATAAGTTGGTGTGCTGAGCGACAATCCGCATGCACGATGTCGGTCGATCCTAAGGAAGTGCAAGCACGGCACGACTGAAGTAAATATGGTATGTACGGTTGTATCACGAGTCTTAAGAAGCCTAAGATTTGGCTATACGTAAAGATACGTGTTGCATCACGAGATATGGCGTCGTGCTTGAGTTCTCAACACCGGTTCCACAAGTTGGGTTAGACGTTTCGAGTTAAGTCTGGAAGGGCCGTAGGGCGAGTTTGGTTAAGTCAGGTTAAGCTGCGAGGCACGACCACAATGTTTGAGGCACGAGCAAGTTTATGAAATGACCATATTATTATGACACAAGTATTTGAAGCACGAATCGAGTTCATGGCACGACCGAGTCGTTACGTCCCAGAGTATGGCACGAAAGACAAGTATGAGTCGGTACGTTGACGGTACAAGCACGAGAACGGTCTAGAGGCACTAAATAGTCCATGTCCAAAAACTGATCCGAAGGCAAGAGTAGAAAGACAATCGTAAAAGGGTTTATGTTTCACAAAGTAAATGAACGTGTCGGTTTTGTATGGGTGGGGCGAGGATCTCACTCCACCAGTACAGTTGAGTACTGATACCCACACAGTTTTCATGTGCAGACATAGGTAGAAGCTCGTGGCGCGGAGCTCGCTTGGATGCATCGAGGCACGGAGTTCCTTGGCGATTCGTAGCGTGCGGCCGTATGGAGTCAAGACTTATACGGGACATAATGTATGGACATCGCCTTCCGAAGCTTTCGCTGGCTCAAGCATTGAATCGAGAGATGAGAGAGAGCGGAGTGACTTGTATAATGAGAGAAAGTGAGCATGAGAGACTTATAATCTTGGCCTTGTGCCCCTTTATAATCGTCGTTTCAATATCAATAAAATGCATCTTTTGAAGAACTTGTGTTTGTTCTAAATTTTTGCTGCATGTTCAATGTCTCTGCTTGGGACTTCTGTGCGACGACCCCATCGCAGCCGCTGTAATCGGCCGTTATGGAATCCATCTTGCACGAGCGCAATCTAGGCTCGTACGGCATCACGCCTTAGCGAGGACGATCGCTTCTGCGGGAGCGGGGCCTGACATAATGGTATCTGAGCACGGCTTTACGTCCTTGGACTATCGATTGAATTCTTTAACTCCGTTGTTTCCACAAACTCTGAAGCATTGCTTTTGCAAAGTTGATATCGTTGGTGCGCTCTCCCTCAAATGTCCCACGGATGTCCATACAATAAGTCTATCTAATTTGCAAAACATAAGAGAACAGTTTTTGACAAAATAAAAAAGATGGTTCACGTAAGCACGGTTGGCTAACTCGGACTAGGTATATACACCAAGGATTGTGTCGACTTTATCAAAGTCGAGTACGGAGATTCAAATTGTGTCAGACGAGAATGAGTTGGACTTGATTGAGTAATAGGGTGACTATCGATAGGAGTGCTATCGAGCGACGATAACGTCGGTGCGATATAGGTGAGCGTGCTTGGAGTTTAAGGAATCGTTCGGACGAAAATTCGAAGAAATAGATTGTGTATCGAATGATAAGTTGAGGATATATTGAATGACTTCATCCCTGAGTGGTTGTATCGATAGTCTCAGGGATGTCGATCGATTAAGGATACGGGATGTCAATGAATCTATCAGCAAACGTCGTATGAATGCAAAGTTGTAGATTGAGTATTGTTGAATAAGTTGTAGTATTGAGATTTGACGAGTTGATTCAAACGACCTAAAAATTGGCGTGCACGGAACGTGCACGAGATTAAGGATTGTGTGAAAAATAAGACGCAAAAATGATTGAGTAGGTGAAATCGAATCGAGGAAAAGTTATGGTGTACGAATGGATGACTTGATCGAAGAAATTGATATGGATCGTATACGAAAAGTTAGCACGAAAGGTAGATAGTGTGCGTGAAAAAGTTGAATTTTGAAGTTACGCGAATGACTCTAAGGATTGGAATGGATGTCGTTCGATGATTGAGTTAGCAACGAATGATACGAATTGAGGAAATACGTTGGTCGATGACTTAAGATAGACGGATGAACAATATACAAATTTAGGTTTAAAGAAATTGATGGTGTGAATGATTCAGGGGATAACGATCGAACTTGAATTTGAATGTCGAGGAGACTATCCTGTCGGACGATAGCATCATTCGTACGACTCAAAATTCATTACAAAAGAAGATCGTCAGGTTACGCATATCGTCGATGGTATTAAGGCATATCAAAGATCGATATGCGATAACTCGGGGGCACTCTAATTCGAGGAATGACGATCGTGGAAGTGTTATTATTCGGTTGGATGCTATACTTAGGATTTTGATTGAGATGAATGTTGGATAAGAATGATCGTGTCTTAATGATTGCGTTGATAACCACAACGTCGACAGTCTTATCTTGTGCGAGCGCAACTCCAAGCTCGCACATGCGTAACGTCGGATTTGGGGCGATCGTTCCACGTGAGCGCTGATGTGGTGATTCATGTCACGGGAATGATCGAACTCGAAAAAAAATTGGGACATGGCAACTTCGATTGTCTCAACTTGTTGGTTTGATGCGAAGGTGAATTTGAGGATGTTTAGACTTGCGATTGATGAATGAAATAAACTTAAGGATTGAGTAGGTCCAATCCGCACATCGAGAATGAATTAGTCTAGACTCAAAATAAGAGTTACGCCCCGATGAGAATGATTATTCCGCAGGAGCGTCGCATGGTGATTTCATGCCCACCGTAGATAATCGGACTCGCATGAGATTGGAGCGTGGCATATTGTTAAGTTAGACGACCTTGTGATCGATTACGTGAATTGGAATAGATGACTTAGGGAATGCGGAACGTGACAGTTTGGTTAGCGACGAATTGTGTCATAGCGTGCTTGGTTTGAGAAGGATTGTTAGGCGAACTATATCGTACGGGTTTGATGGGATAGACTATACAAGATAGTTTGTCGAATGAGCGATATTGATATTACATGGGATTGGTTGAAACGTGAGTTATCGTAGGATGGCTTTGTTGAACGACTCGGATCCCGAGCGACGAATGTTGGAATGTGAGTAGGAAATTTGTGCTCGATGTTTAAAAATCGGAGTGATGCGAGCTTGGGTCGAAAATCCCGTACTATCAACTAGGTTTGACCTTAGGATGGGGTCAGTGTTGATATCGTTGTTTGGAAACTATGATTCCAATACTGGCGGATTGACATAGCCTAGCGGTTAGGAAGACGTTCCGGCGCGAAGCAATAGGATGTGTAGAGGCACCGCTCATGAGGCTCGATTGACATGCACGTATATCAGGGACGCCTGAATAGGTGCACGATCCGACTCGAGTGGTGATGGCAGATTCTCTATCACGAGGCTTGGCTGAAATGCAAGTATTTTAGGGACGCCTGGAATATGTGTACGATCCAAACTAAGTGATACGTTGAATCAAGTGAGAATTGAGGAACGAGAAAAGTGTCGTGGATTTTTGAAATCATGTTTCAAGAAATGTTGATGGTAGTACGATAGTTGATTTTAGATGAACCTAAATGTATGTTGATTTGTTAGTATGCCATACGACTAAGTTAGCAATAAGCACGAACGTGGCTATGATTGAGGAAACGCATAGGAGTAGGGTACGCGCGAGAGTCATTGAATATCGAGTGATAAGTCAATGAGTAAGTACTCAGTAAGTTTTGAGGACAAAACTTTTTCTGAGTGGTGTATGATGTAGTGCCCCGTCCCGCTCAGTCAAACGGAGGAACCGAAACGCCGACGGCGTTCGAACTTAGCCTTACGACGGCGAATCGAAGACATCGCTCGGTCGAGGCGACTCCTCGCTCAGGTAGGGTAGTTTCGGTGAACTTGCCTCATCTTAGTCTTCACATAATAAATCGCATGTTTTCAACTTGCACAAGTAGGCGTAATAATAAAAGAGACGAACCCACATAGCTAAAAAAATACCGACGGGTCGAATCGAGTTTAGAACATGGAAAACGTCCTACGGTTGGCTTAGAATTATTGCACGGTGTGCTTTGAAAATGACACTCGGTCCTTCGTCCAGTGGCTTGGGAGAAGGAAAAGTCGGTCTTCGCCACAAGCTAAGAGTGAGCCTAAGTCATAGGTATCGCACGTATAAATGCTTGATAAAGCATACACGTGTAGAGCCTAAAAATCAAGTTGCGCCTTGAATATACTGATTAGTGATCAAATTGCGCCCCAAAAATTAAGTTGCGCCACTGATATGAAGCTCAGAGAACAGACTGCGCCACTGATCAGATTGTGCCTGATATCAGACTGCGCCCAGTCTTTTTTGTGCCAAAACCTACATGGTATCTGACACTTAATGGTCATCATTACCTGACAATGCTGATGACTGACACAACAGTGAACGAGGAAAATCTCTTCGAATCCCGTAAATTGTGCCGCTCAGGGAAAGTTGGTGAACAGTTGTCCTGTACACTTCGTGAGTTGCGCCAAGGCACAATCTAAACAAAATCCTTAGTTGCGCCTCGGCGCAACCTGAACGACTTTTGCTCAGAAGCTGCCACGTGTGTAGGCACGGCTCAAATCAGGCGCAGTTTGACTTGTTGATTGAAGCTCGCGCAACCTGATAAAGTTGAGACAACTTACATTCTAAAGCAGGATGACGTGGCGCACATGCCACTAATCTCTCAAGACGTGTCTACTATCCTGTACACGACCACGTGCATCTCAATCATATGATGCCACGCGTCTAAATACATTTAGTACACGATTGACAACTGAATAAAAGTTGGCGCAACAGGAGGTTGGCGCAACCCAGTATGGCACAATCCAGCCTCGCGCACATCAGAATAGCTGCTAAAACAGTTATTTTCTGAACTCTATAAATAGAGTTTCCTATCATTTTGAAATGATCAGATATACAGGGACAGAGATCAAGAACTCTTACAAAATTGCTGTTGTATTCTCCAGAGGCTACAGTCTTCAAGTTTACATAGTCCAAGGGATAAAGTGATCGTCTTCTGATCAGATTCCTAAAGTTGTACTTCCCCAGAATTCATTATAGTTTGTAATCTTTTACAAGTTTGGAATAAACAAATTTTGTTTTTGCAAACAAAATGGCGACTCTGCTGGGGACGACTTTCTCCTCCGACGAGAAAGTGACAACTCAATGTGATATTACGTCGATCGGCAAGACGCAGAAGACTTTGGTTGTTCAAGTCAACCAGATAGCCTACGAGAATATGATCAACACCAAGAGCAACAAGCGCACGGTGGCTGCCGCCAAAAATAGGACTGTGGATTCTAAATCTCCCACAGTCGCTGTTGCCCAGACGCAACTTGAGTGCTCAATGACCAAGGCGCAATCTGCCTCAGTGGCTCCAGTACAGCCTGTTTCTGTTGCTAAGGCACAATCTGCTCACTCTGTTGCCCATGCGCAGCCTACTACTATCTTTGCTGCCAAGGCACAGTCAGTTCAAGCTATTGTCGAGGCACAGTCTACTAATGTTGCTGCCAAGGTGCCACCAGTAGTCCGTAGGACTATGGCACAACCCAAACAATCGGCAACCCAGGCGTAATCTATTACTCCGGCGCAACTCAAGGGAACTAGTCTTTTGGCTATTCCCTCTTCCAATTTTTAAGTTCTAAACTTAGAGAATTCATGTCCTAGTGCCAACACTAGACGGAACAAAGAAAAAAGTCCTATGACATTTCCTCAATTGGCACAACCTATGCCTAAAAAGATCACACAACAGAACAAAGGAAAACGCTTCTTAGCTAACCCTATTCAAAATAAAGGAAAGCACCCTTTGGTCTTTCCTCAAACTTCCCTGGTCTATGACTCAGAGGAAGATGTATCAGATTCTATTCCTATAAACAGAGGTCCTTGGATCTCTGATACCGGAAAGAATACAGATCAGAGAGGTATCTTACCTACCCCTATGGGGTTTGGTCAAGACTTTCCTACCTTGCAAATTTCAAGATCCAAGCAAAAAAAATTGAAGGTATCCCAAACAGAGACACCGGGAGCAGAATTTTCAGATTTACTCGCTTATCTCAATAGGCGTCAACCAATATCAACTTTGGCAAAACACAAGAACCCTATGCCAAAGGCCAATCTGCACCAAAAGCCAAATTTTTAAAAAGAAAGACCCATCTACCTATGCTAATGAGTTGAGTACATCTTTATACACTCAAGGAACTAAACACCTGAAGAATGGGAGACATGTTCCTAACATCATTAAGGAATATGTTCCTTCGACTTTTTCTCGTCCTGTGGTTGTAACTGATCTCCGGTAACGTCTTACACAAAGGCGGGAGACTACGAAAATGTTTTCCTCACCTCCAAATCGTGCTTCAAATCGCCACTGCCTACATGAAGTTGTCATCAACTGTTGTTGCCAATCGGCTCGACGATCTGTCTTCGATCGTCTGAACTATGCTTCAACTCCTGAACATATAATAGAAGACGAAGATGAACTATTATATGCTTCTGTTAACATGACTTCTCAAGGCACTGGGGGTGGAAAACGTCCAAGACGTAATGCATCCCGTAATCCCAGTCAACAATACTTAGACCGGATCCATGCATCCAATGAAGGTGTCTTTCAATACACTAGATCGAGAAATCGTCATTTGATCCAAGGTGTCTTTAATCAAGAAGATCTCCCTATCACCCATGTGGGAGAGGACTCTCTTTCGGAGTTTGACGCAGATAGTGAAAGTTCTGAACAAACTATCTCGTCAATAGCAGCAAGAGAAGTGACAGCATATACCATTACGGAAGATCAAGATGCCTCTACGTCAACCAGCCAAGAGCAACGAATTGTTGCATGAGAAGACAAATTAAAAACCATGGCCGAAATGGTTGCAAGCATGCACACCATAATGGTGGATCAACATATAGTGCCTCCGATTGTAAACCCTATTATAAATCCTGAGCTTATAGCATCTTCTGTACCTGTTAGTCTAGGGGTACCAGCCCCTCAGGTTGCTTCTGTGCCAATTCAAGCTGATCCAAGTCAGTCTGGTGCTGGGGGTGGTAATTACCATGCTGTTCTTCCTCCTAACACTTCTAACCAGCCTACCAATTTCCAAACATCAGGGGATGCTAATGAGGCTGTAAAACTCTTACGCACTCAGTTTGAGGCCTTCAAGCAGAAGGATGGCCTACAAAGACTGGGCATAAAGCAACCATATCCTACAGAGTGGAAGGAAGTTCCATTTCTTTCTAAGATAAGCTCCCAACCATTATGCTATTTGATGGTAGCACTTCTCCAAGTCAATACATCAATCATTTTGAAGTGATGACTGATCAATTACAGCCAAATGATGCTCTCCTTACCAGAGTGTTCGTCGGTTGTTTAGCCGGTGCAGCATGTGACTGGTATCGTAGCATGTCTGATGGCTGTATCACTTCTTTTGCTGGTTTTAAACAAATGTTCTTGGAACGATTTTATGAGGGAGTTGTAGATCCCCTTCCCAGAAATTTTGAAATGTTTTATTATTCTTATTTTACTTAAATGGGGATTTTTAGACTGTGCATGATGGTATATACACCATTATTGGTTATTGGATTTCGTTATTATTGTTATTTTATTATTGAGGTTATTACATAAAATATTATTTTATTCTTATTGGTACTATTATTTAATGGTCCAATAAGATATTATACGAGTATTGTATATATCCACTATAGACGTGTATATGAATATTTCTATAGTCATTTATAAATATATAGACGAAAGGCACACCCATAGATATATATATATATATATATATATATATATATATATATATATATATATTGATTAAATAGGCATGTATATATATTCATGATTTATTAAGGTGTATACATATATACAGGAATATATAAATATATGTGTATATGTATATATATATACATATATGTGGTTGTATATATAAAAATACATATATGTGCATATATATATTATTACTAGTCATAACCCGTGCCCATAGGGCATGGTTCATTTAAGGTATTCCCCCTCAAAATCTTGGACCCCCAATTTTAAACGAACAATAATAATTATGAGGTCCCCATCAAAATATTAAATCCCAACCACTGCTGGATGTGAATTTTCTTTGGATTTCCCATAAAATTCCACTCTCAATAATGCTCATCCACAACCATTATGAGTGCAAACCCCACTCTTTAGATTCCCCATAAAATCCCACTCTCAATAATGCTCATTTCCCATAAAATCCCACTCTCAATAATGCTCATCCACAACCATTATGAGTGCAAACCCCACTCTTTGGATTCCCCATAAAATTCCACAACCGTTGATTCACCAAGATTAAATCCCAACCACTCTTTATCTTGGCACAGTCAGCCCTAGGATTCAAAAACCTTTGTGTTTTGTATAATAGATATATATTGAGAGATAAAACTAGGTATATAAATAAATATGTGTATACATATAAAGGTATATATAACTAAATATGTGTATATATATATAATTGTATATATATATATATATATATATATATATATATATATATATATATATATATATATATATATATATATACTTAGTTAATTTCAATACAAAAGAAATAGAAAGAAAAAAAGAAAAGCAGTAGTAATCCCAACCCAAAAACTTATCCCAGGCTCGGCCCACAAGGCCAACAGCTCTCAGCCTACCCGAGCCCGTTTAATCTCACAGCAAGTCCTTCTCTCCCCGCGCTGAACAAACCCGAACGAATATAGTTATAAAGAGAGATCGAGAGATCAGAATACTCAAACCCTAATCCAAACAGTGCCCCGCCGACCCCTACTCTGAGCGCGCATACCCGGCCACCGCAGCGCCGTCGCGCGCGGCCGGAGCGGCCAGAGACTGCGCGTGCGCGAGACGGAGAATGGCAACAACAGCAGTAGCTGCGGGGGTGCCGACTTCGCGATGGCTTTTCATCGCGTACAAGGGAACGTTTTACGAACTGTTCGATCTGGTATGTTCCCAACATGACCCCCATCTAATCCCTTCATTTATTTCGATTTAAGTTCTACCGTACGCGTCGTAGATCGAACCCAAAGTTTTCAAAAAACTCCTCGAAAACAGAACATTGGAACAGTCCAAGAACCCCTATTCGGAGGTCGATCCCAATCGATCCAGTACCATTATAGGAAATATAATTGAAGACACTTTTAGACAACATATATGGCTTCACGACCCAATTCGTAGCACCTGATTATATCGACTACACGCGGAGAAATCAGATCCCAAAGTTTGACAAAAACTTGTTTTAAAAACAATAAAATCCATCCACACGACGTGCGTCCCGCCAATCCGGGCGTCGTGGTCGCGAACCAAAAGTATCGAAAGCTGCGTAACGGTTTCGTGGTCGTGTGGGCTTTGACGGAATTCAAATTGGTCGCGTGTGCGCGACGAATTTGATGCGTATCCGTCAAAATTCACCGTATCGTGCACTTTGCAAATTCTCCAATTACTTTGTGCACGCTCGTCAGATTGAGACGAAACTTGCGCCAACAGGACCATATCATTTTTCTGGTCCTGCATGCCAAGTTTGGTCCAATTCGAGACAGTTGATAAAATTACCGATTTGCGGGCCCCACGGTTCCACTCAACGGACGATTTTGTGCACGGCCCGCCGAAATCCAACTTTGGACATACGGTTGGGTTTATATCAAAAAACTGGATCCGTAGACATATAGTTTCATGACTTTAGAGACCGTTGACTCTGGCACGCTTTTCGGTGCAAAGCGGGTCCAACGGCGGACACCGTTTTGACCCGAAATTACCGTTTTGCCCTTGTGTTCAGAATTGGACTTAAGGACAGGCGATCCTAGCTATTTTGACTATTCTAAGAACATTGGTAATGTTTATTTCAGCTTTTGGGGACTGTTGTATGGATTTTGACTATTGTGGCACATTGAGTAGTTCAGACTATCGGTTACGCCAGCACAGGACAACAGGCGAGTACAGTTTATTGTCTGCATTTCGATATTGATCTTTTTTATATTTCATTGATTAGTCATTGGTTATGTGATTTTTATACTCTATTATAAATTGTTGAGTCGGGAATGAGAAGTACCAAGGATGTGTGATCCGACCGTAGACCGTGTTTATTTTTATACAGTAGACCTCGTAGACATTGTTTATTTTCTGCAAGTAGACCTCGTAGACATTGTTTATTTTCTGCAAGTAGACCTCGTAGACATTGTTTATTTTCTGCAAGTAGACCTCGTAGACATTGTTTATTTTCTGCAAGTAGATCTCGTAGACATTGTTTATTTTCTGCAATTAGACCTCGTAGATATTGCTTATTTTCTTGCAAGTAGACCTCGTAGACCGTACGGGGTAGTGTTCCAGACCGATCACATATCAACGGTACTTCTAACAGTTGGGGAAAGTATTTTGTGTCTATTTATTTGCTATTGGTTTTCTGTATTTCCTGTTTATTTTCAAAACTCATGATTGGTGTCTAACCTTTGTTTTATAGTCATTTTCTTTATTTGTAATTGCATTCAGTGAATTGTGCTCATTCCATTTCTGACTGGAAACCAACATTTTTAGGTTAGCCGTGGATTCACTTAGCTTGGGGAGTGACGGGTATACTTGCAGACGGAAAGCCTAGAGATTAGCTAGATAGTGGAGTTGTAGCCATTCAAATATTTGTACAAGTTTATATTTTCCTGCAAAATGTAAAACTTGTGATCATTGTAAATTAAATTAATTTTATGAATGAGCATTATTTGTGATTTTGATCTTCATGGCCGTGACAGCGTTCTACCGCCGACACTACGGCGTAGGCTGGCTTGGACACGTCTCGTATCCGTTTTAAAAAAAAATGGGTGCGGGTCGTGACAGGAGTCAATGACATGACGATGTCTGCCCTCATTAAAATTAAACAGAGGCACAATAAATCCACAGAAAGTTTCATTAAAAGATTCTGCCGAGAGGCACTCAAAATGCCTTTAGGTACTGCATCTGCTGTAACAATAGACACTTGTAAATTAAACTTGTTGCCTATTTTTAGTCTGTGGATGGGATCTACACAATTCCAGGATTGGCCTTCTTTCATTGTTAATGCAAAGGCGGCAGAAGTTAGTTGTAATGCCTGTGGTTCGTATTACGTATTTTTGGAAATACGTGTATGTATTTTCTTGTATTGTTCCTTGTGTAGTTTTCTTGGCTTGGTTTAACTCTCGGTTTGGGTTGGCTTGGTTTGGCCGACTGGTTGCTTGGTCCATCATGGACCAAGGTGAACCCCCTACCTACCACCAACCCATGATATTTATTTCTCCACCAACCCTCTCTCTCCTCCATAACTCTCATTTATTTCTTCTTCTTCCTTCCTCTCCACAACTCCCCAACCCTTAGGCAAGTGCAACTTGCTTCCACAAGAGAACTCCTTTTGATGGTTCCATTAGCTTCTTCTCATGATTCTAAACCACATTAGAACTTGTCATTTTCCATTTTGAGGCTTTAATTCTTGTAGATCTAGAGTTTTGCTATTTCGGATTTTTGGTGTTTTGGTCTATTAAACTTCCTTGTTTTCAAGTTTGGATGGTTCCATGTTGTAGATAATTTTATTCTACCCAATTTTGACCTTTGGAAAGTTGGATTCGGACTTGTTTTGACCAAGTTATGAGCATTTGGAGTTTTGGGTTCCATCCTTGGAGTTCTTACAGTTCTTGCTGTTCTTGCCCTCTGGAGAAGACTGTGAACAGTGAGCTAGCTTTTTAGCTTATGCCGCTGAGTCGTACGCTGCTCTTTAGCGAGCGTACGCTAGCCTTCGTACGCTGCTCTTTAGCGAGCGTACGCTAGCCTTCGTACGCTGCTCTTTAGCGAGCGTACGCTAGCCTTCGTACGCTGCTCTTTAGTGAGCGTACGCTCACATTGATACGCTGCCTGTTGGCAGCATGTCTTGAGCGAACGCTAGCTTGAGCGTACGCGTGCCTTGGTACGCTAGCTTGAGCGTACGCGTGCCTTGGTACGCTAGCTTGAGCGAGCAAGGCGTACGCGGGCTTGAGCATACGCTAGCCTATCTTGTCACCCTGGTTCAACCCGAGAGCTTTGAGACCCCCATACGCTGCCTTTTACGCTGCCCTTTGGGAGCGTATGCTTACCTGAGCGTATGCCTGCCTGAACGTATGGCCTTTGGCAGACTTGATCTTATATTAGCATGTCAGTTTGGTTTTATTTTCCTTATCCTGGATTTATAGCCCTGTATATTGATATTTTATTAGATATTTAACGTCCATTTTATATCCTTACGCCTTTTGACCTGAACTTGATAATTCCCGAAATTACTTGATATGTTTAGAATGATACCTGAGCCTGACACGATAGTGACCCGTAGTGGTGCACTCCTGACATAATGACCTAACATGACCTGATAGTGGCCCATCGTGGCGCACTCCTGACAAGTACACTTGACATGATAAACCTGACATGTTATATCTTGATAAGCTGTTGCGACGGCTACCTGACATGACATGACTTGACAAGAATGAACATCCTGGACACCGTGGGTGATTGTGCTTGTACAATAAACCAGTCCTGTCTTGCATCATGTCTAGGATGGGACTCCTGAGTACCACGGTCAGGAGTACCTACTAAAATGGACTAAGGTTAACAACTAGATTAATACATTAGTCATGAAGAGATCTCCCAGCTACAGGCAATCCCGTTACCTGGGCGCGCTTGGGATCTGTAGCCTGCCGTCGAGTAGGGCACATTTCCAGCACACTGCCATGTGTTGCACCCTTCAAGCTACTTAAGGGTACATGCGTTTCCTGGACGATGTACCCACCTGAATTCAACCCTAATCTTTCGACCTGGGTAGCCTGGATGGTCTGCAGGGCTTGTGGCTGTGGAATAATCTCACAGCATCTTGCTAGTAATTAGGCCTGTGATAACCCTAGTTAGTTAAAGTATCAAGCCGTAATTCTTGCTTGGCCGTGAAATAATTGGATGGAGTCTAACCAAGTCTAGTCTTGTCTTGATCCTGTTACATATCCTGAATTTTTATATTATCTTGCCGATAAATGGTGAGAAACCAAGTTTCGTTCAGACGAAGGGTTACAACCCCGGTCCTTGTTGGGTTACGAGATTGTAACCTAGCTATCTGAATAGTTCCATGGTTATCTCGTCGTATATCATCCTGGCATGTTTTTCTTATTTCCAGTTTTACCAGTTATTATATTTCCTGTCTTTTATTATATTAATTATATTCCTGTGCTGATTGCTGGTTTTAGTTCTTAAGTGAAGCCTCCTTTGTGGCACTTGCTCTTTCTGGGGTCTGACCCAGCTGGTTTTGTGTGGCCAGATTTCGGAGCAGCTTCAGAGGATCTACCGACTTTCCAGCCAGATGGTGGCCACTAGACGGAACCCTGGCAACGAGTGGGTTATTTTTGGCTCTCCCGCTATATTGTAAAAATATTCTTTTGAGGCGTTTAGCCGACGAGCACCTGTTTAGCTCGATTGCACTTTACTTACTGTCTGCCTACGGGCTGTAACATGATTGACAAATCCTAGGGTTGATCATGTATGACTAAACTCTTGCTAGTCCTAACATTTTGTAACGACTAGCTTCATGATCAGCTGAATATGTAATGTTTGGGACGCCTTACTATTGTATATTTAATGATCATACATCTTGTAACATTTGTTTACTTGCTTGTGATTGAGACAATAGGCTTGTTCTTGACCTTAAGAGACTGCTGGCTTGTAGATAAACCCTCATGTATCCTAGACAGTCGTGACCGTATAGCGAGGTGGGTTGCACTTCAATATACGTAGCTGGCTATGTCTGCCCCCGCTCTCCAGTATTCTGGTTCTGGGGCGTGACATTAGTGCCGAAAAGTTCAAGCAGTTAGGAGTCCAGATGACTCATCCTAACCAAGATGAACATTCTACACCCGGGGTAGTAATCGCCAGAATAACCGCAAGAATAAAGAAACACTGGCCATTAATCTCAAAGGCAAAGAGTCTTTGGCCGTCAATGTTACTCAGACAGCATCCACCCCATCAGCACCACTGCAAAAGTCAACTCGTCCAAAAGAAGAGTATTCTTTCGATGAAGATGATACTTTAAGCATCTTCGATTGCTTGATCAAAAGCAATAAGCTTCAGCTTCCAGAGGCAAAGCGACCAGAAGAAGTTGGTAAAATTGATCACCCTAAATATTATGTTTATCACAAATTCATAGGGCATCCAACCAGAGCATGTTATGTGCTCAAGGGCAAAATCTAGGAGTTGGTCAACTCTGGAGAAAAAACGGTGACTGCTAATGTGGTTTCTCTCCAATTCGATAATTTTCTACCACAACTCGTACAAGATGGTGTTGTCCCCATTTCAAGGACTATTCTGGAAATTGTGAATATCCCACCTCCTCAAAATGAAGGTCTTGTTCCAATGTCAACTGACAGAGGAGAGAGTATATGGATTCATCCAGATCTGGTGGCAGAATTTGAAACGCCCCCCTCTTCTAAGCAAAAGAAGCATTCCAAGTCTAAATCCAAGAACTGCAATATGGTATCCTTTGAACCATTAACAGAAGAAGAAATCCTAATGGGCACTAGATCTGAAAAACCCTATCTTCGGGAGTATTCCGAAAATCAAGAGAACCCTGCTCCATCCCCGGATGCTCTTCCTCCATCATTATCTCCTGCTGAGGATACACCATCTACATCCTTACCAGTGGTCAAGCCATCTCCTCCTAAACCAACATCAGCAGACAAGGAAAAGCAACCTGTTCGTTTTGATAAAGCATTGAAGAAGTCATCATCTCTTGGACTTGAAAAGCCTTACAATTTTGACATATTGGCTCAATTGGCCAATACTTCGACAAGATTGTCTATCTTTGAACTTTTACGTCTCTCAAAAGAAACTCGTGAGATGTTAAGTGAAGCCTTGATGCAGGCTGACACTTGCTTGACTCTTCTCAAGAAGCCCGAAAAGGAGCCAGTCAGCTGTGCACATTGTCATAGTGTATTTGAATTAATGCTCTATATCACTTTTACACAAGATGACATGTTGTTAGAAGACAATCGTTATGATCGTCCTCTGTATTTCACGGGGTATGTGGACACCATGAAAGTCGACCGCATTCTAATTGATCCCGGGTCTGCACTTAGCATCATGCCGAAGTTCTTACTGGATGCTTTAAAAATCCCAGTACATAATCTTTCTACAACTATCACTATCATGCTGGGATTCAATCAAGGAAGAAGTGAACCTTTGGGGAAGATACGCCTAAAACTTCAAATTGGTAATTTTCGTACAAAGGTAACTTTCTATGTTATTGACAATCATGGCTCGTACAATGCTTTGTTGGGAGGGCCATTCCTCCATGAACACAATATTATACCCTCTATGCTCTACCAATGTTTTAAATATGTGGATGGTAATGGAGAAGTCCAAAAAGAGGTTGTAGATCTGAATCCTTTCAAAGGAGTTGAAGCATACTGCAACGATTCTCGTATGTATAAAGAGAAATTCATGAAGGTGGTACTAGCAATGGACACAGATGAAGAACAGAAGAGTATACTTAATGATACTCTGGTGATTCCAGTCAAAGGACGTACCTCCTGTCCTCAGTCTTCCAAACCTCTGACTATCTATCTTCCTTCCCATGAGAAGCGACCTAAAGGTGATGATCAGGAACAAAGAGAGCTCACCTCTTCTGAGCCGCTTGTAATCGATCTTCGTCGCAAGAAGATCCCTCTTCCTTCTCGTTCTTCTTCTCCCCCTCTTGTCATCAATCTGACTAAGCCTGCTAAGGCTAAAGTCTCTGTTGTAAATGATGATGTAAAAATCAATAACGCATCTCCTTTGCAGTATACTGATGTCTTTTACTATACTCAGTGTTATCTGGATATGCTAGATAGCTTTAAACCACTTACAATAGAAGTCATATCATCTCGACGAAACATGGTATCACTGGATTCGATTCAAGAGTCGCGCTTCTTAGTACCGTCTCGAAAGAAAGATGAAAAGCCTATATTCTTCAACAAAAGAGAAGAACCAAAAATCATGCTCTATAATGATAATAGAGATGATACAGGAAGCCTACAATTACGACGCTATAGTCCACAATCCAAAGCCATCATCCGTAAAATGGACTTTAATTTCAGAACAGGTCTCAACAATGATAAAGGAAGGCGAACCCCTCTTCGTATTGCTGTTCCAAAAGGAAAATCACAACAATACCACAGTAAAACAAAATGAGGACTAGGTTATACGTCACCACTTCCAACTCCAGAACCTTCTGAATCTGATGAAGAAGAACGTTCAAACTCTTCTGATTCTATCTCATGGGATTCTGATACCAGCATCGGTCATGTTCATAAGGTGATAGTATCTTCAAACATGGTGTCCGTCGAATTCTCAGAAGATAATGAAAGTGACATTGAAGAAGCTATTGAAATGGACCCTTGGGTACAAAGGATGGACCGTCAGTGGAAACTTTGTTTCGAACAACGAGAACCATCTACTGAGGATCAACTGGTCCAAATCGATATTGGAGAGAAAGGTGCATCACGACCAAACTTCATTAGCAAAAATCTCCCAGAGGATAATAGGCAAGAATTAATTCACCTTATTCGTGAATATATTGACGTCTTCGCCTGGAGTTACGAAGATATGCCAGGATTAGATCCTCAAATTGTAACTCACAAGATTAATATTTTGCCGAATGCCAAATCGGTCAAACAACAACAACGACGATTCAAGCCTGAAATGATGGATGCAATTGATAATGAAGTCAAAAAGCTTATAGCTTGCGGTTTTATCAGAGAAGAACAACATCCTGACTGGGTAGCCAATGTCGTCCCAGTCCTGAAGAAGACCGGAAAGGTTCGAGTTTGCATAGACTTTCGGGATCTCAATGATGCTTGCCCTAAAGACGAATTCCCTCTCCCAATTACTGATGTTATGATCGACAATACATGTGGATTCGAACGAATTTCTTTCATGTATAGGTTTTCTGGATATAATCAAATTCGGATGAATCCTGAAGATGAAAAATATACTTCGTTTCGTACTCCTCGGGGTGTGTATTGTTATACGGTCATGCCGTTTGGTCTTAAGAACGCAGGTGCAACTTACTAGCGGGCTATGAGTACTATCTTTCGAGATCATTTACGAAAGACTGTCGAATGCTATGTTGACGATATTGCTGTCAAAAGTCATCTCAAAGAAGATCACATTCAAGATTTAAGAACTATCATCAATCTAATGAGCCGGCATTTCTTTTTTCTTTGAAAATTGAAGTGACTATCAGTTCATTCACTTTCTTTGACTTATCATTCATTGGACATTTATTGTCTCTTGTTTAAATAATTTGAATTCATGTCCTTTACACCTCTGAATTTCGATTATTTATATCCGCAACTTGTCATATCCTTATTACCCCTGATAAAGTTGTCCATTGAAATAACAGTATTGCTAAAATTATATATTCTGCCACGTCCACATTACCTCTGAGCAGATATAATGAATATTGTTATTTTCCAAAATCTTGAAATATATCATGTCCAGTACCTCTGAATATATTTTCTATTCTATTACTTATATCTATAACAAGATATGCAACAAGTAATGGAACCACATAAAAGTTTTTATTATTTTTTCTGCAAAAGAAGAAAAAGAGTACATTGAAAAGAAAAAAAAGAAACAACAGCATTTGCCCATTTTTTTTACTCTGAAGGATAGGTGATAAGTTCTGCAATTTGTTTCTTCAGAACTTGAATTCTTCCATCATGAGAATCTAGCACTCTCTGCCTAGCTTCAATTCGTCCTGATTCAGGATCGAAAGGTTGTAGAGCAGCAGTTCGGCGTTTTAGCTCTTCATTCTGAAGACGTTCGAATTCCTTCTATCGATCCTTCAAAATATCCACCGGATCAATAGCAGATTGGTACAATTGATTTTCTTGTTCTATGTTCTGCTCAGTATTTTGGAGTTCTGCCTGAAGTCGAGCAATTTCGGTTTTTAGACCAGCAGACTTTTTCTCTTCTTCTATAGCCTTAGTCTTGTGACTCTCAGCAACAACAGTTACGTCAGAGATTTGAACATCTAGCTCAGAGGACTGTCTAGTGAAAGCTAGCAGGAATGTCTCAAAGTCAGCCTTACTAATCTCTGCTTCTTGAACCATGGTTTCATATTCCGTGTTTACTAGCGGCTCGATATCTCCTCCTTTCAGCTCCTTGTAAGCCTTAATTTAACTTTCTTGTTCATCCAAAATATGTTCCAAAAATGAAGCTTGAGCTTCGTCTCCTTGACTACGGATGCCTTCAATCAAGAATGTAGTGGGAGTTCTAACGGTACTAAAAGGGACATCTTCTCTCTCCATAACTCTATGAACTAGAGGCTCCAGAGACGTAAAGAAGACTCTCGTGAAAGAGGTCACCATAAATTTGTTAGCTGCCAGGGCTCCTGGAGTGGCTACTATGTTTGAAGAAGTCTTCACAGCTTTAGCAGGTGGGGGTACTTCATCTGGAGCACTAATATGAGAAGAGCTTCCTTCCCCGGCTACAGTCCCCATGGGTGCTGCTACAAATTACATATGTTATGACTCATAATGCTAAAAATTCAATAACAAATCATTCATAGTGGGGAAACTTACTTGGGCTGAGTACATTATGAGGAGTCTCAATTGTCTTAGTTGTCTCAGACTAAAGTTTGGACAGAGTCTCTGTAGATATGACGGCCTGACTACTCCCTGCTCCTGATTCAGTCGGAGGTGGTAGAGTTACTGGAGCTTCATTCATTTCAGTTGCCACCTTAGGCACTTCGGGTGGCTCAGTGGTTGCGGATTCATTAACTCCAGGAAGATTGGCAGGTTCCTTATCATGAACCACATCCTCCTCGTCTTCAACAGGCGAAGGATTTTTATCAATTGGGATTTCTTGTGATGGTGATACATTCGCTAAAGTATGTTTTTCTTTAGCAATATTGTCCCAATCTTCATCATAAGTTTCATCATCAAAATCAAAACCATTCAATGCATCAATCACTGCTTCTCCTGAATGAGTAGATATTTGAGCTTGAGAAGTATCTTGTGGAGGTAGATCTTATTTTGGAGAGGAAGCTTTTGGACTCATAGGAGTTGGAGAGGGAACTGTTATCCCTGCTGCAGCAAGTACATTGACAGGAATATTTACTGTCACGATGGTAGGAGAAGGACGGACATCTATTTAAGTAATCAAGGAAAAGCAATTCATATATATATATATATATATATATATATATATATATATATATATATATATATATATTTATATATCTGGTAAAAGTTAATATAGGAGAATATTTCACATCTTTGATAGTACCTTCTTGAGATGGTTCCTCTTCAGCAATGTCCAATCTTCTTCTAACTTCTTTGAGTATCGGTACGCTTGGCCCTGCAACAGCTCCGGTACGATTACCTTCTGGATCAATCAAGGAAACAGAAGTTCCTCCTTCCGTAATCTTTCCTTGTTTCTGAATAGAAGAAGGAGTAATGTCCTTCTCTCCAGAGGAAGAACTGAGAAGCAACTGTTTTGATTGAGAACAAGTCGTTCTCGTGGTCACTGGTTCATTGATAACCAGTGATGTTCTTTTCTTCTTCTCCGGAGCCCTTGGATAATTAGGAAGATTACCCCATTGAGGAGAGACTATCGTTTTCTTAGTCTTTCTCTTCTTCAGACCTTTGACAGGGGATTTGTCTTTTCGCATATTTATAGATATATCTAAAGGATCTTGAACCGGGTCAGCAAAATTTATTAAAATTGATGCTTCCAGAGGTACATCAGCAGGGTCCCTGTCTTCTACATCTCGGAAAGACTGAAGAGTACGTTTTCCTTGTTTAATTCTCCTTTCAGTTGTAAAGCTATATGAGGGATGGAAGTTTTCAACAAATGTGTCGCTGAAGTATAGAAGTTCGCATATGAATATAACATACGCGGGCCTTGGGGAAGTTTGTAAGGCATAGAAAAATAGCCTTTGTGCCCCGAGCATTGTAATAATTCCAAGCTCTAGCCCCATCAATGAGATAGCCTGTAGCTTGGAGGCAAGTGGTCGCATTTTCTACATGAAGTTGATCATACCCGAATTGCCGTACAAATCGACTCGTCAAATACGGCTCCAAATAGCATTCTTCCTCAAATCTATAAACCAAGTGGGATGTTCGGATTATTTTAAGCCAGGAAAAGATGTTTGGACTTAAACGGAGTGTTTCTTCGGGTAAATCCATCATCTGTGGAGGCATGGCATCATACCCTGTAGGAGGCCCAACACACTGAAAGAACCATCCTGATCAACGGTTCAGGACAAGTCGGCATTCCGTAAGAGCAGTATATTTCCAGTGGGCATTAGCAAAATGCCCAATGAAATCTCCATCAGGTGGTCCCATATCCGGGTCCATCAAGCAGGGATGGTGTAGTAATAACCATCCAAAGAAATAAGTGAATGGTATTTCTGTACGGGGAAAATCCAACCGATTTTCATTTTCTTTCAGCATAGTATCCACAAAAGAGCGCAATCCTGCGTTCAGGCGACAGATCATGGCTGAAAGCAAATCCATCTTGTATCCAAATACAAGATGTGTCGCAGCGAACAGGACACCCCGATGAAACCTGTCAACTGCACTAGCCCTCCGGAACTACAAAGCGTCCTAGCCATAAAAATAGAAAGCCTGCCAACTGGGCTTCTGGAGACATAGGTCTGTAACCCTGTTTAAGATAACTTTGAAGAACATCGCCAGCCTTGAACTGACCTGAGTCCTCAGTCAGAGTGACATCTCCATGATTATGCTTCTCCATCAATAATTGTATATCACTTCTATCAAAAGGTTCAAAGAAACGAGGCGTACAGGCTTGACTGTCCAGTGGCTTGTCCTCCCATACATGACCCAGGAACAAATATGGCATCCATTTTGTGATATAGCAAGTACCCGCAGAAGCACTTTCGTAGTAGAGTGAGCAGATTTTATAGTGGCACAGCAGCTCTTGGAAAACTGTGATCATCTGGGGAATCTCCTTTGCTAGAGCATCTAATTCATCATTTGTGGGTACATATTCTTCATATGGGTTGTCACCCATCGGGATATGAGAGATATATTCCATCTCGTTAAGAGCAAACACTATTTCTCCATGAGGTGTCATGAAAGTCCCAGTGCTTTTGTTATATCTCTCTACCAAAGCCAAGAACAAGTGAGGGTTTGGATGAATGCCATATACCGTAGTGCAGATGGGATTATAGAGGCCCAGATCAATGAGCCTGTCTTTGAATTCCTCCAAAATCCATATGGACAAGCTACTCCAACGTTTCATTCCAGGGTTTACCAGGCCTGTCATTCGCATAGCGCGGTCTGGATATCTTCCTTCAGCTTTTGCAAATGTATTTGCAAAAATAGGTACTCTGACGGAAAGGAGCAGAGAAGAGTCCTCGGGAGGAATACAACTCGGTCTTAAACCTCTCAAGTGTGTGCTATATTTTTCAGAAGTGTTGTAAAAAAGGTCTTTGTTCTGTGGACCCACTTTATAACAGATTCGGCCGACTCTTGCTGGTTGGAGAGGAGTTAGATCCCATGACATCCTCCTAGGATAGCTAGCAAAAGCATACTGAGATAATGCCATGGACCTGGATATTTCTGTTAGATGTATGGTGTTGTTTCCCTTTAAGAAATATCTCGTCTCTTTTCTTGCCTTAGGTTGGGAAGTCTTCTTGATTGCGTCTCCAAATAAACAGGCAGGTTTCTTATGGACTGTAGTATCCAAGCTCTGCAGAGGTTCACCGTTCATTAAGTTCAAAAGGGTTTGATTGTCCTGATTTATGAGCAGACTTCTTCGTGCTTCAGGACCATCGTAATGAAGAAAAGTGACGTGAGACAAATTTTCTCTGTATTCCGGGACATTAAATGTTGAAGCAAACTTCTCTACATCCGGGTCTTCCCTGAGATTAACTGTAGAGAGATGCATAAACAAAAATTAGAAACAAAAATGAAGATGTATGGTTTCTTGAATCACACAGATTTTTTGAGTTGTGCCACGAGATGTATTGCGTGAGACTTAAGTTACGCGATATATTGAGTTGCGCAACAACCCAAGTTGCGCCACATGCCATGTTGCGCGAAACTCAAGTTACGCAACACCTCAGGTTGTGCACATTTTTTTTACTGTGCGCAACAATATTCGTAAAAACGAACACCGTTCAAGGAGAGGGCGACCACACCCTAAGAAGGGGTGGCACGAAATTTATGATGCACCACACTCTAAAAAGAGAGGCACAAATCAATTATTGATGAAATCACAAATTAAATCGGCTCGCCCTTAATCACCTTCCATTGCTGGATTAGCTATTTCTCGACGAGATGAAGGCGGCACATATTGTGGCACATGGGTAGGCGGAACACGAGTTGAAGAAGTGGCGATGGCCTTTCCCTTATCAGTAGCAGTCCTTTTTGGGGCCATGTCGTCAAGAAGATGGTCGGAGAAGAGGGTTGCAAAAGTTATAAAAAAAATTTCAGAAGATTAAAAGTGAAAGTAAAGAATCACAGTGGAGTAAACGGGGATTATTTATAGCCAGAAAATCAGAATCCTAAAAATCATCCCGAATCGTGCATGATAAATCTAAATTGGTCATAACAGATTGTACGAGACCGGCGCAACTTGACTTAGTCAAAACTTTTCTAAATTCAAAGTATTCCAAAACTTTACAATATTTTTAAGTTTTGAAAACTTTGAAGGGGGTCGTGTAAAGCCGAAAAAATCAAGTTGCGCCTTGAATATACTGATTAGTGATCAAATTATGCCCCAAAAATCAAGTTGCGCCACTGATATGAAGCTCAGAGAACAGACTGCGCCACTAATCAGATTGCGCCTGATATCAGACTGCGCCCAGTCTTTTTTGCGCCAAAACCTACGTGGCATCTGACACTTAATGGTCATCATTACCTGACAATACTGACGACTGATACAACAGTGAACGAGGAAAATCTCTTCGAATTCCGTGAATTGTGCCGCTCAAGGAAAGTTGGTGAACAGCTGTCCTGTACACTTCGTGAGTTGCGCCAAGGCGTAATCTAAACAAAATCCTTAGTTGCGCCTCGGCACAACCTGAACGACTTTTGCTCAGAAGCTGCCACGTGTGTAGGCGCAACTCAAATCAGGCGCAGTTTGACTTGTTGACTGAAGCTCGTGCAACCTGATAAAGTTGAGACAACTTACATTCTAAAGTAGGATGACGTGATGCACATGCCACTAATCTCTCAAGACGTGTCTACTATCCTGTACACGACCACGCGCATCTCAATCATATGATGCCACGCGTCTAAATACAATTAGTACACAATTGACAACTGAATAAAAGTTGGCACAACAGGAGTTTGGAGCAACCCAGTATGGCACAATCCAGCCTTGTGCACATCAGAATAGCTGCTAAAACAGTTATTTTCTGAACTCTATAAATAGAGTTTTCTATCATTTTGAAATGATCAGATATACAGTGACAGAGATCAAGAACTCTTACAAAATTGCTGCTGCATTCTCCAGAGGCTACAGTCTTCAAGTTCACATAGTCCAAGGGATAAAGTGATCGTCTTCTGATCAGATTCCTAAAGTTGTACTTTCCCAGAATTTATTGTACTTTGTACTCTTTTACAAGTTTGGAATAAACAAATTTTGTTTTTGCAAACAACACGGTCCCATCGTCCAAGGCTTGGCATAGCCTTGATCGTCCCACGAGCTAAGTTGTATCGCACGACTTATGGCATAAGTCTAGCTACCTAAATAACTCGGTTGTTCAAGTTGAGGTATGCACGGTCCCATGGTTCTACGGCTGCATATAGCCATCTGTTTCCACGGTCTTAAGGCTCATCACACAAAGTATGACTTGGACGATAGTGTCGTACGGAATGCAATAGGTTTAAGCCACGAAACACAGTTGTTTCGATGATAGAAATGCCACGGGCTATGGCCAGTATTAGGCACGTTTGGTGCAAGTTAAGTTGGAAGGCTATGTAGTAGACGTTTCCTCGATTTTAAAGAAGTAAGTTCACGCGACCGTTTGTCGCTGAAGCGGTCCCTCGGTTGGGAGTCTCACGGTTCCTTTGCACATTTTCAAAGTATGAGGCGGTCCCTCGATTGGGAGTCTCACGGTTCCGATGCATGTTATGTAAAGTGTGGTTTAGAGGACGAGATGCTAAGTATAGTTTTAGTCGTACCGTAACATTAGGCCATACATTTACGTGAGTCTAGATGTCTCATAGGTGCGTGGTCATTGGACAACTTGTCGACAAAGATTTCTTCTTCGACTGGTAATACGCCGGGGCACCGGTCCCGGTCGACCTAGGGGGAAGACGTTATAGCAGCGCAAGACTTTACCGCGTGGGTAGTCGATCGGGGGCTTTCCATGGGGCTCGCTACCTGGCATCGAAAGACCCGTCGTCTACCCGAGCTATGTCCACGATGGCTTATCGTGCCAGTGGCCTTTCATATAGATAAGTTGGTGTGCTGAGTGGCAATCCGCATGCACGGTGTCGGTCGATCATAAGGAAGTGCAAGCATGGTATGAATGAAGTAAATGTGGTATGCACGATTGCATCACGAGTCTTAAGAACCCTAAGATTTGGCTATACGTAAATATACGTGTTGTATCACGAGATATGGCATCGTGCTTGAGTTTTCAACATCGGTTCCACAAGTTGGGTTAGACTTTTTGAGTTAAGTCTGGAAGGGCCGTAGGGCGAGTTTGGTTAAGTCAGATTAAGCTGCGAGGCACGACCTCGATGTTTGAGGCACGAACAAGTTTATGACACGACCATGTTGTTATGATACAAGTATTTGAAGCACGAATCGAGTTCATGGCACGACCGAGTCGTTACATCCCAGAGTATGGCACGAAAGACAAGTATGAGTCGGTACGTTAACGGTGCAAGCACGAGAACGGTCTAGAGGCACTAAATAGTCCATGTCCTGAAACTGATCCTAAGGCAAGAGTAGAAAGACAATCGTAAAAGGGTTTATGTTTCACAAAGTAAATGAATGTGTCGATTTTGTATGGGTGGACGAGGAGCTCACTCCACCAGTACAGTTGAGTACTGACACCCACACAGTTTCCATGTGCAGGCACATGTAGAAGCTCGTGGCGCGAAGCTCGCTTGGATGCGTCG
The DNA here is from genome assembly GCA_029216955.1 of Iris pallida. NCBI lineage: Eukaryota > Viridiplantae > Streptophyta > Magnoliopsida > Asparagales > Iridaceae > Iris > Iris pallida. The sequence continues at coordinate 3,892,447 of JANAVB010031619.1, forward strand.
AGGCACGGAGTTCCTTGGCGATTCATAGCGTGCGTCCGCGTGGAGTCAAGACTTATACGGGACATAATGTATGGACATCATCTTCTGAAGCTTCCGCTGGCTTAAGCATTGAATCGAGAGATGAGAGAGAGCAGAGTGACTTGTATAATGAGAGAAAGTGAGCATGAGAGACTTGTAATCTTAACCTTGCGCCCCTTTGTAAATGTTGTTTCAATATCAATAAAATGCATCTTTTGAATAACTTGTGTTTGTTCTAAATTTTTGCTGCATGTTCAATGTCTCTGCTTGGGACTTCTGTGCGACGACCCCGTCGCAGCCGCTGTAATCGACCGTTATGGAACCCGCCTTGCACGAGCGCAATCTAGGCTCGTGCGATATCACGCCTTAGCGAGGACGATAGCTCCTGCGGGAGCGGGGCCTGACACTAATGAACCTGAACAAAATAATGGACTGATATATATAGGTGATATGGACATTTAGAGAGACTAAATATAAAACATATAGGACTGTATAGTGTAAATCTGAGAATGAACATTTAGTCCAATAATCTGAACTTAAAACAAAACAATGGATAATCATCTGATATTTGGAATAAAAGAAGTTCCTAAACATTATGGTATGCATCTGCATAGTACAAAGATTAAGTTAAATTGGTACAATGATAGGTAATGGACTGCACAGTCCATTTAGGACTGAACATATAGAAGAAGGGATTGAATGTTGCTATAAGCATTAAAGTAAGTAAGGAGGTTGATCTCTTGACAAAAACTGATACTCTAAGGTATATGTCGAATGATATTGAGATGGACAGATACTGGAGGTATTGGGACTGAACATTTGGAAGGATATGGGCAGAACAATGTTCAAATAGGAATGATACTTAGTGATGCAGGAAAGACATCAAGTGAGGGTAAATTCCCAAATAGGGACTGATCGTATGTAGGACAAACAACAGAAAACATATGTATAGACTGATATATGATATCTTTGACTGAATCAAAACAGATGCAAGACTGAAAGGTTAGATGGAGTGAAGCATATAACTGGCAATTGAATGTAAATATGAGTTAAGAGGACTGAAAATACTAACTACTAGGACTGACCAATAGTGAATATGCAGGACAGTCCCTATATAGCAACTGAACAACGATGCAATGTAACTAATCATGAAGAAAGGGACTGCAATATCAAAACAATGACAGTACACTTAAACCAATTTCTCCCAAATCCATTTAACATATCAAACCATTATAAAATCACTAGATAAATTCTAATATGGATAACTCAAGGCATTGCAAATATAAAAACAAAGTTCAATCTGAAATTAGTGTATAAAATTCTCTAATGGTTATTTTGTCAAACACTTGGTGTGCGTATTCGATACGTTCATGATACGCACTCCAAATGGATCCAAACTTGACCCAAAGCACACCTACATGTTCTAAATCTCTAACATGACCTAATTTACCAATTTTATAAACCCTAGAATCCTATTTTCAAATTTTCCCAAATTTAAATCAAAATATAAAGGAGAAAACCTTCAAATAGGAAGAGGAGAGTCTCAACTCCTCTCTAATAGCATCCTATATGCAAGGGGGGTCTTAAATGAATGTATCTACACTAATTAAATAAATATTAGAGATTTAGAGAGCTAATACCAATTGGGAGATAGATTCCCAATGCAAAAATTCCTAGATCTAGATCTCCTCCAAGCTCCAAGTTTCCAAATGCTCCAAATGCTTCCAAGCTAGCCAATAGAGCCTTCTCCTCTCCAAGGAGAAGAGAATGAGACTAATTTGAGAGAAATTGGATGAGATTTGAGTATAGGAGGAATTTGGAAAGCTTGCTAAATTAGGGTTAGGATTTTGAATGAAATAGAGAGAAAGATAATGAAGTGGGGCTAAATATAGAGAGTGGGCTGCCCCTTGAGGTTAGGGTTAGGGTTTTGGGTCAATGTGAAATGTCTATGAAGTCCTCCTATCTTGTCATGGCAAGTTTAGAGAAAAGCCTTACTCTCTAATTAATGTTTTAGCCTAACTTTCTAACAATCCTTCCATTCTAACTAGAGGCTAACTAAAGTTTAATTAGGCTAGTCCTAAACATTTAACTATGTGGTCATGTCTAGCTGGTTTAGGCCCTCAAGGGTCACTAACAATTATTTCTAACTAAAGGACAACTACTAATCATTTCCAATAAAAGCAAATGCACTATATTAAATATTCTAGATAATTAATAAAAAATATAATAACTGGTTTAATAAAAATAAATTTATCACTCAATTATAATTTGAAATCACAATAATAACTAAAATAGAAAAAAAGTCAAAAATATTCCTATTTCGAAAAAGTGGTAGTTACAACTGCTAATACCCTTCCCTATTTAATTTTATTCGTGTAAAAAAATTTGAGAACCGCTCGTTAGTGAATTACCAAGCATGGATTAGACTGGCTTAAAAGCTGCTACTTAAAAATCAACCAAAATTGGACCACTCATAAACGCTTATAACTGGTGCTCTAAAAATACCTCATAACCGCTACCCTACAATTGTCAAGCAGACCTTAGTGTTTCCCGTTATAAATAATAGCTAATTCAAATAAATAAATTTGCGGCTTATCAAATATCTATATAACCAGCATAGTTGTTTTTAGTGACAAAAGATAAAAGAGTAAATAACCGATTAAAAGATAAGGAATATTCTTGATAAAAAGTGTCACATTTAAAACAGATTGATCTTATCCGACACATATATCATCTAAAGAAATGTCATGGTAAGTCAATAAGTTGTGTTTGATTGAGCCTTTTTATATATATAAAATATTTTCAGCACAAGTTTTCCACCAATTATAATGTTTGACAACATATATTTTTCATGGAATTATTTTCCAAAAATCTATAATTTTTTATATTTTACTCCAAAATGGTGGAAAATAAAATTGGTCCAGCCCATAGACAATTTCCATGGAAAATAACTAGTTTCCGTGGAAATTAAACGACAATCAACCACCCAAATTAATTCCGTAGTAAAATAGTTCCGTGGAATTAATTTCTTTTTGACATATATTCCACCTTGCAATCAAACGTACCCTAATTTTAAAGATATTATTATTAAGTCATATAAATTTTAAGCAAGTTAAAAATGAGATTTATTAAAGGGTGTCTGAGGCACGAACAATTATCAATGAGTGCCGAAGACACGGAGATTTCTAGTATGATATATAGATATATTGCAATGTGTAATGTCTTTAGAAGACAAGGACAAGATATTATTTGTAACTAGTGAATCAAAAACTAAGAGAAATATTAGGAAAGACCCTTATTTGATTAATTATGTTTTCTTAATAATATCAACTTATATTGATATCTTGTTCCTTATGATACCAAGCTTTGATATTATGTAGCATTTTATATGTAGGTAGTTAAGTGAGATAGAGATGGGGACAATAAGAGAAAATATGTCTACTCCTAAAATGTCAATAAGTTTTTATGATCAATAGCCAATCCAACGTTGAACTCTTTATATTGATGTCAAATTCTTTTAGACAAAAATAGTTATGAATATGAGAGGTTCGTACCATAAAATATAGATATGGTGTAGATTCTTAGTTGTTGTGTTTATTTTATTTTTTTTTGTTTTTTTGAGATGTCCGACAATACGCACGGGACTTTATACACGCTATATTGCATGTTGGTTTGACTCACTGTCCCTTCAACTTCTACCAAATAAATGAAAGGAATAATACACTTGCATTATGACTTTCTCTATTTTTTTGTTGTATTTTGACTCTCCACCAAGGTTGTATTAGATAAATAGCTTGCATTATGCTTGTTTCAAAAATGAAACATGGCATGGCTATTTTTTTAAAAGCTTAACTTTTCCATTAGACTTTAATAGTTGGAGCTCATTGTGTGGATAAACAGCAAGGTAGTAGGAGAAAAAAGTATAATTAAAGTTATATCTATGTAACTAAATATGGTTACTTTTTTAGAAAAAAAAGAAAGAAGATATATGAATTGGTAAAGATTAAAAGATAGAGGTAGTCAGATGGCTAGGAAGATGATACATCTTCCACTATATAATAAGGCTTAAAAACGGCTCAAAAGCGAGCCGTCTAGGTCGTCATTATATCACGGTCCATTTTATTATTAAAAAAATTTATGTAAAAATTGTTGAAAAAAGTAAATATTTATCAACATTGAAAATCGAACTCAGTCAAACAAGAAAAATATCTTGCACCTTAACCACATGAGTTAGAATAAATATTTAACTATAATTGAATAATATTTTTATTATACGTTATTATACGTGCAAAATACGTGTATTTACTAGTGTATATATGTTGTGGTCTTTTTCGACAAAACGTAAGTGCCACGAAATATGTCAATAAAATATTATCAAATATTCATAAAAATATTATTAAATTGTCACATCGAGAAGCAATTTGAAAATCTAAATTATTGATGGGTGTCGGAGGTACGAAGATAACTTGTATATATATAAAAAAAAAATATAGTCATATTTAGTGACAATATAAGAGGATAAATACAATCAGGATTAATCGATATTAGATTCTTGACAAAACAAAAAGCATTGTTACGATTAAAACATAGTGGTCTTTTTTCGATCTGTGTATATATCATCTGAAGAACTAACATAATTACATATACATGTCATCTAAGAAATGCAATTGTAGTTCAATGATTTTAAAAATATTATTATTAGATGATATAAATGAAAATAATTTTAAAACTAATTTATCAAAGGGTATAAAAAATGTTGAACGGTTTATCAAGGAGTGTCAGAAGTACGAATTTTTTTAGTTTATAATATAATAGATAAATTTGATGGTTCAATAAAGAAGTTTATTTTCTACTAAAGCAAAAACAGAAGTATCTTCTCAATTATTTTAAGAAATAAATATAGTGACCATCCTATGTTTCATGAGTATTACATGAACTATCCATATTCACCGATCACCCCTCTCCTTTATAAATTTTATAAAACATATGGATGGTCAGTGTTATAAGTTTCTATAAAAAATAAACTACATGGGTGGTCCGTTTAATTAATTTCAAAGTAGGAATAATTTTTGTAATAATGTAAAACATATGGGTAAATGCAAATTGCCCTTTTTAAAAAAAAAGTTTGGTTGTCTTGATACCTAGTGTGTCCTTTATTTACGCATCGGAGAATCTAGACATTTTAAAATATACTAAGACATCAAAATATGTAAAACATGTGATGTTCTGTGTCAAAGTATTATAATGTATTACATGTGCTACCAATTTTTTTTGTTCTATTGTTAAAAATTAGATAAGAATATTTAAATTATAATAAATATAATTTGAATATTTAATATATTTTATTATTTGTTATAAGTTCAAGTAGTTAGTAGTTTGAAGAATTTTAGAATTTTTATACTACATGAGAAGATATATACACAGCAGTTAATTTTTTTAATTTTTTTAAAAAATATATTAATTAATGAAAGATATATATACGACTTCGACGGTTCATATATGTTCCGTCACATTATAATGGTAGAGAAAATGATTTGTGTTCCTACAAGTTTGGAAGATGATACTAATATTCATTTATGTGGGTGGTGACCTAGTGGCAGCAACGGGGCCTCGGTGCTGAAGGCGCGGGTTCAAATCCTCCCTTGACATTTGCCAAACTAGAGAAAAGGACACCTCAAAAAAAAATACTAATATTCATACAAATGTATTTTGAAAATAAACAAATTAAATATATTTTGAGAGCTTTAATTTTAGGCATAATTGCAACTTGAAACCCTCAACTATTTTCGTTTTTTAACTTAAACTTTGATATGTATAGTTGATACCATAAAAAAATTTGGACAAAATTGTCCTTGCTCATCCCATCTCCTCCTCCATCAGCTTCCTCCACCCACCACCCACCACCCCCACCCCTCCCCCTCCCTCCTCCCTCGGCTCCCCCGCCCCATGCCGGCTGCACCCCCCTCCTCCTTAGGCTGCCGCCCTCCCCCGCTAGAGGCACCTCGCAACCCGCGGGCTGCACCCGCCCGCCCTTCGCGGGTTGCACCCACCCGCCACCCCCTCCCTCCGCTGACTACACCACCTTGGCACCCCCCCCTCCCCCCCATTTAGTCATTGCTGCCACACGCGGAGAGAGGGGGGGGGGGGGGGGGGGGGGGGGGGGGGGGAGGGGGGCGGATGGTGGCTGGAGGGGGGTGGAGAGGACGATGGTGGCCCGAGGGAAGGGTTGGGATGGAAAATGAAGGGTACTGCTGTCCTTTTTAAACGTTAGGATATCAAATTGAAAATATCAAATAGTTGATGGTATCAAGTTGTCGAATAAAAAGTTTATGATATCAAGTTGAAAAACTTGTATATTTGAGGATATCAAATTGCAATTAAGTCTTAATTTTATCTATTTAGAATTTCTTCTTGCCCAGAAAATATTCTAAAAATCAGATAGATGCCATGTTCATATATTGTTGCGTCGTACATGTGTTGACACGACCGAGACACTTCAAATCACGATAGATATTGCAAAATAAATGGTATTCATGTCCTTGTCGCTTTGCCTGTGGGACAACATTGAGCAACTATTGTGCCAGAAAAGAAGAATATCAATAGAGAAAGATTTTGAGAGAATATAAATATCCTTCATTCATTGCCTCACAAACCAACATTGATATAGAAATAGTTTTAGATCCAAACCAACATTTGATATAAAAATAGTCTAAGATCCAAATCATGTTGGGATTGGACACCAGATTTGCATAACTATCATTTCCTAAATCGAGGAAACTTTTCGAGCATCCAAGAGAACGTACAATTAAGATCCACACAACAACCACAACACAAATACTAGGATATTTATGTAAAAAAAAAATTGATGAAAAAAATCACGGAACGATTGCAATTCAATCCGAAAAAGTCTTTACTAGAAAATAAAGAAAGCACATCGACCCCTTTACAAGCTTTTTTACCGATCTACACGGATCACCGCAATAGTTCAAATACAATAAAAATTGGTTGGAAAGAAAATAAATAGTTACCGAAGACGGGATGCTATGACGAGGACGAAATGATGTAGAACGCCTCGAACTGATCTCTCTTCAAAATAACTCCCAAACATCGAACTTCCACTTTTTTTGGGTAGAAAGTTTCATCTCTTTACGTGATATGGATTAGAGTTAGAAAGCTCATATATTTAAGTCAACCTAATTATGAGATTGCATGGACCGTTGATCACGATCCAACAGTGTTGATTAAACATTCGAATGAGACCTCCAGCCCCGGCGATGGTTTGCCATTCGTATAATGGCGGTGTACCGTCAAGTGTTTATAGAACAACAACAGCAACAATGGTATACAAAATTGTATATCGGATAAATATTATGAAATGAAAAACGCAGTTGGTTGCATACCGATGGTATACCAACGGTGTACCGTCCGCTCTGATACTCCTCTCTGATTATTACTGAGGAAAAGTCACTTTAGATTTCTACCTTCACCTCAATCTACATCTCGATGTGTCTTCTATCAAACATAACAAATATATATATATATATATATATATATATATATATATATATATATATATATATATATATCATATTGCGCAATCCCTTTCCATCAATGGGCATCATGCCATTCTCCATTCATGCCACTTGTGAGCTTAATTCTTGGGTGCAAAAGATTATGACGAAAAGTCTTGTTCAAGTTTTGTGTTAGATCTCATCACTCACTCTCTTTATGTTCTTAGGTCACCAGAAAGGATTAGATTGCCCAAGAGTAGGAGGAACCTAGTTGATTGGTCGCCATGTGGCACCCAGGACTATTTACACATACTAAAAATGATTTTTTTTTTTTTTTTTTAACCTGAGTCACCATTATGGAAGAGTCATGAGACCCTGCGCGGGAAGAAGCATAAGTCTTTGAGTGTCCATTGTGGTTACTCGGAAGAGGCATAAGATCCTGACTTTTGGCGGAAGATCAGTGGATCGAGCCATGTGTCGATAGGAAGGTATATGTGCAATCACACAACCTGCACATGCATTGCATGTGACGATAGGAAGGTGTATGGGCTAATGAAATTTTCTTATATTCTTAAGCGACCTAATCCTTCCCCTTTCGTCACCCCTGTGGACTAAACCAAAGTGGACATTGGACAATCACTAATTAACCTAAAGAGGATGATGAATCCTTACAATTTGAATTTTTTTTAGCCAATCTAAAGCTTTCATGAAATCATTCCCTCCACCTCTTCATATCCAAATTGTTTATGCTCTCGTCAACTATAGCTTTAAGGGAATTTTTTTTTAATAGAGGTCCTTGTAAATTGTAGCCTACTTGCTTTCGGTTTTTGCAAAAGTTTCACAACATATTATGTACTATACAAATATGAAATCGAGATCTAGAGGATTGTTCTAAGCAAAATCATAAACTGGATTGTCCAAATTCGAAGTCTTGTCAAATTTACCGCTTTGACCGACTCTGATGCTTAGCCAATATTTATGTTTGATCACACGCAACTGCGTAAAGGATATAACAAGATAACTCAAACGATCGTACGTTTTCATGATGTTTGAATCTTTTTGAACCTCTCTTGTAACAATCAACAGCATCACAAGAATACAAGTACACATCCAATATCTTGGCCAATTAAGTACAATTTACTATATAATTTAAATATTTTTATTTGTAGCGTACTATTTTTTAACTGATCAAGATATCTAGTGTCTACAAATAAGAAAAATTAGAAGGACCCTCAAGAATTTTTCGTTGTCCAAATGTTTAAAATGTCGGTATCTAAAACTTTTGGCAACAATAGCACTCCTCTCTTATTGATAGAAGGATTCACTTATTAGAGAACACACCTCCTTTTTGTTGTAATTAGAATACACATACGTTGTATGGTTAATGGGGGATTAATAGAATGATGACTAGAGTAGCAATGCTAATTGCAAGCCACGATGCCTTGTACCAATTTGATTGAGACATAAGGTTCTTAATTAAAGCATTAGGCTACAAGAAGTGAGAGTGATATGGGGGCTTCAACAAATCCTTTGTATTAGATTAAGCTCTCTTCCTTGGTGTGGATGAGTGTCACACAAAAAAATAGTGGTATTTTGACCGCCATGTTGGCCCGCGGCCACGTGTCGATCGCGGATTGGAAGGAGGTAGCAGTTTTTTGGACGTGGGTCCCATGATTGCAGGAGGGGTTGGGTTTGGCGAATGGGGGGATGACACGATGGCTGCGGGCCAAAAACGCGGTCACCCCCTCGGTCCAAATGATTTTTTTTAAAACTTGAGTCACCATTATGGAAGAGGCATAAGACCCTGCGTGGGAAGAAGCATAAAACTTTGAGTGACCATTGTGGTTACACGAAAGAGGCATAAGATCATGGCTTTGTGGCGGAAGATCAGTGGATCGAGTCATGGGGGCGTATTATTCATTCCATTTATAAAGGATAAGAGTTGGAGGACAGTGGGCCCATGCAACGCAGCATACGTAAAGTCTCAAGTGTTATGTCGGACATCTAAAAAAAACCTATTCTATTTATTTTTCTAACATTCTAAGAACAATTTTGCTGTAGTTTCTAAAAAAAGGAATATTTAAATCTAAAAATGACATGTTAGTAATGTAAGGGTATATGTTTTCTAAAATATATTTCTGTGAAAGTATATTATAAAGTTGTTTGTTGAGTATAGAAATTTTGACTTTGTATTTGATTACTTTCATTTAAAAAATAGTTTTCTGAAACAAAATAAATTAAGATTTTGTTTGGTAAAATAATTTGTTTAATACAATTTTATGTCATATTTGATGTGTCATGTTTTCCTGTTTTCCGTGTCTAGTTCTGTCCATCTTGTCAAGTCGGGCATCGGCACCACCACTCATGGAGGCCGTTGTCCCCATCGTGGAGATCCCGACCATCCCAACTCGGCGCTACCTTTACTCCACGAGTGGTGGTGCAGACCAGAAGCATCCTCTGCCGCCACCGTCGTGCGATCCCGACCAACCCAACCCGGCGCTACCGACGTCTCCCCCTATGCTGCAAATCCCATGTTCTGTCGGAGTCGCGTTGTCCAGATCTACTACCAGCACCCCGCCTCCTCCTCGTCCCTAACAAGGGTGGTCACCGCCAAACATTGTTTTGGTTGATTTTTGACTTTAAACTTGAAACATTTAGCCAAACAGGATATTCAAACGGGTCCTAAATTTTTTTGTTTTTTAAGAACTTTTTAGTTTTTAGAATCATGTGCAATCACACAACCTGTACATGCATCGCATGTGTCGATAGGAAGGTGTATGGGCTAATGAAATTTTCTTATATTCTTAAGCGACCTAATCCTTCCCCTTTCGTCACCCCTGTGGACTAAACCAAAGTGGACATTGGACAATCACTAATTAACCTAAAGGGGATGATGAATCCTTACAATTTGAATTTTTTTTAGCCAATCTAAAGCTTTCATGAAATCATTCCCTCCACCTCTTCATATCCAAATTGCTTATGCTCTCGTCAACAATAGCTTTAAGGGAAATCTTTTTTTTTTTAATAGAGGTCCTTGTAAATTGTAGCCTACTTGCTTTCGGTTTTTGCAAAAGTAATTCTCAACATATTATGTACTATAAAAATATGAAATCGAGATTTAGAGGATTGTTCTAAGCAAAACCATAAACTGGATTGTCCAAATTCGAAGTCTTGTCAAATTTACCGCTTTGACCGACTCTGATGCTTAGCCAATGTTTATGTTTGATCACACACAACTGCGTAAAAGATATAACAAGATAACTCAAACGATCTTAAGTTTTCATGATGTTTGAATCTTTTTGAACCTCTCTTGTAACAATCAAGATCATCAGAAGAATACAAGTACATCCAATATCTTGGCCAATTAAGTACAATTTACTATATAATATAAATTTTTTTATTTGTAGCGTACTATTTTTTAACTGATCAAGATATCTAGTGTCTACAAATAAGAAAAATTAGAAGGACCCTCAAGAAATTTTCGTTGTCCAATTGTTTAAAATGTAGGTATCTAAAACTTTTGGCAAATAGCACTCCTCTCTTATTGATAGAAGGATTCACTTATTAGACAACACACCTCCTTTTTGTTGTAATTAGAATACACATACATTGTATGGCTAATGGGAGATTAATAGAATGATGACTAGAGTAGCAATGCTAATTGCAAGCCACGATGCCTTGTACCAATTTGATTGAGACATAAGGTTCTTAATTAAAGCATTAGGCTACAAGAAGTGAGAGTGATATGGGGGCTTCAACAAATCCTTTGTATTAGATTAAGCTCTCTTCTTTGGTGTGGATGAGTGTCGCACCAAAAAAAATAGTGCTATTTTGACCGCCATGTTGGCCCGCGGCCACGTGTCGATCGCGGATTGGAAGGAGGTAGCAGTGTTTTGGACGTGGGCTCCATGATTGCAGGAGGGGTTGGGTTTGGCGGAAGGGGCCGGGGGATGACATGTTGGTTGCGGGCCAAAAATGCGGTCAGCCTCTCGGTCCATATAGAGTTTTCTCACACCAAAATACGCAAGAATAAAAGTGAGGTGGAAGCTTAGATCTTGTTTGGTATCACTTGTTAGAGCCGGGGCACAATTTTTTGATGGAAAACTGAAAAAATGAAACAATTGTAAAAACAATGTTTCAAATCAACACTTTAAGGAAGGTGATTCCGTATTACGAGAATCTAAAAAGATTTCGTAATCAACAGCAATCAGATCGTAGTACTTCTAAAAAGAAGATACAATCAGAATTACTGGCAGCAACGAAGAAGGTGACTGGCGAAAGATGGAAGAACTCCTGCTGGGATGAATAATCACCGTTGCTCAAAGCTTTATTCGCCCTACACGAACAGCTTCCAGGAACCAGCAAGTTCGTCGGAGAACTTCGAACACTCCTGCTCTTCTGACTCCTCGAATGGACACGAACCCCCGTGCAAGAGCAACGCTGGTGCGGCGCCTTTCCTCTCTCTCTCGAAGGCTGTTGGAATTCGCAAGCAAATTCCGATCAGAACTGTATTAAAGAACACTTCTGAACTCTCTGTTTACTTGTGCTAAAAAACACTTCATAAACTTTCTGTGGTGGCTTCACTTTCTTTTCAGTATATACTCAGCCTTGAGAGAGAGAGGATGCCTTATATAGGCCCTGCAGCAACTGTTCGGTTGCCACGAAGTTAGGGACGTGATAAAAATCACCCGAACATGTAGCAACCGCCCAGAACATGCAAACGCACGTTCTGCTGCAAGTTGCACCAACTGCGCACACCCCGCGCTCCTTGCACTCTGTGCGACAGAGCGCGCAGTGAACTGCGCACACTGCACGCACTGCACGCACTGCGCACACGGCGCACGCAGCGCAACCAGCGCGCCCGTGCAACCCGAGTAACTCAGCGCAACCCAGCGCAACCCGAGCAACCCGCGCGACTCAGCGCAACCCAGCGCAAGTGGCTCGCGCAACGAGCGCAACTAAAGCGCACTATGTGCCTAGCGACGATGCTGATGTGCTAAGTGCAAAGTGCGCCAACAAAACGTCACATTACGCCTCATGAGCCCATGAGCCCGAGTCTGAGTCTGAGTCTGAGTCCGAGTCCGAGTCCGAGTCTGAGTCGCTAAGCCCCTACGGGGCTTAGCTCCCATGGAAATAAATTTTCCAAGAGCAAAAAGCATGAATGCTTTAATTGTTGATTTTAGCCTTTTTTCTATTAGAAAAATAACCCCACATGGCAAACCCATGTGCACCTCCACACCACATGTGCATCTCCAATAATAGCAAAGCTAATATATAGAGATACAATCTCTTTATTTTTTTCGATGTGGGACTAAAGCTTTATAAAGGAAAAACCAAAACTCCAACAATCCCCCACATATCTCTATATATGGGTATAAGTGTTCCCCACAGTAACTGTCCATCATGCATTAGGAGAGATGTCGCTGACGACTTGAATCTTCCCGCATGGATCAAAAATCAGACTATAATACAAGAATGGACTAAGCCTTGAATTCTATATCATAGCTGAAATTCTTTCCACTCACATAATGTAGTTACATGTGCTTCTGGCTACACATTAAAGGCCCTGTGCCAGCCTGGTTTCTGTATATAATTTTGGGCGTCTACAAGTTTACCCTTAAGAGACGGCCTGATATCTCTTTGTCCATACACTATAGGTGAGTTCATTATAAAGAGACATGGCATGAAGCGCTTTGCGCTTCCCTTGCGGTGCTACGCCGCTATGACATGGCATAAAGCCGAGGCCTTACCCCGTACCGGGGACCTCATCGTAGTGTCATACTACTGTAGCATGAGGCAACCGCCTCTTTGTAGTGCCAAACTACCCAGCATGAAGCCTTAGGCACCCTTGCGGTGTTTCGCCGCAACGACATGGCTTGCAAGGCCGAGACTTTATCCCTAACCGGGTACCTCATCGTGGTGTCGTGCCACTGTAACATGAGGAACTCTTCCTCTTTGTAGTGCTGACTACACCCCTCTTTATTTTTAACATACAGCATTAGGCTAACTACCTATTTGCGGTGCTACGCCGCTGTGACTTGGCCAACAAAGCCGAGGCTTTATCCTATTCCTGGGCAACACCCCACATATAGGAACCTCATTGTGGAGTCACCCCACTGTAGCATGGATTTTCACTCCTTGTAGTGCTGCTCTACCGTGCTTCCTGTAAAGCACACCAGGTATTCACTCTGTCTGAGAACTCATTAAGGCAATTAAGCCAACCTTCCCACAGGAACCATTTTTTGCAGAAAACAACAGTAGACAACAGTGGTTATAGGTCCGTAACCTCTCCATGCCTAATAGAACATGTACCCACCGTTCATGATATTCTTCCGATTAGTGGTCCTCCCTTGAACCAAAAGCTAGATTCCTAGTAGATAAATCTTTGAACTAATAACATAAAACTTTATGGTAGGAATACAATAATACAATATCAGAATGCCTTCAAGCCCATTTTACAAGCTGTCATCGACCAGCTAGCGCTTGAGGCCCTTGGTGAACGGATCCGCCAGGTTCTCCTGACTCCGAACATCAATTACTGTAATAACACCTCTCTTGATAAGATCGTGTACTGCCCTGTGCTTCAACCGCACAGTCCTCTTCTTTCCGTTGAAGAGGTCATTTGAAGCCACCGCCACAGTCGCCTGGTTGTCGCAGTATATCGGTATCGTCGGTATTTGTGCCCCAACCATTGGTAGATCATACATGAGCTCCCGAAGCCATTCTGCTTCCTCGGCTGCGGTATCAAGTACAAAGAACTCAGATTCCATAGATGACCGCGAGAGCATAGTCTGCTTCTTCGACTTCCATGATATAGCAGCTCCACCCATTGTGAAAATGAATCCACCTGTGGACCTCTCGCTCTCCACCTCTGAGCACCAGTTGGCATCACTGAAGCCTTCCACTACCGGCGGATCTCCGCTGTAGTACAGTGCATATGTCTGAGTCTTTTTGAGATATCTTATAACCCGTTTCACAGCTTTCCAGTGTTCAGCACCTGGGTTGCTCATGAAACGACTCAGCATTCCTACGGCGAAATCTATGTCAGGCCTTGTGGCAGTAGTAGCATACATCAAACTTCCGATTACGCCTGCATACTCCAGCTGCCTGACGCTTTCCCCTGAATTAGGCTTCAGCTTCAGATCACACCTGTACGGCGTATCGATCCCTGGAAGATCCCGATACTCATAACGAGTGATCATTTTCTCAATATAATGAGACTGTGACAGCGCTAGTCCAGTGTCTGTCCGGATGATCTTGATCCCTAAGATCACATCATCTTCCCCCAAGTCCTTCATACTGAACTTGCTTGAGATGAATTTTTTTGTCTCCGTGACACAGCTAATATCCGTACCTAGGATAAGCATGTCGTCCACGTACAGACAAACTATCACACCTCTTCCATCAGCGAACTTCGTGTAAACACACTTGTCCGTATCGCTGACCATGTAGCCATTTTACCTTATAACTTTGTCAAATTTCTCATACCACATCTTGGGAGCCTGTTTCAGACCGTACAAGGATTTCACCAACTTGCAGACTTTGTCTTCAAGACCCCTGATGACAAATCCCTCTGGCTATTGCATGTAAATCTCTTCGGTCAGCTCGCCATTTAGGAAAGCCGTATTCACATCCATCTGATGTATCACCATCTTATGTATTGCTGCGAGAGCAATCAACATTCTGATGGTGGTCATCCGGGCTACTGGAGCATACGTGTCAAAATAGTCAATCCCCTGCTTCTGAGAAAACCCCTTGGCTACCAACCTAGCCTTGAACTTGTCAATAGTTCCGTCTGCTTTCATCTTCTTCTTGAAGATCCATTTGCATCCGATGGGTTTCGCTCCTTCAGAAAGATCAACCAACACCCAAGTGTTATTTGAGGTGATGGAATCAATTTCATTGTCATTCGCCTCCTTCCAGAAAACTGTGTCTCTCGTCTTCATCGCCTCATCATAGGTAAGCGGATCAGCTTCCACATGATAGGTGACAAAGTCACTTCCGAAGTCCTTCGGCCTTCTCACTCGCTTCGTTGACGGCTCAGCGAGATCTGGTTCAACCGTTGTTTCAACAACAACATCTTCTTGGACCACATCTTCATTGAAGACATGCATACCCTCATTGTTCTCCGGAACATCCGCGAGAACAATATTCTTGTGCCTTGCAAATTTGTCTTCAAAATATTCTGCATCGCGAGATTCAATGATATGATTTGACTCAATATCAAGAAATCTCCGAGCATCACTCTTCTCGGCATACCCTAAGAAGATCGTCTTAGTAGTCCTTGTCCCAAGCTTCTGAATCTTCAGATCTGGAAGCTTGACATATGCCAGACACCCCCACACTCGAATGACATTCAAGTTAGGTCTGACCTTGAACCAGAGTTCATGAGGAGTAACGTCTGAAGTTGCATGAGGCACTCTATTTAGAATAAAAGTGGCCGTCAATGCAGCTTCTCCCCAGTAGCACTTAGGAAGACCAGCAGTCAACAACATTGAGTTAATCATTTCTGTTAACGTTCTGTTCTTCCTCTCTGCTACTCCATTTGATTGAGGAGAGTACGGAGCCGTAGTCTCATTGACAATTCCATGTTCTTTGCAGAACGATGCGAATTCATGAGACCTGTACTCCCCATCTCGATCACTTCTTATCCTTTTGAGTTGTTGTCCAGTCTGCCGCTCAGCTTCGGCTCTGAACTCCTTGAACTTCTCGAATGCTTCGTCTTTAGCCTTCAGCAAGTAGACGAACGCATACTTTGAGAAGTCATCGATGAAGGTTATGAAATACTTCATCCCGACCTTTGTAGAGAACTGTTTGAAGTCACAGATATCGGAGTGTACCAACTCCAGAAGATCTGTACTTCGATTAACCCGAGGAAAGGGTTTCCTTATGATCTTTGTTTGAGCACAAACTTCATATTTCTCTACCTTACCCCCACACTTGGAGATAAGTCCTAGACTAGACATTATGTTTATTCGTTTACAATGAACATGTCCTAGCCTATTATGCCACAACTCAAGAGTATAAGAAGAAAGATGATTTTATTAATAACATTAATTACATTGGACTGATTTACAAGCTGAATTTTAAACATTCCTTCGGTATAAAAAGCTTTCCCGAAATATGTTTCCTTGATAGACATTACCATCTGGCCAGCATTGATGTCCATCCTGAGGCCTGTTTTGCAGAGTAGGCCTCCTGAGATCAGGTTCTTGGTGATAGCAGGTACGTGCTTCACGCCTTGAAGCGTCAGAGACTTCCCCGAAGTCAGCTTCAACACCACCGTCCCGATCCCGAGTACTTCAGCTTGTGCCTGGTTCGCCATCATAACCACTTCAGAAGTAGGTGTGTAGGTGGTGAACCACTCCTTACTGGAGCAAACATGGCAGGAGGCTCCAGTGTCTACCCACCAGTCAGAGTCAGTCCTTACCGCATCAACCTGTACAATCATAGCAACAATTTCAGTGATCATAGATACCTTACTAGGCTCTCCTTGCTCTGATTGCTTGGTCTTTGCTTTGCACTCATTCTTAAAGTGGCCCTTCTTGCCACACTTGAAGCAAGGCATTTGAGACTTTGGCTTCTTTTTCTTGATAGCAGTTTCCTTGACTTTTAGATTGTCAGGGTCCTTATTCTTGCTGTGGTAATCCGCCTGCTTTTCCCTTGGTTTCTTGGTATGAACCATATTAGCGTTAGCCAATTGCTTGGACAGTGCGTCCACCTTCAGTTGAGCCCGCATCTGGTCCTCAACATAGATTTCCTGCAGGAGATCTTCAAGGGTGATCTCCAGTTTCTTCCTATGCATTTTGCATAGAACTTGCTCCACCCAGCGGGGAGATTTGAGACAATCTCTCCAACAACAAACTTGTCGTGGAGGGGCATCGCCTTGTCTTCCAGCTTCTGTCGCAGTTTCAGGAACTCCTTCACCTACGGCTGCATAGACTTTTCGTCCTCAAAGAACCACTTGTGATATTTTTCAACCACAAAGATTTTACTGCGGTTCTTATCTTCTTCGTAGAGCTTTTCTATAGACTCCCATATGTCTCTAGCGATAGTCTCCTTAGAATAGGATTCTGTAAGGGAATCTTCCATAGCATTCAGGATAAGCAGCCTGCAAATACTATTTTCTCTTCTCCATTTTGCTTGAAGTTTAGTAGCCGCGGTGATTGCGGCAGCAGACCCAACATCTGGAACAGTAGGTTCTTCCTCCAGAAGTACGTGATCTACGTCTTTGAGTTGAAGGGTGAGATATGCCTTCCTCTTCCAGACTTGGTAATGTTCTCCATCAAACTTTTCTAACTTGCAAAAGTCAGAATTAAAGAGTGAAACATTAACGTTTTTCATCGTAGCGATAAAGCTTTGAGATTGTTAGAGCCGGGACACAATTTTTTGATAAAAAACTGAGAAAATGAAACAATTGTAAAAACAATGTTTCAAATCAACACTTCAAGGAAGGTGATTCTGTATTACGAGAATCTAAAAAGATTTTGTAATCAACAGCAATCAGATCGTAGTACTTCTAAAAAGAAGATACAATCAGAATTACTGGCAGCAACGAAGAAGGTGACTGGCGAAAGATGGAAGAACTCCTGCTGGGATGAATAATCACCGTTGCTCAAAGCTTTATTCGCCCTACACGAACAGCTTCCAGGAACCAGCAAGTTCGTCGGAGAACTTGGAACACTCCTGCTCTTCTGACTCCTCGGATGGACACGAACTCCCGTGCAAGAGCAACGCTGGTGCGGCGCCTTTCCTCTCTCTCTCGAAGGCTGTTGGAATTCGCAAGCAAATTCCGATCAAAACTGTGTTAAACAACACTTCTGAACTCTCTGTTTACTTGTGCTAAAAAACACTTCGTAAACTTTCTGTGGTGGCTTCACTTTCTTTTCTGTATATACTCAGCCTTGAGAGAGAGAGGATGCCTTATATAGGCCCTGCAGCAACTGTTCGGTTGCCACAAAGTTAGAGACGTGGTAAAAACTACCCTGAACATGTAGCAACCACCCAGAACATACAAACGTACATTTTGCTGCAAGTTGCACCAACTGCACACACTCCGCGCTCCTTGCACTCTGCGCGACAGAGCGCACAGTGAACTGCGCACACTGTGCGCACTGCGCGTACTGTAGTGACCCGCTCCGCCCTAGCGGAACGTCGATTCAAAGGCAAGTGCAACGACTCAAATGAGCCATCGACCCGAAGAGTTGGCATCGACCTGATGAAGAATCGATCCAAGGCTTACATTGGCCGTCAAGATGAATCCAGACTTAGACTTTCAAAGGCGCGCTCGGAGTATCGCTCGGCCGATACGAACCTCGCTAAGGTGGGTGGCTCCGATGAACCCGTCTTTGCTTAGCCTAGACACATAATAATACGGACACTATCACTGAAATTGCTAGGCGATAACACCGCGCATGCTAATAAATGACCCAACGCACCTAGCTAAGGGATTAATCCCATCTTGTATGCTTGTATAGAATATGGAGAGGAACATAGAAAATACGAGAACTCTCGCACCGCGCTCCACGCTCGTGCTAAGGCACAAGCTTACATTTACGTCCCTGATGCGTTCAAACAATGAAACAATGAATGGTTTACAACAATAAAACGGGGAGACTATCAACATAGTCGTTCCGAATAGAGTTTGGCAACATTGAAAGACTATGGGACCGATGGGTCGCCAAGGCGACTCCCGTACGGGGAGTTGCAAAATGTATGAATGAATGAATGAACAAATAAGTGAATGAATGAATCAACAATGAAAGAATGAATACGTGAATGAATCGATGAACAAACGGACAAGGGAAAGAAAGAAAAGAAAGAATGAATAAAAGATAAGAAGGAAAGAAATGGTTAGCGACAAGTTTGACGGGCACGTGCAACGGGGCTCGCTACCCGCGCTGTACGGACGCCAACCTGGTCGATAACGCATTGTGGCTAAGGGTTAGCCTATGACGATAAAATACGAAATGGTCGTGGACGGACCCGTGCACGGGTGATACGGATTCCGCGGCATGATCAAAGGGAGGATCGTGGCCGGCCTAGGCGGAACCAAGTCGAGGCTTACGGGCATGCCTGGGTGCGGACTTGGCCACCCGGGGGACGTAAGTGCTGAGGTATTTCAAGAGACTAACGGGGTGTATGCCAGTCCACCCTACGCTAAGTTGAGAAATACCACGGTTGGAAGTGTCCAAAATGGCTTGTGATGCCAGCGACCGGTGCATATAGATTTAAGTGGGCTTTGCTGGTGGCAATCCACGTGCAAGTCCTTGCATTGAAATCAAAGTAGTCTAAGTTAACTGTACAAAGCACCTTCGGAATAGGCTTGAATGTAACACACAAAACGATCAAGAGTACTTCGAGCAAACAAGTTAGAAAACGTGCCTACGACATGCTAGAACCCGAGGCAAAGACATGCATTTTATATTGAATGCTTTCATGAACTACGTTAAGTTATTTCATATGAATTGTTGACTAACTTGGTTTACGTTGGACAGGGAAGGCCGGACGGTAAGTATGGGTAAGTCGTACATGTATTTCTATGCGACACTTGAATTTGGCAACACGGGATAGGTTATGACATATGCCATGAAATTGATCCTAAGGCAAGATTAGAAAGACAATGAATGATAGATGGTGCACAAAAGTAAATGGAACGTGTTTGGTAATGATAGCGTTGTAGGCGAGCTAGCCTCCCCACCAGTGCATAACAATGTACTGATAACCCCACAGTCTGCTTGCAGGATGCAGGAGACGCCGGCGGGTGTGGAGCTTCCATCGAACGTGCTAAGGCGCGGAGCTATCTCTGGAGCCTTGGTGTAATACCCAGATCTCGTATTACGTATTTGGAATACGTATACATAATTTGACCCGTATTGCATGTCTTTCTGCTTGATTTATTCTAGCATTTCATTGATTGGTTGTGGCTTAGCTTGGTTCGTCTTAGCTTGGTTTGGTTTGCTTTTGGGTTCATCATGAACCAAAAGAAAACCCCTACCTACCACCACCACTACCCTTTATTAACCCATTTCCCCTTTCTCTCTCTTCATTATTCTTCTTCTTCCCTATCATAACTTCTTCAACCACCAGGAGAAAGAGAGAGAGAGCTTAGGCAAGTGCAAACTTGCTTCATGATGGATCTCAAGTTTTATTGTTCCATTCTCTTCCTTACTTGATTCTAAGCCTCTTTAGAACTTGACATTTTTGAATTTGATGGATGGATTCTTGTAGATCTAAGTTTGTAAACTTTTCGGTTTTTCTTGGTTTTGATCTCTAAAACTTGGTTATTTTCGAAAACTAGTGTTTCTATGTTGTAGAGAATTCAATTTCATGCAGTTTTGGCTTTTGTTTCGCTTGATTTCGGCTTCGGATGAGGAAGTTATGGCCAAAACAATTTCTGGTCATTTCTATGTTCATCTGCAGCATGAACAGCATGTCGCAGAAGGCGCATGTCGCAGAAGGCGCATGTTGCAATGAAGCGCATGTCGCGGTAGCCGCATATCATGTCGCAGTTGGCGCATATGATGTCTCTGTTGACGCATGTCGCAGTTGACGAATATGATGTCGCTGTTGGCGCATGTCGCAGTTGGCGCATATGATGTCTCTGTTGACGCATGTCGCAGTTGACGAATATGATGTCGCTGTTGGCGCATGTCGCAGTTGGCGCATATGATGTCTCTGTTGACGCATGTCGCAGTTGACGAATATGATGTCGCTGTTGGCGCATGTCGCAGTTGGCGCATATGATGTCTCTGTTGACGCATGTCGCAGTTGACGAATGTCGCTGTTGAGCCGCATGAGCCGCATGAGACGCATGTCGCAGAATAGGCCGCATAGTGCCTGTTTTGGCTATTCTATGTCTGATTTGCATGATTTGTGGTCAGAATTTCTTCCAACTCCCAACATGAAAGTTGTAGATGTTTTCCTTGGCTTCAAGAATATGTCACTAGTTATTTTATGCAAGTTTTTCTCATTCATGATAATGTAAGGATAGAACACGATAGTGGCCTGTTAAGGCGCACTCTTGACAAGTACCAAGTGGACATGATAATGCATGATAGTGGCCCGCCATGGCACACTCCTGACAAGGAAACCTGACATGATATACCCTGATATGCTGTTACGACGGCTAACATGACATGACATGACTTGATAAGTATAAACAACCTGGACACCGTGGACGATTGTGCTTGTGCAATAAACCAGTCTTGTCTTGCATCATGCTTAGGATGGGACTCCTGAGTACCACGGTCAGGAGTACCTACTGAAATGGACTACGGCTAATAAATAGATTAACACAGTAGTCATGAAGAGATTTCCCAGCTACAGGCAATCCCGTTATCTGGGCGCTCTAGGACTTGTAGCCTGCCGACGAGTAGGGCACATTTCCAGCACACTGCCACGTGTTGCACCCCCTGACATGATATTTCGACCTGGATAACCTGGATGGTCTGCAGGGCTTGTGGCTGTGGAATAATCTCATTGCATCTTGCTAGTAACTAGGCCTGTGATAACCCTAGTTAGTTAAAGTATCAAGCCGTACTTATTGCTTGGCCGTGAATGATTGAATGGAATCTAATCCTGTCTATTCTTGCCTCGATCCTGTACAAGATTGTTACATGACATGATTACTTGTGCTTGCTTTTTAACGATAAAGATCAGGGGACCAGTTCTGTTCAGGCGAAGGGTTACAACCCCGGTCCTTGTTTGGTTTACGGGTTGTAACCTGGCTCCCGGAGCAGTTCTGTGTTCTTTCTTCATTTATTGTCTTGTTGTACCCCATGACATGCTCGACATGCTTTACCTTACGTCAAGATCGTGATTATTTACACTGGCCTTATTGATAAATGGTGGGGATACCAAGTTCCGTTCAGATGAAGAGTTACAACCCCGGTCCTTGTTTGGTTTACGGGTTATAACTTGGTTATCTGAATAGTCCTATGGTTATCACATCGTATATCACCGGTCATGCCCTTTCCTTAATTAATGTCTTTTATTATGTCATTATATTCTTGTGCTAATTGCTGGTTTTAGTTCCTAAGTGAAGCCTCCTTTGTGGCACTTGCTCTTTCTGGGGTCTGACCCAGCTGGTTTTGTGTGGCCAGATATCGGAGCAGCAACAGAGGATCCACCTATCTTCCAGCCCGATGGTGGCCACTAGGCGTAACCAGGGCAACGAGTGGGTTTCTTTTGTCCTCCCACTCTATTTGTAAAATTATTCTTTTGAGACGTTTAGCCGGCGAGCACGTGTTAGCTCGTATTGCACCTTTATTTACTGTCTGCCTACGGGATGTAACATGATTGACAAATCCTAGGGTTGATCATGTATTGACTAAAACTCTTGCTAGTCCTGACATTTTGTACGACTAGCTTCATGATCATCCAATATGTAATGTATGGGACGCCTTACTATTGTATATTGATGCTCTAATATCTTATGACTGTTACTACTTGTTTGTGATTGAGACAATAGGTTTGATCTTGACCATAGGAGACTGATGGATTGTAGTTAAACCCTCATATATCTAGACAGTCGTGACCGTATAGTGACGTGGATTCTATTTCATTATACGTAGCTGGCTATGTCTGCCCCCGCTCTCCAGTATTCTGGTTCTGGGGCGTGACATGGTTTAAGTGGTGGCCCATGCAGGTCTTGTAAATCAAGATATGTGAGGGTTTACCGAATAGATGTCTCAATCAGTGCTCACCTTTGATCTCTATTCGTAATCTCTGAATCCCTGAAATCTTGCCATGATCATATGCTTGTATCGTTGATCTGTCCTGGTCCTTCCTTATTGTTCCCTATGTCGTCTTCTTCAGCGGCATTGTTCCTGGACCTGTCGATCAGCAAGGCGGAGCGCCTCCCATGGACCAGCAGCAACCCGGAGATCAAGCTCAGCATTCAGGAGTAGCTTCCAGAGTTGTGCCTACTGAGATTCTCGAGCCACCAGTTCAGCCCGTCCAGCCTGCAGAGCCCGATGATGGTACTTTGGTGGGTCTCATCAGATCATTGTTAGCTTCTCAAGATCGTCGAGGAGATGCCTTGCAACAGGCGGTGGCAGATGCTCTGAACAGAGACGGTCATCCAAGGAACAGTGCAGCCAACAGTTTCAAGCGCCTGAACCCTCCGTTCTTCGATGGCAGTTAAGATGCTATTGCTGCTGATGCGTGGCTCCAGGATACTGAAGTTATTCTAGAGGCAGCCAGAACCCCAGAAGACGAGAAGGTGGCCGTGGTGCGTCTACAGTTATTGGATCTTGCCCGCAGCTGGTGGGCAGCACAGGCCGTTGGATTAGTGGCACCCATTGCTTGGGCAGTATTTCGTGAGAGATTCCAGACGAAGTACTTCGATGCGGTGGCTCGGTACGATCTACAGACCAAGTTCACCAACCTGAAGCAAGGAGGCAGAACGGTCGACGGGTATGCGGCTGAGTTTTCCAGGCTTAGTCGGTTTGCTCCCACTTTGGTGGCAACCGAGTTCGACAGAGCCCAGCGATTCCAGCAGGGGCTCCATCTCGAGATTTTATTGGCAGTGGAGCAGTTTGAGCATCAAACCTTCGATGCAGTATTGAGAGCAGCTAGGAGGCACGAGTATACCTCCCACAGGATAGTGGACAGGACCGGAGGTCGGAAGCGATCTCACGGCCAGATGACCCAGTCTTCAGCACCAGCCCCGGCAGTCAGGGCTTTGACAATTGGAACTCCGAGGCAGGCGGCCTCAGTGACGTCGGTCACGTCTCCTCAGCAGCAGAAGCAGAAGCAGTCTTCCACAATGGGCTGCACTCATTGTGGGAAGCCAGGACACATTGTTTCGGAGTGTCGCAGAGCTCAGGGATTATGTTTGGCTTGTGGAGCACCGGACCACAAGATAGGGTCCTGTCCGAATAGGGCCAGTTCGTCATCGGCCCAGACTAGTCCCTCGGTAAGGGGACCAGCACCAGCACCAGTACAACAGCAGTACCAGCCTCCGAGGCCATTGCCGCCTCAGACCCAAGTATTCCAGCAGCAAGGACCCCAACAGTATGCCCTGGTCCAAGCTCAGATTCAGAACCGGCAGAGAGGTTCCTAGCAGGATATCTTCCCTCTTTCTCGTGCCTTCGATTTTCTTGCTTACATACATGATTGCATGATTGATTGCTTAGTATAGCTTGCCTGAGATTAGTATAGCTTGTTCTTGTCCCTCTAGCCTTTTAATTAAATTCCGAGGACGGAATTCTTTTAAGGTGGGTAGAGTTATAATACCCAGATCTCGTATTACGTATTTGGAATACGTATACATAATTTGACCCGTATTGCATGTCTTCCTGCTTGATTTATTCTAGCATTTCATTGATTGGTTGTGGCTTAGCTTGGTTCGGCTTAGCTTGGTTTGGTTTGCTTTTGGGTTCATCATGAACCAAAAGAAAACCCCTACCTACCACCACCACTACCCTTTATTAACCCATTTCCCCTTTCTCTCTCTTCATTATTCTTCTTCTTCCCTATCATAACTTCTTCAACCACCAGGAGAAAGAGAGAGAGAGCTTAGGCAAGTGCAAACTTGCTTCATGATGGATCTCAAGTTTTATTGTTCTATTCTCTTCCTTACTTGATTCTAAGCCTCTTTAGAACTTGACATTTTTGAATTTGATGGATGGATTCTTGTAGATCTAAGTTTGTAAACTTTTCGGTTTTTCTTGGTTTTGATCTCTAAAACTTGGTTATTTTCGAAAACTAGTGTTTCTATGTTGTAGAGAATTCAATTTCATGCAGTTTTGGCTTTTGTTTCGCTTGATTTCGGCTTCGGATGAGGAAGTTATGGCCAAAACAATTTCTGGTCATTTCTATGTTCATCTGCAGCATGAACAGCATGTCGCAGAAGGTGCATGTCGCAGAAGGCGCATGTTGCAATGAAGCGTATGTCGCGGTAGTCGCATATCATGTCGCAGTTGGCGCATATGATGTCTCTGTTGACGCATGTCGCAGTTGACGAATATGATGTCGCTGTTGGCGCATGTCGCAGTTGGCGCATATGATGTCTCTGTTGACGCATGTCGCAGTTGACGAATATGATGTCGCTGTTGGCGTATGTCGCAGTTGGCGCATATGATGTCTCTGTTGACGCATATCGCAGTTGACGAATATGATGTCGCTGTTGGCGCATGTCGCAGTTGGCGCATATGATGTCTCTGTTGACGCATGTCGCAGTTGACGAATATGATGTCGCTGTTGGCGCATGTTGCAGTTGGCGCATATGATATCGCTGTTGAGCCGCATGAGCCGCATGAGACGCATGTCGCAGAATAGGCCGCATAGTGCCTGTTTTGGCTATTCTATGTCTGATTTGCATGATTTGTGGTCAGAATTTCTTCCAACTCCCAACATGAAAGTTGTAGATGTTTTTCTTGGCTTCAAGAATATGTCACTAGTTATTTTATGCAAGTTTTTCTTCTTCATGATAATGTAAGGATAGAACACGATAGTGGCCTGTTAAGGCGCACTCTTGACAAGTACCAAGTGGACATGATAATGCATGATAGTGGCCCGCCGTGGCGCACTCCTGACAAGGAAACCTGACATGATATACCCTGATATGCTGTTACGACGGCTAACATGACATGACATGACTTGATAAGTATAAACAACCTGGACACCGTGGACGATTGTGCTTGTGCAATAAACCAGTCTTGTCTTGCATCATGCTTAGGATGGGACTCCTGAGTACCACGGTCAGGAGTACCTACTGAAATGGACTACGGCTAATAAATAGAATAACACAGTAGTCATGAAGAGATTTCCCAGCTACAGGCAATCCCGTTATCTGGGCGCTCTAGGACTTGTAGCCTGCCGACGAGTAGGGCACATTTCCAGCACACTGCCACGTGTTGCACCCCCTGACATGATATTTCGACCTGGATAACCTGGATGGTCTGCAGGGCTTGTGGCTGTGGAATAATCTCATTGCATCTTGCTAGTAACTAGGCCTGTGATAACCCTAGTTAGTTAAAGTATCAAGCCGTACTTATTGCTTGGCCGTGAATGATTGAATGGAATCTAATCCTGTCTATTCTTGCCTCGATCCTGTACAAGATTGTTACATGACATGATTACTTGTGCTTGCTTTTTAACAATAAAGATCAGGGGACCAGTTCTGTTCAGGCGAAGGGTTACAACCCCGGTCCTTGTTTGGTTTACGGGTTGTAACCTGGCTCCCGGAGCAGTTCTGTGTTCTTTCTTCATTTATTGTCTTGTTGTACCCCATGACATGCTCGACATGCTTTACCTTACGTCAAGATCGTGATTATTTACACTGGCCTTATTGATAAATGGTGGGGATACCAAGTTCCGTTCAGATGAAGAGTTACAACCCCGGTCCTTGTTTGGTTTACGGGTTGTAACTTGGTTATCTGAATAGTCCCATGGTTATCACATCGTATATCACCGGTCATGCCCTTTCCTTAATTAATGTCTTTTATTATGTCATTATATTCTTGTGCTAATTGCTGGTTTTAGTTCCTAAGTGAAGCCT
Source organism: Iris pallida (assembly GCA_029216955.1). Taxonomy (NCBI): domain Eukaryota; kingdom Viridiplantae; phylum Streptophyta; class Magnoliopsida; order Asparagales; family Iridaceae; genus Iris; species Iris pallida. Next base: position 3,919,483 of record JANAVB010031619.1, read on the forward strand.
CCTTTATGGCACTTGCTCTTTCTGGGGTCTGACCCAGCTGGTTTTGTGTGGCCAGATATCGGAGCAGCAACAGAGGATCCACCTGTCTTCCAGCCCGATGGTGACCACTAGGCGTAACCAGGGCAACGAGTGGGTTTCTTTTGTCCTCCCACTCTATTTGTAAAATTATTCTTTTGAGACGTTTAGTCGGCGAGCACGTGTTAGCTCGTATTGCACCTTTATTTACTGTCTGCCTACGGGCTGTAACATGATTGACAAATCCTAGGATTGATCATGTATTGACTAAAACTCTTGCTAGTCCTGACATTTTGTACGACTAGCTTCATGATCATCCAATATGTAATGTATGGGACGCCTTACTATTGTATATTGATGCTCTAATATCTTATGACTGTTACTACTTGCTTGTGATTGAGACAATAGGTTTGATCTTGACCATAGGAGACTGATGGATTGTAGTTAAACCCTCATATATCTAGACAGCCGTGACCATATAGTGACGTAGATTCCATTTCATTATACGTAGCTGGCTATGTCTGCCCCCACTCTCCAGTATTCTGGTTCTGGGGCATGACACTTGGAGCGTTGCAAGGAGCTGAAGCATCATATACAGAACATAATGTATCGGAACATCGCCATGAATCATTCCATGTTGTAAGCCACTTGGCACGTCTTTTACGTTTCAGAGAGAGAGAGCTTGAGCGATTTGTAATATCGGCCTAGCGCCGCTTGTAAACTTCTTGAATATCAATAAAGAGTTGAATTCACTTCAATTTGTGTTCATTTACTTTCCGCTGCAAACGGGGACACTCTGTGCGACTCTGTGGCCTAGCTCAAATCGGCCGTTTCTGGACTTAGCCTTGCACGGGCGCAACCTAGGCCCGTGCGGCATCACGCCTTAGCGAGGACGATCGCTCCTGCGGGAGCGGGGCGTGACAGATTGGTATCAGAGCACGGCTTTACGTCCTTGGACTTCATTTCGATTCTCTCAGTTTTGAAAGCTCGGTTTTGGAAATAAAGAAGTATACGCGCTCTCTCGTTGTACCTTGGGATGTTCCATACAATAAGTCTAATATTTTCAAAAGTTCGTACAAGTACTCGGTTGAAGGGATCGATAGGCGAAGGCCTTTGTGCCGAACCACGACGTACTTGAGTTGGAAGGAACCGATGCTAAGAGTTAGCAAACGCAGTGCGTGCTTGAATGAGCTTACGCTGACAGCAAACGAGTACGCAAGACCGAAGTATAGTTCGAACGGGATGGTTATGCACGCAGCCTTTTGGCTAAGCTGTGCAGAGTATCGCGCACCTAGACCTTCTGGTGCAAACGAGTTGCGAGTGAGATCGATTATCGTTCGAACGAGAATAAGTGAGCATGCAAACTCGAATATAGTCCGCATGGGATAGCTATGCACACGACCTTTTGGTTATGTTGTGTCGTGTGTCGCACACCTCGACTTCTGGTGCAATCGAGTTACGAGCGATATCAAGTACCGCTCGGTCGGGAACGGAGATACACTTAGAGTGTATATCGATAGGAATGCTATCAAACTAACGCTTAGGCGTGCACAGAAGATTTATTGGATTTTTGAGGATTAGTGCGAACGACTTAGTACGTCGAGGCGACGTGAGCGATTACGCTAGATATTCGTCGAACGAATCTGAAGGATGTCTTAGCACATGATGCAAATGTGACTTGTGGATTAAATAGGATGGCTTGAACCCAAGTGGTGTATGTGATAGGTTCGGAGAAGAATAAGAATGAATATCGAAGACTAGATCATATGGCTCGAATCCGAGTGGTGTATGGATGTTCTTGGAAAATCATTCGATCAAAAATTGAGGATTACGAAACACACCGAGTACGTCGGCGAGGCGATGCGATCGCGCAAAGCCTTAGAACGCGTCACGCTTAGTTGGTCGTGACTTCGAATGTTCCGAACGAGATGTCGTTCGGACAACTTGTCAATGGGCAACGCAAGTTAGAAAATGGTTCGGAACGATGAATGAAAATGAATGGTCTTGATCGAGAAAACTTAGAGGATCGCGCGTACGATTTTCGATTGACTCAAATGAATTGTGACTTGAGTTTGAATAACGATCTTGAAACTAGCTTGAGGAATAGCAGTTGAACTTGATCTTGAATATTAAATGAAATTGTGGAATATCCAACTCGGACAACAGCATCAACGCACGACTCAAAATCGGTTGCAAAGGAAGATCGTCAGGTTATGCATATCGTCGATGGTATTGAGGCGTATCAAAGATCGATATGCGATAACTCGGGGGTACTCTGACTCGGCGAATGACGATCGTACAAATGTCATTGTTCCGTTGGATGCTATACTTGGGATATTAAAAATGTGTCAAGGAAAAGATAGACTTGGCTCGAGGATTCTCTAGTTGAACGAAATGACGAATGGACTATCGATCTTGGCTTGGATGAAAATAAAATGCTTGGATTTACTTAGACGATAACCCCAACGTCGACATGCTTGTCTTATACGAGTGCAACTCCTGCCTCGCACATACGTCACGCCGGATTAGGACGATCACTCCGCGTGAGCGCTGATATGGTGATTCATACAGCGGGAGTGATTGAACTTGGATGGCGTAGCAATTTGATTGCTTCGACTTGTGGTTTGACGCGAAGGTAAACTCGAGAATGAATCAGTGTGTTTGATGATTGAACATGAGGATTGAGTAGGTTCAATCCGCGTATCGAGAATGAGTTAGTCTAAACTCAAACAAGAGTTACGTTCCGATGAGAATGATTATTCCGCGGGAGCGTTGCATGGTGATTCATGAACCACCGTGGATGATCGGACTCGCGTGAGATTGGGACGTAATGTATTGTCGAGCTGGATGACCTCGTGATCGAATACATGAATTGGTTAGAATGGATATGTGAAGTATGTCGATTGGGTGATTTGAATGGATTCGAATATGCGTAACGAATACATTGATGCGAATAGATGATCCTCTCGATGTCTAGAAATTTGAGTGACGCGTGCTTGGGTAGAAACTCCCGTACAAGCGAACAAATGGTTTGACCATAGGATTTGGGGCGAGCGTCATGCAACGACCTTGCACGACGAGCCACGAACCTGACGTGTTACTATGACCTTGTGAGCTGACCTAACGGATAGGCGGACGACCCTATATTGAGTGATTGAACCTGTGCGATGGCATTTACAGTATCGTCTGGACGGACGATAGACTTTGGGAAACAAGACTTAGAGTAGGACGGGGAACTGGGAGTGTACGTGAACGACGACGAGATTGGCCCCAAACGAAGGGAATGATAGGGATGGATGATGCGCAAGTAAAAGTTGGGATAACGAATTGAATCGTTGATAGGAAGAAATACTTGATGATGGTGCAATACTTGGTTTTGAATCGGACGGAAATTACTTAGGCTTGGTCGACCCCGCTAAGAAGAAATCGTATTGATTTCGTCGACAAGAGCGCTTGAGAAGCGAATCGAATCATCTCGAGGACCGAGATAAACGATATGTGATACACACATGAGTTCGGTTTTAAATCAAAGTAAGCAAAACGATCGACAAATCAAAACTATCACGAGTAGCTTGTCCGACTTCGCTAATCGCTAAGCTTGATTGAAATGTATGTATTCGGGGGACGCCTTGGATACGTGCACGATCCAAACTCAGCGATATGATGAACTCGAATGCAGCTGCAAGTGGGAGTTGCGATGCGCATGAACGAAAGTGAGTTTGCCTCAGCCTACGACACTCATATTTGACGAATTACAACGCACCTCGTGCGACCGCTTTCAGTCCCATGATACGTCAAAGTAGCAACCAAGTCAAAGAAAACACTTGAATTGAATAAGTACCATCAACTCTAAAATGAATGAAAAGCCATTCAATAAAAAAATCGACCACACGTATGCGACACAGAACTTGGAAAGTTATCGAGTATAGTTCGGTGCCAAAGAACGATAGAGCCGTTCGATAGAGATTGCCTAAGAAATACGACGACGCGAGTTAAGGAATGGTAGGATGACCTGCACTCAGGAAGTCTCGAGGACGAGACTTATTTTGAGTGGTGTATTATGTAGTGACCCGCTCCGCCCTAGCAGAACGCCGATTCAAACGGCAAGTGCAACGACTCAAACGAGCCGTCGATCCGAAGAGTTGGCATCGACCTGATGAAGAATCGATCCAAGGCTTACATTGGCCGTCAAGATGAATCCAGACTTAGACTTTCAAAGGCGTGCTCGGAGTATCGCTCGGCCGATACGAACCTCGCTAAGGTGGGTGGCTCCGATGAACCTGTCTTTGCTTAGCCTAGACACATAATAATACGGACACTATCACTGAAATTGCTAGGCGATAACACCGCGCATGCTAATAAATGACCCAACGCACCTAGCTAAGGGATTAATCCCATCTTGTATGCTTGTATAGAATATGGAGAGGAACATAGAAAATACGAGAACTCTCGTACCGCGCTCCACGCTCGTGCTAAGGCACAAGCTTACGTTTACGTCCCTGATGCGTTCAAACAATGAATGGTTTACAACAATGAAACGGGGAGACTATCAACATAGTCGTTCCGAATAGAGTTTAGCAACATTGAAAGACTATGGGACCGATGGGTCGCCAAGGCGACTCCCGTACGGGGAGTTGCAAAATGTATGAATGAATGAATGAACAAATAAGTGAATGAATGAATCAACATTGAAAGAATGAATACGTGAATGAATCGATGAACAAACGGACAAGGGAAAGAAAGAAAAGAAAGAATGAATAAAAGATAAGAAGGAAAGAAATGGTTAGCGACAAGTTTGACGGGCACGTGCAACGGGGCTCGCTACCCGTGCTGTACGGACGCCAACCTGGTCGATAACGCATTGTGGCTAAGGGTTAGCCTATGACGATAAAATACGAAATGGTCGTGGACGGACCCGTGCACGGGTGATACGGATTCCGCGGCATGATCAAAGGGAGGATCGTGGCCGGCCTAGGCGGAACCAAGTCGAGGCTTACGGGCATGCCTGGGTGCGGACTTGGCCACCCGGGGGACGTAAGTGCTGAGGTATTTCAAGAGACTAACGGGGTGTATGCCAGTCCACCCTACGCTAAGTTGAGAAATACCACGGTTGGAAGTGTCCAAAATGGCTTGTGATGCCAGCGACCGGTGCATATAGATTTAAGTGGGCTTTGCTGGTGGCAATCCACGTGCAAGTCCTTGCATTGAAATCAAAGTAGTCTAAGTTAACTGTACAAAGCACCTTCGGAATAGGCTTGAATGTAACACACAAAACGATCAAGAGTACTTCGAGCAAACAAGTTAGAAAACGTGCCTACGACATGCTAGAACCCGAGGCAAAGACACGCACTTTACATTGAATGCTTTCATGAACTACGTTAAGTTATTTCATATGAATTGTTGACTAACTTGGTTTACGTTGGACAGGGAAGGCCGGACGGTAAGTATGGGTAAGTCGTACATGTATTTCCATACGACACTTGAATTTGGCAACACGGGATAGGTTATGACATATGCCATGAAATTGATCCTAAGGCAAGATTAGAAAGACAATAAATGATAGACGGTGCACAAAAGTAAATGGAACGTGTTTGGTAATGATAGCGTTGTGGGCGAGCTAGCCTCCCCACCAGTGCATAACAATGTACTGATAACCCCACAGTCTGCTTGCAGGAGACGCCGGCGGGTGCGGAGCTTCCATCGAACGTGCTAAGGTGCGGAGCTACCTCTGGAGCCTTGGAGCGTTGCAAGGAGCTGAAGCACCATATACAGGACATAATGTATCGGAACATCGCCATGAATCATTCCATGTTGTAAGCCACTTGGCACGCCTTTTATGTTTCAGAGAGAGAGAGCTTGAGCGATTTGTAATATCGGCCTAGCACCGCTTGTAAACTTCTTGAATATCAATAAAGAGTTGAATTCGCTTCAATTTGTGTTCATTTACTTTCCGCTGCAAACGGGGACACTCTGTGCGACTTTGTGGCCTAGCTCAAATCGGTCGTTTCTGGACTTAGCCTTGCACGGGCGCAACCTAGGCCCGTGCGGCATCACGCCTTAGCGAGGACGATCGTCCCTGCGGGAGCGGGGCATGACACGCACTGCGCGCACTGCGCACGCCACATTACGCCTCATGAGCCCATGAGCCCGAGTCTGAGTCTGAGTCCGAGTCCGAGTCGCTAAGCCCCTACGGGGCTTAGCTCCCATGGAAATAAATTTCCCAAGAGCAAAAAGCAGTAATGCTTTAATTGTTGATTTTAGCCTTTTTTCCATTAGAAAAATAACCCCACATGGCAAACCCATGTGCACCTCCACACCACATGTGCATCTCCAATAATAGCAAAGCTAATATATAGAGATACAATCTCTTTGTTTTTTCCGATGTGGGACTAAAGCTTTCTAAAGGAAAAACCAAAACTCCAACATCACTTTTACTTATGTTTTTTTTTAAATATATTTTTTTGTTTTCAAAAAAATGTTTTTTTATTTTTTTATAATAAATATGTTTCACATATCGTTGTTACTTAATTGTAAAAATAAAAATATGTTTGATAAGCAACAAAAGTATAAATTTATTTATTTATTGTCCCAAAATTAATTTACTATATTTTTTGTTTTTGTTTTTAGGGTTTGTGAAGTCTCAATCCGCTTATGATTTTGTTGTCCTAATATTGAATTGTAGGCTATTTTGTGAAGCAATAATGCTAAGAGGATATTAAAATTTGGCCATATTTTGCTGATGTGACAGTTTATGTGTTGCTACAGTTAGTACAGTAGTCCCACATATGATTAACATATAGATTATTTTGTCAGCAAAATGTGATCAAATTTTTGTATCCCACATCATTTCCCTTCTTGAAGAAAAATATATTCTCCAAACTCGATTGCAGCTTGATCAATGTCACTTTCGAACACGAATTTATACTCCAATATGTTGGTCCAAAGTGGAGAAGGATGTTGATCTTATCAATTAATGACTCATTAGGGTATGCTTGGATCGAGAGAAAAAAATAAGCAGGATTAAGTGAAGAAAAGTTATGTGAAGGGGAGTAGAGTCAATATATATAATTTTGTTTGGATTTGAGGAAGAGTTAAGTTGGGTGTGTTTAATAACTTGTTTGGATTATAAGGTTTTGAGTGAGGGAAGTATTAATAAAAATATAATAGTTACCAGAATACCCTTATTATATATATCATAAAATTAAATTTGATTAAAAATTTAATTAGAACTTGTCAAAATATTTTCACAAATGAGAAGTTACGTAGTAGCATGCTGAAAGCAAGAATTTTTTTTTGTTGTTATTGTTTATATTTTATAGGACAAAAAAGAAATATTTACGACTTTTTAAACATAATTTCTTAATCTTTCTCGTTAACGCTTTGATTTGGGGATTAAAAAAAATAGACAATAGAGGGTTAAACAAACTCCCACTTAACCCTCTATAATTCTCTTCTAAATTCTCATCATGAAACCAAACACAATTTTTATTTTTTTCACTTAACTTTTTCTCGCTTAATTCTTTTAACCTTCAATCGAAACAGACCTTTACAGCTAGATGATCCTAATCAACCAACTAAACAATTACTCTTTCTTTCTTTTTTGTTGATTGATTCTATCAAGACTACGAGGGATCTCTCTCTCTCTTGTGTTTGTATTGAGTAGTACTCTTGGGGGCCATGCTTACTCAAGCGTGTTCTCCACTATATCTACATTCACTCGGAAACAGATCTGTTGTCTCATTTATTATGTTTCAATTTTGTCTTCCTTCCTATTATATGTGGGTCGCCATCCACTTATCTACTCATATGGCCCGTACGTAATAGGTGTTGAAACAAAATAAATGAAATAGTTTGTTGATTTGGTCCTTGGGATTTGGGAGATGTGATCCATGTAGGATCCCAACTTGTAACTAGTGATGATGGAGCTTTGCTCGCCACTCTACTCTTGGAAGCAGAAGAGGCCTCTCTCTTGTGGCTGATGACTCAAATGTCTCCAGCCTTCTCGGAGTTCCATTCATAAAAAGTCAAGACACAACTACAAAAAGCATATATATAATGCCTTCTAGTGATGTCAAGTTTACAATAACTTATGATTTTCCTTTCTACCACATATGAAAGAGAGGACCAATTGACAACTGACATGTGACAGTTGTAAAGGATTATCCTAACAATGTACAATGCTTTCCGATATGACCTGTACGACGGACATTCCTAGATTCGGGTCGGCACGTAAGAAAATCAGATAAGAAATTCTCTGTGGCTTTGTGCTCCATACCCCTCAACCGCTTAGCTTAGTGAAATAATAGATTGATCCGGCGAGCTTTCAAAACAAAACTGAATGGATAAGATATCTAGTATCTAACAAGATAACTCCATTTTGAACCTCTCTTGTAACAATCAACAACATCATCAGAAGAACACGAGTACATCCAATTTCTTGGCTAATTAAGTACTACCTACTATAGAATTTTAGAAAATTTTATTTGTAGCGTACTATTTTTTAACTGGTCAAGATATCTAGTATGAAGAATTAGAAGGACCCACAAGAATTTGTAGTTGTCCAATTGTTTAAAATGTCAGCATCAATAACTTTTGGCAAATAGCACTCCTCTCTTATTGATAGAAGGATTCACTTATGAGACAACATACCTCCTTTTTGTTGTAATTAAAATATAACATTTGTATGGTTAATGGGGGATTAATAGAATGATGACTAGAGCAGCAATGCTGATTGCAAGCCACAATGCCTTGTACCAATTTGATTGAGACATAAGGTTCTTAATTAAAGCATAGGCTACAAGAAGTGATGTCATGATAAAGGAGTCAATTGTGGGCTTCAACAAATCCTTTGTATATAATTAGATTATACTCTCTTCTTTGGTGTGGATGAGTGTCACACCACGCAAGCATCAAAGAGTGATATGGGGGCTTCAACAAATCCTTTGTATTAGATTATACTCTTTTCTTTGCTAATTGCAAGCCACCATGCCTTGTACCAATTTGATTGAGACATAAGGTTCTTAATTAAAGCATATGCTACAATAAGTGATGTCTGTTGGAAATCAGATATGTTCTACAAGTGTTCCGAAGCCGTATTTCAGACGTTGTCGTAGCGAAAATTTAAGTCAACCAACATGAAATAACCAACCCCCATATAACGAAGACACCAAGCACAGATAAAATCAAGTATATGACGGTGACTACGTCACCTGGACAAATCGCAATATCTATAACCCAGATAAAATTACAAGATTGACAAAAACAATGTTGAACCCTTTGTCCTAATAGGTTTAACCTCCTCATCATACTCAAAAGAAAAGAAAGAGATTACAGCTCATCAACCCGTAGCAATCTCCCTAACCGAAGTTAGCGACTCCTCTATTAGATCTATTCTTCCTTCTGTCTTCTATGATGAAGTCCTAAAAGCAAAGTGCAGACTTTCTCTTAGATCTTCTGTAAATGAGCATCCCGAATCTCAACTTTATGATATATCTTTATGCCTCCACCCTCACATAAATAGGACAAGAAAGCTAATTTTAGGGTTAGAAAATTCTAAAAATAGCCAACCATCAGATCTGGTCGTCCACCAACAAGCACCAGTGTAGATTATATCCCACAACCAATTATGGGCGTCCAAATGTGGTCAAATAAAATATTTTGATACAAATTTGTACATATAACCGAATCAGATATTTAATGTGAATTTTTTAAATCATATCAAATCAAATCTATTATCATATTTGGACTCCAAAATTTATTCTTATCAAATCCGGACTGAAATCCAACAATGTCATGATAAAAGAGTGCTATAGGGACTTCAACAAATCCTTTGTATTAGATTAAGCTCTCTTCTTTGGTGTGGATGAGTGTCACACCAAAATAAGCAAATATCAATGTGAGGTGGAAGCTTTAGGTCTAGTTTGGTATTACTGTTGATTTTTTTTTTTTTTTTTTTTTTTAAATTAAATTTTATTGCTTTATAAATAATAAACATGTTTAACATATCTCGTCGTTACTTCATTTGTAAAAACAAAAATATGTATGATACTCAACAAAAGTACAAATTTATTTATTTTTGGACCCAAAATTAATTTACTATTCTTTCTGTTTTTTATAAAACATGTTAAACAAGTTTTTCTTTTTTGCTATTTTTAACCATTTTATTTTTAGTTCCCAAAAACAAAATATATATACATATACACTTACCAAATATATTTTTGTACAAAGTAATCATTTATTTATTTATTTTAAACGATAAACAAAAACTAAAAATGATACCAAATTATTTTCTACTTTTTCGTGCAGATGCACCACAAAATTTGTATCTCTTTGAGTAACATGTAACCCCAAAATTTGTTAGGATTTGTGCAGCATCAATCCTCTTATGATTCCTTTGTTGTCCTAATGTTGAATGGGAAGGTATATCATGAAACAATAATGTTAAAAGGGAACAAAAATCAGATTATATTTTGTTAATCACATGACGTGTCAGTTTTTTATAATTAATACGATAGTCCTACATATAATCAACATATAGTCTACTATATTATGTGACCACCAAAATGTGATCATATTTTGGTATTCCTTTAGCATTGTCTTTCTTAAAGAAATACACATTCACCAAACTCGATTGCAGCTTGATTGTTAACACTTTCGAACTCCTATTACAACTGAATGAACCAAATCAACCAACTAAGCAAGCAACGACATACTCTCCTTTTTGTTGATATGCTCGTGATTATGTTAATCTACAACTTAACGTCTCGAGCTTTATGATACAATAGTTATCATAATTTCTAATAAGTCTATAATGGATATTTTTCAACAGGTCTACACGGACTACGGTTTTCAACCGCTGCTGAAATCGTAGCCATATGTCGGCCATTGATTGGCCGACTTTTTCCCGGCCAACGTAAACATGAGGGGCTAATATAATTTTTTGGACCAATTCGGAGCTGCCACATGGCTCTTTGGTTTGGTTTGTTTTTTTTTTTTTTTTTTTTTTTTTTTTTTTTTTTTTTTTTTTTGTTGGAATTGAGTGGACTTTTCCTTTATAATATAGGAACTTTGTTGAATTGGTCCTTAAACCATCTCCAATGGGGTTTTCTATCTTCTCTATTTCTATGGAAGAAATCCATTTTAGAAAAAAAAAATCTCCCAATGGTGATTTCTATCACCATTTCTATCCTAGGTGGCAATGATGTAGGATGAAAACTTTCTAGTAAGGTTTCTACGTGTAGAAACTTTCATAGAAATTTTCTTATCTCTCATGATAATTATTATTGGGCCCTCTTTCAACTAGGGTAGAAATCTCCTTAAAGTACAATGCCAAATAGGATAAGAACTCAATTTTAGAAATCATCATTGGAGATGGTCTTAGAGCATCTCCAACCCTATTGTCTTGTTAAGTGTTGTGAGTCTTAGGTGGCTCCTATGTGGCATGAACCACAAGACAATGTCTTGTTTATGTGGCAAAATTATATCTCAAAAGACAATGAGATAGAAAAACTCTCTCCAATGCAAAAGTATTGAGAAGATAATAAAAAGTATTTTTTCCAAATTCCAATGCAACTTTTAAGACAAGTAGACAACTACTCATCTTCTTTCTTTTTTCTAATATTTTTTATTCATAATTGATGACATGGAAGAGAAGACATAGAATAAGACAATCAACTTCACAATGTCTCTTTAAAGAACAATGTCAAATAGGATAAGAACTCAATTTTAGAAATCACACCAATGGTCTTAGAGCATCTCCAATCCTATTGTGACTTTGGAAAAAAGTTGTTGTCACATAGGAATGACAAAATTTTATTCAAAAGTTCTTCTCCAATGCAATTGTCAAGTCAATTGTGAAGCTTATGTGACAAAAATTAAAGAAGACATTGTGAAGTTGATTGTCTTGTTCTAGACAATGCACTTGACAATATCTTCTCTTCCATGTCATCAATTATGAATAAAAAAATATTAGAAAAAAGAAAGAAGATGAGTACTTGTCTTAAAAGTTGTCTTGGAAGTTGGAAAAAATAATTTTTATTGTCTCCTCAATACTTTTGCATTGGAGAGAGTTTTTCTATCTCATTGTCTTTTGAGATATAATTTTGCCACGTAAACAAGACATTGTCTTGTGGCTCATGCCACATAGGAGCCACCTAAGATTCACAACATTTAACAAGACAATAGGGTTGGAGATGCTCTTAGATGTGATCCATGTAGGATCCCAACTTGTAACTAGTGATGATGGAGCTTTGCTCACCACTCTACAACTTGTAGGAAGCAGAAGAGGCCTCTAATGTGGCTGATGACTCAAATGTCTCCAGCCTTCTCGGAGTTCCATTTCATAAAAAGTCAAGAAGCAACTACAAAAAGCATATGCTTTCGCAACTACAAAAAAGCATATGCTTTCTGGTACGGCATGGCCTGCAGGTGATGCAATGCTACCAACCTCAATCCTCTCTAATCGATTAGGGGTTGAGCATTATTCGATTTTGGATCGATAACCAAATCAAATCGAATCGAACCGAATAAAAGATTTGATTCGATTTGAAGAAAAAAAATGGGTTCGATTTTGGATTTAAAAATACTTTTTTTTTAATTCGGATTTAGTTTGTACCGTGGTTTCAATTCAAAATAAAAACCGAATAAGGCTCACACAATTATAAAGTACTCTTAATTTTATACGTATTTTATTACTAAAAATGTGTAGATTTTGGAAACAATATTCTACGTATGCGTCTACCTCTTTTAATTAACAAATAGTCTAACTTTTGGTCCACTTTGAAACGGTTTCTATAAAATTATATATTTTTAATATAATTTAACCACAATTTCAACTTCCGATTCAGCCCATTAAACAGTAAAAAATAGTTTAATCGAACAAATCGAATAAATCAAATCGATTACCGGTCCGGTTCTGTTCAATTTCAGTTATAACTAATTTTGCTTCGATTTCGATTTTGGATTTTAAGAAGTTTTGTTTATTCGATTTTGTCTAATTGAAACAGTTCTGATTGTCGTTATACTTTTCTAGAACTCTATTTAGAGCCAAATGCAAAGGAAACAATTTTCATTTCAGATTTCATATGAACATTTTCGAAACATTAGCCTAACGAGGGTTGCTGAAATATACTTATGAGCAAATGTGATGAAATATAATCGTTGTTGAAACTTAACCGCTCAAATTGTTAGAGCTGGTCAAATTGTTAAAGTCTGTGTTAGAGCATCTCCAACCCTAATGTCGTGTTTTGTTTTGTGATTCCTATGTGGCATGAGGCACAAGACAATGTCTTTTCTATGTGGCAAGATGATATTCACACACGACAATGCGATAAAAATGTGTTCTCCAATGCAAAAGTATTGAGAAGACAATAAAACTATTTTTTCCAACTTCCAAGACAACTCCTTCACTTCTTCATTTTTTTATAAATATTTATATTCATAATCGATGATGTGGAGACAAAGTCATTGTGAAGTGCATTGTCTAAATCTAGACAACCAACTTCACATTGTCCTCGCCATGTCAACTTCATGATTTATTCTACATTTGTATTAGAGAAGGATTTTTGAAATGAAAGCTTGTCATTCCTATGTGGCAACCATTTTTTTCCTAAAGTCACAATATGGTTGGAGATGCTCTTAGTGCATCAACACTCTAAAGCTATGGCAAAAGCTGGTCGAAGGTCTATTTTTTAGAATGAATATTGCTACATAGATCGAAAATGGGCCCGACACGTAAACCACCGCCACGTGTCGGGCCTTTATTGGTCGGAATCCAATTACCAAGTTAGCAGGGACTAGTTTTTTTGTGGGACCCACATGCCAACCAATTTTGGCCCGCCACGTGGCGTTTCGTTGGGCCGAGTATCATTTTCCTTTAGAAAAGAGGATTCACATAACTAATATAATTTCCTTTCTATATGATCTACTTAAAATATGTGATAGATTAATTAAATCTTAATTATTGTAAGTTAAAGTCACTATTAAGCTGTCATGCCCCAGTACCGGAATACGGGGATGGACGTCGGCCAGATACGCCGTATAAGGTACGAAAACGATATACGGTGATGACGGCTGTCAATCTTGCTAGGTATCCTAGCATGCACGTATCTATGGCCTAAATCCGATCTCATATCCACAGGCTATAACAAGAAAATAACTACAAGAGAGAGAATCATATGGAAAGAGAAAAGTACTTATATGATAATCAAGTAATCTACAGTACTGGATAATAATGTAGACGAGTATACCGTCCCACAGATCCTAATGTAGCTAAATAACTAATGTAGCTAAATAACCAACAATCACCACAATCTCCCTAACATCCAATAATACCTGCATCGCCAACTGGGACTTAATATCAGTCGACTGTGCAAGTAACAAGCCAAACAATTTAAGTGAATAAGCGGCCACTAAAATGACTACGGCTTTCTAGGTGGAGGTTTGGTTAACCCAACAATTCAAAGTATAGGAATCCTCAAATCGTGTCGATCCAGCCTGGCTAGCGGGGACAAATATAACAAGACTAGATAAGCACTGGTCCCTCGTAAGACCATCGGACTATGCATGTCATCACCGGTTTCTCGTAAGGCCACCGTGTTGAGCATGACATGTATATAATATATAGTACATAAGGTAGCCGGATATTGCCATCCACTAGCGCGAATGGTAATAATATCCATGGCGGCCAGCCAAAATAAAGTGGACTAGTACTGCACGACCTTGAGATTCCGTTCTCTCCCAATGTTTCTACCAGTTTAAGTTACCTAGATTATCCCTACAGTTATCCAGAATCACATGTCGTGGTCACATGATCATCCTCCTAGATGTCGTACCTCAGTACGGAAACGCTAAGTAAGAATCAACCTCGACACTATAGTCCCAGTTGTGATTCATCCTTAGCATAATGCACAAGCAATCAATCAATCCTGACCACGCTAAGACTAAAGGACAACTACCAAGGTACCCGTGCAGGTACTCATATAATATAGCTAGAATATCAGGATGGCATCGCAATGCTATATAATTATGGAAGTAGCACCTCAAGTGCCAGTAGACAAGGAGCACCGCAGTGTAAAATCAGGGCCAATACCTCAAAGGGTAAGCTGGACTTATAGCACGAATACAAGTAGTCATGTCAGGAACAAGGACAAATCTGTCAGTCATAAGAAGTCATCTGCCCACATCGTGGCATGGATATCAGGTCTAGTACAATATCAGAATCTCTATTATAATAACATCTCAAGCATACATGGGAGCCTACAGCTCCAATCATCAAGTCGGTCCATCCACCAGATCAATCTAGCAAGACTCTCTCCTCTATGACGGAGATCAGATCAAGAAGTAAAATCGTCAAATACTACGCTAATCCTTATAAACAATGCTAAGCCCTCTCGCTCACCAGGGTCCTCTAAATCAATGATCATAAGCTATCGGAAAACAAACCTCTCAACTACCAAGACATAGTAATCAACCCAGATTTTGGGCGTTTGGGAAGTCGAGTAAAAAAAATCATATAACAATACCCTCGATATTCTCTTTGTTACGCGAAACACTCGCGATCACCAAAAACCCAAGAATCTACATAGTCATACCTGATCAATGTAGAACATCAAACAGGAAATGGCATCACTATCCAAGAATCTACGTGAGTCTACGAAATCAAGATCTCGGAATCATACTCCCAATAATACTCAATCCTCAAATATATCCAAGTCATAAATCCCGATACATAGGATAACTGATAGCCCTATCTGTCTAAACTAGGATAACTCCTAGGAGGACGGTCAGGGGATAAGAGACTATTAATCAATGTTGCCAGAAAATGGCAAGGATTGCATGAACCGTTCTGGAGCAGATCCACAACCTTAAACCAAACAAAGACCAGGATTGCAAACCGTCTCCCGAGTGGAACTGCGCTCCTCACGCTATTCGACGGACAAGACAGGTCAAGAGCTAGGCGGCTAGTCTAGTCAGGAGTCTACCTAGCAAGTAATGGAATCAGGCCATTATATCCAAAATAAGTAAGCACGAGTCTAGATCAGCAAACCAAAGGAATGGTTCTGCCTAATTCTTTGAACCAAATTCGTGATCGAAAATTCTGAAAAAATTCGACAGAGTCTCCTCTACATTCTGGACGGGAGCTCCCAGCGAATTGGGGCTAAATCCACTCGGCGCAACCCGCCGCAAAATTGCAGACTGAGAATACTAAGTCTCATCTTCCAGCAGCACTATGATGCGTACTGGGACCCAAGCCATAACCGAGAACACTAAGTCTCGGCCTCCAGCAGCGCTACGATGTGTACTGGGAGCCAAGCCAACACATTCAACAAGAACTGCCACACAGGACGCATCAAGAACCACAGTTATATCCAAGCCACAAGCAAAGTCATAGAAACAGTTAGCCAAGCCGTTACCCGACCGCAAGTCAGACACGGGGCATATGGGGACAATCCATACATGTGAGTCGTGCTCGTGTCCTTGGAGGTGTGGATGACCCGTCCGAGTTGTCCGATACGGTCGTAAACCGGTATCGAACCAAGCTATCCTAGGTTCATCATGGCAGTTCTACTGCTAAGCTACTGTCACGCCCCGCTCCCGGAATACGGACGAACGAGAACGTGAACAGCCAGCTACGTATATTGGGACGACAACCATCCCGCTATACGATCACGGCTGTCTAGCATGTGAGGGTATTCTACAAACCAACAGTCTCTTACGGTCCAGATGGCCTATTGTCTCAATCTCAACAAGTAAAATAAGTTACAAGATAACAGATCACCAAATATACAATTGTAAGGCGTCCCAAACATTACATATAAGATGATCATGAAAACTAGTCGTAACAAAATGTAGAGACTAGCTCAGAGTTAAGTCATACATGATCAACCCCCGGGGCATGTCAATCACGTTACAGCCCGCAGGCAGGTAATAAATACAAGTTGCAATCGAGCTAACACGTGCTCGTCGGCTAAACGCCTCAAAATAATATGAATTTACAATAAAGTGGGCGAACAAAAGAAACCCACTCGAAGCCTTGGTCACGCCTGGCGGTCACCATCTGGCTGGAAGACAGTAGATCCCTTGCTGCTGCTCCGGTATCTGGCCATACAAAACCAGCTGGGTCAGACCCCAGAAAGAGCAAGTGCCACAAAGGAGGCTCCACTTAAGGACTAAAACCAGCAATTCATTAGTAAACAAAAGCAGCAAAGAAATAAGTAACAGCATATTGAGATTTGTGCGGTACCAATACACGTATCCCGATCACAGAAAAAAGGAACAAGTAACTTGATTAGAAAATAATAATAATACCGGAGAACATGGCAGATAAGATGCATGAAAAATAAGAAATAAATGCTATCCGGGCAATAAACAAGGAAGGACAAATGTACCGTACCAGGAAACCTGAACAGTACATAGTCACTAACCAGTCTATTGCTTGAAGATAACAATCATATACAGGAAGCTATAACATAGATAAGTGCCATCTACACAATAAACACGGTAAGGACAAATGTACCGTACCAGGTAGCCAGGTTACCACTGTAACCCTTCACCTGAACAGTACATAGTCACTGACCAGTTATTGCTTGGAGGACAGTCATACAAGAGAGTTACACTACAGTGACAGAGAAGAAATCTTGCAATCACATCCAGTGCAAGTCAAGCATTCAAGTTCTAGAGACTGGAACAATCAAGAGCTGGACCCATCAGGGCTGGTCCTAGACCAGACCAGACAAGGCTGGACACCATCCAATAATACACGGCCAAACATAGCCTACGGCTTGCTACATTAACTAACTAGGGTTATCACAAGCCTAGTTACTAACAAGATGCAAGTGAGAATTCCAAATCCCAAGCCCTGCAGACCATCCAGTTATCCTTCCGCGGGTTGAGAGTTATAGGTGGGTACATTGCCCGGGAGACAAATGTACCCTTAGGTGACTTAGAGGGTGCAACACATGACAGTGTGCTGGAAATGTGCTCTACTCGTCGGCAAGCTACAAGTCCATTAATGCCTCCAGATAACGAGACTGCCTATGACCGGGAATTCTCCATGTTCTAATTTGGTCTACTCATTTCCTAGTCCAATTTTAGTGTGAGTCCCTGGCCGTGGTACCCAGGGAGTCACCCCTTAGACATGATGTAAGACAAGACAAGTGATTTGCACAGAGCAGCAGGTAGTACACCCACGGTGTCAAGACAAGTCAAGTCGAGTCAAGAGTGCGCCGCCACGGGCCACTATCAAGTGAAGCCAAGTCATACCAAGTCAAGTCAAGTTGAGTTATCAAGTCATGCCAAGTCGGGAGTGTGCCACCACGGGCCACTATCAAGTGAAGCCGAGTTATCAAGTTGTTAAGGTTACAAGTTACAAGTTATTAGCCAGGATTTATTTATCGTGCCAGGGCCATAAGGCATATCATAATGCAACTATTCTATAAGTAAAAGAAACATAATCCTGAGTGCACCCAAACGGCCACCGATGAAAAAGGCATGAAAAGTACAATAAGGCTGAAAACATGACTTTATAAATAAGACCATAAGAAAACACTTTTCTGATGTAACAAGAGATAACAAAACCAGGGACAACGCCGTACTAGCATTAAATCAAATCGTGCCCACATCGTGTTCGGGTCGAGCTCGGGTAAAAAGGGCGTAAGGATATAAACCAGGGGTAAGGTGTTCCCAAATTAGTGTCAAGATTCAAGAAAGCAGTACACAAATACAGAAAATCGTGTCAAGACGTGTCGAGTCTAGTCAAGTCGTGTTGTGAGCACCAAAATCTCAGGAAGCTCCAAATTATGAAAAGGAAACCAAAGCCCAGAGAAAGCAATACAGGCACTAGGGGTGCAGGGGTACAGGGGCACTAGGGCAGGCCAGGCATACTGGAGTGCGCCTAGAGGCAGCATACTAGAGTGTGCCAGGGAGGCAGCACACTAAAATGCGCCTAGTCTGGACAGGTCAATCCGCGCCTAGAGCCAATGGGGCAAACCGCGCCTAGATCCATTGGATCAAATGGCGCCTAAGTCAAGGGAACAGTGAACTGCGCCTAAAATGATAATATAGGCGCAGTCGGGCAAGCCAAGGAAAAGTAGGCGCTATCTGCCTAACAGGTGGAAATGGGCGCTATCTGCCAATCTGGGAAAGTAGGCGCAGTCTGCCAACCGCGCCTGAAATGACGCCAGGGAGGCGCCATCGAGGGGCGGCGGCGAACAGCACCCAAGGAGGCGCGATCGAGACGAACCGCGCCTAAGGAGGCGCGTTCGAGCGAGCCGCGCCTAAAGAGGCGCGCTCGAAAAGGAGGCGCAGACTGCGAACCGCGCCTAAGAAGGCGCAGTTGAACGAACAGCGCCTAAAGAGGCGTGTTCGAGGAAGTAGGCGCCATCGGCCAGAACAGCAAGTCATCTTCTCCAAAAATCCGAGAAGAGAACCCATGGAACTCAAAACTTTGGAACATCATAAATCCATCAATACAAACCCAAATCCGGATTTTCAAGGCTCTAACTTGTGTAAAATTGAAAGCTCTACAACATGGAAACATTAAATCCAACAAAAGAACAAGTTTGGGAGATCAAATCTCCAAAAATCCGAAAATACTCCAAACCTAGATCTACAAGATTCCAAGCTCCAAATCAAGAAAACCCAAGATCTAATGTTGCTCATAGGGTGCTAAACTAGCTAATGGGCACATAAAATCCGGCCCTCAAGTGTGAGCAAGGTGCACTTGCCTAATGGGGGTGATTCTCTCTTGGGGAAGAAGAAGAAGGAAGGGAGAGGGGGTGGCCGGCTGTGAAGTGAGAAAATGAGAGGGGAGAGAGAGAGAGAGAGGGGATTAAATGATGGTGGGGTGTGATGGAGGTGAGGGAGAGTATAGGTTAAAGGGTTCCAATGCAATCTCAAACCAAATAAAACCGAACCAAGTCTCCAAATCAAACCAAGTTAAACCAAGCCAAGCTCTTCCACATAAATTCGAGCCAAAATACGAAAGCCGAGAATACTGCAAGTTGAGCAAAATACAATGCAGGCCAAAGTCCAATCAAAATCCAGAAGTCATTAACCAGATTAACCCATAATGATAAATGACAATTAAACTACCACAAGATTACGAAATAAACTACAATTAACTAGACAAGAAAAAATAAAAATACGGGTCAGAAATACGAATACGCAATAAAATACGTATCACGAATTTCGAGATATTACAGCTACACTAATCACGATTTTACAATTACAAGTAATTTAAATGCAGTAAAATCCAGCAAGAGGGTAAGAGCCGTCGATGAGCAAGTGATACTTGCCTAGAGGGCTCGGCTAGGTAAGCAAGTCTCTGGCGATCGCGATCCAAGGTAGAACTTCCATCGAAGTCCTCGGAACACACAATAAACAACCATTAGAATTAAATAACAAAATAATAGCAGAAATTACGATGGATGGCAGGAGGCTATACTGTCTAGGTCCTGCAAGCAGCACAGGGATCCGGTACGGAAATTGAGGCACACGGATCGATACGGACACACAATCGAGGCATGCACGTACATCGAGACGCACACGAAAATCGAGATAATACGATATCGATGTGAACGGGAAACATAACACGCACATAAATTGAGACGTGCACGTAGACCGATACGGGCACACAAACCAAGACGTACATGTAGATCGAGGTATCAGGAATATCGAGATGATGTGCAAATAAATACGATACGCAAATCGAGACATGCATTCAAATCGAGTCGGTACGAGATTCAAGGAAGCACGTAAATCAATGCGACACACAAGTCGACGTACACATACAAATCGATACGGTACGGAGTCCAAGATGGAACACAAACCAAGACAGCACGCAAATCAGTACGTGCACGCAAACCGAGATGGCATAAAGTCCAAGGTGGCACACATACCAATACGGTACCTAAATCGATGCATGCACGCAAATCGATGCGACACAAAAATCGAGTTGGGCACAAAGGCCGAGGCACAAAATCGAGAAGATATACCAATTGAGATGGCACGATACCCGAGGTAGCACGGGGCTCGAGGCATCCCGCTGCCCGAGGCAACACGTGAATCTAGGTGCAAAAAAACTGAAGAAGTACGCACCCCGAGGCCGACACGCACACCAAAGTGCGTAGAGAAACGAGGTACACAGATCGAGGCACACGTAGAACAAGGCACACACAGAACGAGTGTGCGCTGCTCGAGATAGCACATTGCATGAGACAGCATACTGCTCGAGGCAGCACATGGCCCAAGGTGCGCACATATCGAGGGGGCTCGCTCCCCGTGGAGCACCCAAGCCTGAGGAGGGGAGAGAGGAGGTGAAGAAGCTCAGCCAGGTCGAGCTTCCGGCGGAAGAGGAAGCAACCGTGGCGGCACGGTGCTCAGAGAAGAACAGAGGGAGACAGACGGTGTCACCCCCGTTTTCTATTATATGTATGCAATTGTATTAACCTGAGTTCTTATATCCCCTCCATATGCTACTGTCCACAATACACTAGGCTTTGACACAATTGCCATTTTACTATGTACACTACACTATATACATGGGACACATTACATTTTACATTGACACTAACTTGGTTATACACTCACACACACATTACAGATTACTTGATACTTGACACAACTGTCCACACTCACTACACCTCTCTCAATATATATGTGTGTGCATGATATATACATATATAACTTATATATATATAACTTACCTCTATATGCCTATATGTATAGGATATGTATAAATGATAATGAGAATGAATGCATATATGTATATGTATGTATATATATATATATATATATATATATATATATATATATATATATATATATATATATATATATATATACATACATATATATGTATTTTTATTTTTTTATTTTTATTTTTTTTATGTATATATATATATATATATATATATATATATATATATATATATATATATATATATATATATATATATATTGTATGTATGTATACATACATACATATATGCCTATATGTATGTATGTATATGTATATATGTATATATATATATATATATATATATATATATATATATATATATATATATATATATATATATATATATATATATATATATATATATATATATATATATATATATATATATATATATATAATATTGATACTTGTATTGTAGGCAATAGCCATATATGTGATGTATATATATTATAGATATATACTTGTGTGGTTTCATTTTGGCTGTGTATTTGTGTTTGTTGCTAGTATAGGCTTGATTAGGCCTAGAATGACTTGTTAGACTAGGTTTAGACCTAGAATAGCTTGGTTGACCTAGTTTGACTACGATTGTTGACTATAGTTGACCAAGAGTTGACTTTGGCCTAGATGACCTAGAAATTATGTATAAAGCATTGTAATCTACAGTTTTACCTTTCTGGACATGTTGTGACCTGTGTTGCTCTAAAGAGGACTCAACTACTTTGTCTGGACATCTATACTCATCAGATACTCAGGATATCATGCGAGTACATTCTCTGATCATTTCATACTTGCTAGGACTTATATTCTTGCTCTAGATTACTTTACTTGATGCTGTCACGTTGGTAACACAGATTAGTACTATATAGATCTTTTTATGAGATGTTATTGTAGGCCTTAAAAATGAAGGTCACGCTGAGTTGATCAGAACAAGGTCCAAAAGTCACGCTGAGTTGATCAGGACAATATTAAAAAATCACGCTGGAAGACAGCTCATCATTTTGTCAGAGTGTCATTATGACTGACAGCACGACAGTCGAAGAATGTCTTTTCGTATGCCACGTATGCACGGAACTCGAGAGATCACAGCCGACTATTGCGTGACTTTTGAAATCTTCTTCAGCAAGACTCAGCCTTCACCAAGTTGGCATACCAAAAGAGCTTCTTGTCATTTAATGCGACTGACAAAGCAATCACTGTCAGAGATTTTGTGTCAGTCGAGGCACGTCGAATCAAGACAGCTGGCAGTTCTGCCTCAAGCTTGTGTGGATTTTGAGCCTTCTGGCTCAAGTCTGCGTGTATTTTGAACTTATATGTTCCTTCCTCAAGTCTGCGTGTATTCTGAGCCTTTTATCTCAAGTTTGCGTGGATTCTGAAGTTTCATGCCCCACATCTGCGTGGATTTTTGAAGATTTCTGCCCCAAGTCTGCGTGGATTGTGAAGCTTTTTTGCCCCAAGTCTGCGTGGATTCCGAAGCTTCTTGCCCCAAGTTTACGTAGATTTTGAAGCTTTCTTACCCAAGTCTGCGTGGATTTCGTCTTCAACAAGTCTGCATAGATTTCATCAAATTGGAGTTCGTGGCAGCCATGCCACTGATCTCTCGCCTGCGTGTCCTGTAACTTGCACACGACTCATGCATGATTGCCATGTGTCCAACAGTTACAGGCCACGTCCAGTAACTGCTCACAACCTTGCGTATGTTAAATCCTGCGTGATTTTCAACTAGGCACAGGCTGTGAAGACAGTTATCCTTTCAGTTATTTTTGACTCTATAAATAGAGTTCTTTTTCTCATTTATTGTACAGATACATAGTTGTCTAACTTACTGTCAAAATTTTGAGAGCTTTTCTTCTTCGCATAGTCCAAGGATAAAGCGATCGTCTTCTAGATCGGATTCCTACAGTTGTAATTTTCCCAGATACACAATAAATAAAGTGAATTTATTTATGGAAAACAAATTGGCGACTCTGCTGGGGAAAACCATCTACTCTTCTGAGATGGCAACAACTCAATGCGACACTTCGTCAGTCGGCTCGACGAAGAAGGTGATATCGATCCAATTTGATCAACTCGCCTACGAAGAAATGCAGCGGGCTAAGGGTGGCAAGCCCACTTCAGCCTCCATCACCACTGCCAAGTCGAAGGGACACTCTGTCTATGTCCCGAAGAATCAGTTGGCAGCCAATGGTGAAGTCTCTGCCACAGTGTTTACTCCTAACACTGGCAAAGACTCTACTGCAAGCACGCACACTCTTGTGCGCTCAAAGATGACAGCATTCAAAAGTCATGCTGACAGTACGTATTGGCTCCTTAGTCAAGTCTATTCCAGCGTGCAATCCAGCCTTCAAAAGTCACGCTGACAGTACTGGCTCCTTAGCCAAGTCTGTTCTAGCGTGCAATCTCACATCCAAAAGTCACGCTAGCAGTACTGGCTCCTTAGTCAAGTCTGTTCCAGCGTGCAATCTCACATCCAAAAGTCACGCTGGCAGTACTGGCTCCTTAGCCAAGTCTGTTCCAGCGTACAATCTCATATCCCAAAAGTCACGCTGACAGTACTGGCTCCTTAGCCAAATCTGTTCCAGCGTGTAATTCTAAATTCAAAAGTCACGCTAACAGCACTGGTTCTTTAACCAAGCCTGTTTCAGTGTGTATTCCATATACATCATCTAAGAAGAATAGCTCTTTAGCTATTTCTTCTTCTGTGCCAAGTTCTACTAGAACTGGGGATGGTCTTCCACACAAAGTCCCTTCGAAAAGAAATAACTCTTTAGTTGTTTCTTCTGCTCCTGTAGTTTTTACTTCAGGAACAGCTTTGACTGACAATTTTGTTAGTCAAAGAAAAGAAGATGGTCTTTTGACTACTCTTTCTTCTGGACATTCTATGTCTCAAAACTTGAACAAGTCTAAAAAGAAGCATTCCTTAATGTCTTCTTCTACGACTTCTTCAAATTGGGCACAGAATTTGTCTATGAAAGAGGGTCTGTTACCAACTCCTAATCAAGGGGGTGGTTCAACTCTTCCTTCTCTGCAAATATCCAGATCAATGGAAGGAAAACTCCAAGTTTCAAAAACCAATGTGTTACCTCCAACTGATCTAAGAGCAAAACTTAATCAAATCCGTTTGGAAAATACTTCTGGTGTTAAGAAACCACATCAATCGGATATGAAGATAGCAGATCCAGATGCAGAGTATGCTAGAAATTATGTGGCTCATATTAATCACTCCCTATATAATCAAGAGCCATCAAGACCCAAGAATCAGAAATATATTCCTAAAAATACACAAAGAGTGTTCTCTGATATACCTCAGTCGTCACAGACAGATTTACGAGAACATCTTCAACAGAAGAGAAGGAATAATTCTATGACAATGGACCATGCTGAATGTGACTTCCAGCCAAGAGTCATAATTCAATGCAGATGTCAATCAATGGTTCAAGACTATGTTGATCATGAATGTGACTTCTAGCCAAGAGTCACAATACAATGCAGATGTCAAACAAAACGATAATCTGTCTTCAATCGGATTCAGTGTGAACCTATGCCTGATGAAGATGAGCCTTTGTTTGCTTCTGTCAACATAACCTCTCGGAATAATGGGGGTAGAGCTGATAGTCCAGATGGAGTATATAGAGGCACAAGAGAAAGAATCCTGGCCTCTAGTCAAAGAACATTGATCTCTGAAGATGATTCTGAATTCCTTGGAGAATCTAACTTCCCACCTCTTCCTACTGGGGGTAGTTCTCCTATAATTGACTTTGATGCACAAAGCAGTGATTCAGAACAAACAACATCCACCAGTTCATCAATAATCCCTCGTACAGTCACGACTTATATGGTTGATAGGAATACTGATAAACCTTCTTCTTTCTTGACTCCTCAAGAACAAAGGATTGCTTCTTTGGAACAGCAAATAAAGTCTATGGCTGATACTATGAATTCGATGTATGAACTCATGGCAACTCAGATACAAAATCGACAGACTGTACCAGATGCCATACCAATTGACACTGGTGTAAGTCCAGTGCAAGTTCCTCCAGCAGTACAATCCAATACTCCTGGTCTCTCCGGAGCTGGGGGGTAGCGATTACAATGCTGTTCCTCCTCCCAACTATTCTCTACAAGCTACAACTCCACAATCTTCCGGAGTTGTTAGTGAAGAATTGAAGAATCTCAAAACTCAATTCGAGGCATTCAAACAGAAAGATGGTTTACAAAGGTTAGGCATCAAGCAACCTTATCCGATAGAATGGAAGCAAGTATCGTATCCTCCTAAATACAAGCCTCATACTATCTCATTCTATGATGGAACCACCTCTCCGAGTCAGTTTATTAATCACTTTGAAGTGATGACTGACCAGTTGCAACCAAGTGACGCCCTCCTTACTCGGGTGTTTGTTGGATGTCTCAAGGGAACGGCTTATGAATGGTATAGAAGTCTCCCAGATGAGTGTATTACCTCATTTGCCGGTTTCAAACAGATATTTCTTGAACGGTTCTATAAAGGGCTCAATGACATGACTATGTCTGCTCTTATTAGAATCAAGCAGAAAAATAATGAAACTACAGAAGATTTCATTGAACGATTTCGAAAAGAAGCTCTGAAGATGCCTCTTGGAACTCCTGATGCTGTTACCATCGACACATGCAAATCAAACTTGTTACCAATCATCAGCATGTGGACAGGATCTACTAAATTTCAAGATTGGCCTTCCTTCATAGTTAGTGCCAAGGCCGCAGAAATTAGTGCTGAAACCTTTAAAGGTTTAGGAGTGCAGATGTCTCCTAAAGAAACAGGTCAAAGCAATAAAAATAATGCTCGCAAGGGAAAAGAAACTCTTGAAGTTAATCTTCAGAGTAAAGATGCATCGACCATTCAAACTCCTCCTGCCTCTACAACTCAACAACCAAGAGCACCTCGCCCTAAAGAAGAATACTCTTTTGATGACGACGATGTCCTTGGTATCTTTGAATGTCTGCTAAAAGGTAATAAAATACAATTACCTGAAATCAAGAAACCTGATGAAGCTGGGAAGACGGATCATCCTAAATACTGTCCATACCACAGAATGCTGGGTCATACAATTCGTACATGTTATGTACTGAAAGGAAAGATCTAAGAAATGATTAAATCTGGAGCTATCTCCCTTACTCCAAAAAAGAATACCGTCACCTCTAACGTCGTCTCTATACAATTTGGAGACTTCCCTCCTCAACTCCTTGAAAGTGGGATCGTTCCTATTCCCAAGGTGACTCTTGATATAGTGAATATTCCTCCTCCACAATCTGAAGGATTGGTGCCAATTACTATGAAAACAGAAGAAATCATGTGGATACATCCTGATCTAGTGGCAGATTTTGAATCTCCTCCTCTTCAAAAGATTACTTCTCGAAAGTCCAAGAAGACTGGAAAAATTAAGTCATGTCATATGACTTCTTTCGGATCTAATCCTGACACAGAGCCAAAAGATAAAGAAGAAGCACTTGTTGGTGCTACTCGAACAGGGAAATCTTATTTAAAGGATTATTCCAAGAATCCTGAGGATACTCCTGATATCCCTCCTGCTGACAAAGATGCTCCTAATGTTCCTTCTGAAGAAGAATTATCCACTGCACCTGTTCCTTCCTCTGCACCGATTGAACCTGCTCCTTCCAAGCCCACAGCTCTTGAGAAAGACAAACAACAGGCTCGGTTTGATAAACCAATCAAGAAGTCCCCTCCTCTTGGGCTTCAGAAACCTTATAATTTTGACATTCTAGCTCAACTTGCTAATACTCCAGCTAGAATGTCCCTCTTTGAACTTCTACGTCTTTCCAAAGAGACTCGGAAGACGTTAAGTGAGGCACTTCTTCAAGCAGACTCTTGTCTTGCACAATTGAAGAAGCCAAATATGGAACCTGCCACTTGCTTACATTACAACAGTGTATTGGAGATTATCCCAAATATCACCTTTACACAAGATGACATGCTACTGGAGGATAATTGACATGATCGGCTTCTCTACTACACCGATTATATTGATACAATGAAGATAGATCGTATCCTCATTGATCCAGGGTCTGCTATAAGTATAATGCCGAAGAGTCTGTTGGATGAATTAAAAATTCCTCTTCGCAAGCTATCAAAGACGGTTACTACTATCCTGGGATTCAATCAAAGCCGAAGCGAACCTCTGGGAAAGATTCATCTAAAACTTCAGATTGGCGATTTCAGATCCAAAGTCACTTTCTATGTGATCGAGATTGTAGGATCCTATAATCTTCTTCTGGGGAGGCCCTTTCTTCATGAAAATAATGTGGTGCCTTCTACTCTTCATCAATGCTTTAAATATATTGACAGCAATGGAAGAGTACAAAAGGAAGTTGCTGATATAAACCCTTTCCATAGGGTTGAAGCTTATTTCAATGATTCCTGGATGTACAAAGAAGAGTATACAAGGGTGATACAAGCTATGGAGAAAGAGGATTCACAAAGTGAGACTTTAATAATCCCTGTTAAAGGTCGAACTACTCAGCAACAATCTCCCAAACCCTCTGGAGAAGGTCCTTTCATTATTCCAGTAAATGGACGAATCTCTCCATTACCTCAGTCGCCTACTCAAGATACACTGATCATTCCTGTCAGTGGGCGTACTACAGTTCCTGTATCTTCACATGTGAAACAGGATACTCTGCTAATTCCAGTTGGAGGGCGGATTACTCTTCCATCTCAAGCTTCAAGGGAGCTCACCTCTTCTGAGCCATTTATTATCGATCTTAATCGAAACAAAATTCTTTCTCGTTCTTCTTCTCCCCCTTTAGTCATTGATTTGGCTAAGATCTCTAAGGCTCAGCCTTCTCCTAATATAAATATTGCTGCTTTTACATTTAATGAAAAGTCTCCATCTTTGCAGTATGTTGATGTGTGTAATTATGTTCATAGTTATTTACATTTGTTAGATGACTTGAGCACAATAACCATAGGAGTTGTACAGACTGTTCATACAGATGTATCCCTAGAATCAGTACAATCTTCATACTTTCTAGTTCCCAGCAGAAAGCCAAGAGACATTCCAATATTCTTCTATAAAGGGCCCCAAAATCCTTCTGAACCTTTGAGAAGATGCTTCTTCAGACAACATTTTTATGTTGAAGAGTAGAAGTGTTCGTTCTTGTTAGATTTCTGCTATATT
Source organism: Iris pallida (assembly GCA_029216955.1). Taxonomy (NCBI): domain Eukaryota; kingdom Viridiplantae; phylum Streptophyta; class Magnoliopsida; order Asparagales; family Iridaceae; genus Iris; species Iris pallida. The sequence goes on from JANAVB010031619.1 coordinate 3,948,406, forward strand.
TATAGACAAAAGTTCCTCGAATAATGAAACGACACATTCATCCGACGGTTCGCCCGTTCATTAATGCTTGACGGTTCATCCGTTCATTTATTACATTTATCTGACGGTTCGTTCGTTCATTAATGCCTGACGGTTCATCCGTTCATTACATTCATCTGACGGTTCACTCGTTCATTAATACTTGACGGTTCATCCGTTCACTTATCATATTCATCCGACGGTTCGCCCGTTCATTAATGCCTGACGGTTTATCCGTTTATGAAAAATCGAGTTCAAAGATATTTTTATGTCTGAATTCTATTTTTTCTAATTAGTATTAAACTAAGATCATTTCTAGTTTAATATCATCTGATAGAATTACAAAGCTTGTTTGTATATTCTATTCTATTGAAATGTGTCATGTATTATTTACCTCTGAACATATTTTCTATATCATTAACAAAACAGCAAAATCAAAAATCAGATCAAGAATTTTCATTTGCTTTTATTTCATAATCAAAACATGGAATACAAGTGAAAGTGAAAATGAAAAAGGATTCACTTATTTGGAGTTATCAGCTCCCTGATACGATCTAGAACAGCATTCAGTTTCTCTTCATGAGTTTTTCGAACTCTTTCCGCTGCTTCAATTGTAACATTCTGTTCATCAAAAATAATGATAGCAGATTGGCGACGGTTGACTTCTTCAATCTGTTCCGCCTGCATCTGTTCTCGTTCCTTCTGAAGAATTTCACAGCGTTCGGCTTCAGAGATATAAGCAGCAGCCACCTCAGCTTGTTCTGTTTCCATGACAGCAATTCGCTCTTGAAGTCGAGCCAATTCCTCTTTCAATTTCTTCAGCTCTTCAGTCTTGGACGCTTTATCCTTCTCCAGAAGCTCTACTCTTTGACGAGTAGCTAATATTTTTTCGCCCTTTTCTACTAATTTCTCAGTAGAAGAGGCAAGAAATGCTTCAAGAGCTGCTTGTTGGGACTGTGGTTCATGCTCTAATTGACTGATCTCAGCTGCAGTTAAAGATTGAATGTCCTCCTTCTTAGTCTTCCAGTATTTTCGGATGGTTATTTCCAATTCATCCAGGAGATGTTCAAAGAAGATGCACTGAGACTCGCAACCAGCATGTCGCAGAGCCATGAGCGGAAACTTGACCATAGTTCGAAGATCAGAAAAAGGCATAGCTTCATCCTTCAAGAAACGTCTGGAATATGTATCTAGATATGAGTAAATGATTTCTGAATATATTCCCAGAGTTCTTGCTAGCCCAGTCTCAAATCCAGGAGTCGCCGTCATCATTGAAGAAGAAGCCTGAATGTTCTCTATCCTGGGAACAGAAGTGTGTACGACTGGAGAAGTTGGCACGTGTGAACTCCCTTCATCAGCATCAGCCTGGATAAGCGGAGCATGAGTCGAACTCATTGCTGCAGCAGTTCCTACAGTCAAAGGAAGAAAAAATATATCAGCATATAAAGAAAAATAAATAGCAGAAATAGAATTTGAAATAAAGTTCTACCAGGTTGTGGTTTATATTCAATATGTGAAGGGAGTCTGGCATCTTCTCGTAGCCGGTCCATGATTGTATCTGACACCTGCTTCATATGGCTACTTCCAGCTCCAGAATTACTGGGAGCTGGAGCATTATCTGGAGATTGAGCAGGTTCGAGGCTAAGTTCCATTCTGTTTCCCTTTACTTTATCCTCATCATAAGGAGCAGAAGTGCCAGCATGCCAGTCTTCTCCTCCTTCAGCTTCTTCTTCTTCTCCATCTTCAGGATGAGCTTCTGATTCGGAGTCAATGATATTCACATCTTCATGAGTCTCAGGGACAATGAAGATAGCAAGCTCAGTGTTGACTGCCGCCGGTTCAGTCCTCTCTGGAATGTCAGTTCGAAGAATGATGTCTTGACAAACATTCTTCAACAAATCATCAGCAGCTGATAGCTCAGACGCCGGCACGTCTTCATCGCCTCTGGCCGAAGAAATGTTTTCTTCAGCTTGAGTTTCAGGAACTTCTGACTGTTTTGTCATTCCTTCTGGAGCTGGTTCTTCTTCAGAGTAATTAATCTGGTCATCCAGTGCCTGAATGACGCCTTCAGTCCCATGCTCAAATGGTATCATCCTCGTCTCCGAGGGTTCAATAGCTACCCCACTTGTGGTCGGAGCAGTTATTTCCTGAGCTTGAACAGACTCTACTTCAGTCTGTTCAGTTGAAGCTGTCGGAAGGTGAATATCATCAGACTCGGTCTTCTCAGTAGAAGCTGCTTCATTGATTTCTGGCAAAACTCCTCCACTCATGATCGTTTCTAGGAGTTTATTGCCCTTCATTTTGCTGACAAATTTCTTGACATATTTGCCTCTCGACCTCCTTATCAAAGGAGCGTCGTCTTCATCAGTCTTTTCGTCTTTATCAGCGGCATCGTCTTCATCAACTGAGATACCGCCTAAAGCTGACGTAGCAGTCACTGAGACTCCTTTCTTTTTCTTCCTAGGTGTTTGAGACTTAGTACTCCTCTTGGAGACGGTCTCAGATTCATCGCTTCTCTTCCTCTTAGAAAGAGATACAAAAATGGGCGGAAGAACTTCATCAGGAAAATTTCCCTCCTGGAATAATTCATATCGGGGCTCAACCTCCGCTGTCTCATCTACGGGTTCTGGAGAAGATTGTTGAATAATAGTCTTCTTCTTTGATCTCTTCGACGGAGCTAGCTCATCCTCTGCAACAAAGGTCTTCAGATTGAAACTCGGCCTAAAAGTGCTCGACGACACATAAAAGCGAGCATATGTATAAAGCATCTTTGGCCCCGAGCTAGATAAAGGATTAGGCATAGAGAATACAACTTTTGTATCCCTAGCCGCAAAATATCTCCAAGCTCGAGCTCCGTCGATAAGCCCTCCACGAGCAGATAAGCAAGTGGTGGCGTTCCCAACGTGGAGCTGGTCATATTCGAATTGTCTAGCAAATCGGCTTGGTAAATATGGCTCCAGATATGTCATCTCTTCGTGACGGTATACTAGATGAGACGGCCTGATTCTCTGCAACCATTGGAAGGCTACGTCATCTAGCCTGTTTCCTATATCTCCGTCCATCATATTTAAGGGCATGCTCTCATAGCCCAATGGTGGAGGGATACATTGGATAGACCAATGTGACGCCCGATTCAAGACATTTCTGCATTCTGGAAGGGTGTGAACCTTCTAGAACGTCTCTCCAAAGTACCTCTCCAGAAAAAGACTGCTACTCCCTCCTGCCCCTGGAGGTATCAGACCATCATGATGAAGGAGAAGCCAACCATATAAATATGTGAATGGCATCTCTATCCTTGGGAATTCTTCAGTCATCATCCTCTGATCAGACAGCATGTTGGTTACAAAATTTCGGAGACCTGCATTCAGCCTACAGGTCATTGCCGATAATAAGTCTAGCTTGTAACCATACACAAGGCGCACCGCTGCAAAGATAACGTCTCTGTGTATCCTGTCCAAGGAACTGGAGCCAGAAACGATGAATCTCCTTAACCACAGAGATAAGAATCCGGCCAAATGGCCGTTTCTTGACAGACTCTTGCCACTCTGTCTTACATAAGAGCTGAAAGTGGTTCCAGCTTTGAACTCGTACCAGTCTTCAGTGATAGTGAAATCTTTGCAATCATATTTCTCCAGCAGATAAATGATTTCACCCGCAGAGAGAGGCTTGAAGTTGCTGATCTGATACCATCTCTTCTCGTTTATTTTCTTATCATCCTTTTCACGGTTCATGAAAAGGTAGGACATCCACTTCTGAATGTGGTTACCAGCTTCATCCTTGGAACCCTTGTAATATAGAGTACATGTGCCAAAATGGCACATCATCTCTTCAAATAGATGTACCATCTCTGGGTTTTTCTCTGACAGAAAGTTCAGCTCTTCTGTCGTAGGAACATATTCCTCATACGGCAGCGAGCCTGAAGGTAGATGTGAGATGTATTCCATCTCATGAAGGGCGAAGCCCATCTCCCCCTTGGGAGTCATAAAGGTCCCCGTCCTGTGGTTGTATCTCTCAACCAAAGCCAGGAATAGGAAGGGGTTGGGCTTGAAGCCGTAGGATGAATTGACAACGGCATCATAAAGATTAATCTTCTTCAGCTCAGTCTCAAAATTTTCCAAAGCCCAGTGGACCAAAGTCTTCCATCTCACATTCTCCTGATTCATTAGGCCGTTCATCCTCGGCGTCGAATCGGTGGGATAGAATACATTCTTGTTGGACATGAATTCGTTTATGAAAATGGGCATCCTGAATGGCATTAATATGGATGAATCTTCAGGTGGTATGCATCCAGGCTTCAAACCCCGAAACACTGATACATGGTTTTCTGGGGCACTGAAAAATCCCTCCTTCCTGTAAATAATACGGCTTGCCTTCGCCTGCTGATATTCTGTCAAATGCCAGGACATCTTTCTCGGATAGCTGGCATGCATAATTCTCATGATTGATAAGCCCCTGGACACCTTTGGCCAGTACATAGGCTGTTTCACATCCCCTTCGAAGTAGAAGCACACCTTCTTCTGATGCCCTTCGGCTGAGATTTCTGTGCTATTGCATCTCCGAACAAGAATGCTGGTTTCTTGTGGGATACCAGATCCAAACTCTGAAAGGGTTGTCCATTCATTAAGCAGAGTAAGGTGGTATGATCTTGATTGGCCAATAAAGACAATCTGGCTTCCGGAAGATCAAATTGAAGGAATTGTACATGGGATAGATCATGCTTAAATGAGAAACTCCAATGCCCTTCACAATCTGCTTCTTCGCTTCGAATGTTCACTACAAAAAAAGAAAGAAGACAAAGTCAGACATATTTATGTCTATGCGTGTATTACAGTATTTGAAGGAAATTTCAAAAGTCACGCAGACTTCATATGGATATACTACCATAACATGCTGAGTGATTTATTCACGCAGATGATTAATTCACGCAAAGTCCAGACAGAATAGGATGAAAGTCACGCATCATTGCCAGAATCACATTTAAGTGAAAATGACAAAAACACACTGACAGATCAAGATTAATCTATCCAGAGGATGACTCTCAGAAGTCTGCGTGAATAATTCAAACATTAACATCTCTGTCAACATATGAAAATCACGCAGAGTCATGAAAGTCATGCTCCTTTGCGTGAAACACAGAGCTTCGTAAACACGAAGATGTGAAGTATGGCCGACCCTAAAGAGGGGGCATACTTTGGTAATATCCTTTGCCCTAAAAAGGGGGGATATATTTCTGAAGTTCGTTATTTGTTGTAAGATCCTAAAAATTCTATGTGGAGTTCATCTTCATCAAAGTCGTCTTCAAACAGTTCATGCCCCCCATCACTTACGATGCATAGGAGCTTGTAGGATTTCTTGTCGAGGAAGCCTGTCAGTAGTGGCACGCGAAGAAGTCGTAGGGGCTTTCCCCTTGGCCTGAGCATCAGCCTTCTTGGGAGCCATTGTTGTTGAAAAAGAGAAGAAGAAGTCGGAGAAGAAGGAGTTCGTCGGGGAAGATGAAGTTCTCTTCTATTCCAAACTTATTCAAAAGTTTTGAAAACTTTGAAGGGGGTCTTGTAGAAGCATGAAATTTCACAACCAGAAAGCCCATGCGCCAGACACTACATGCGCCATACTCAGATGAAGAACTTCACAGCAAAGTCAATAATTATAGACATTTGAAGAAGGACTTTTTATTTATATATAAAAGTCTATTACATGTCTAGAAAAGGTTGTACAAAGGAGAATTTCTACAAAGGAAAGATCCTAAGCCTACAGCCAGCAGCCACCATGCGCCTTCAGATAAGCGCAGCGGCCACCATGTGCCTTCAGATAGGTGCAGCATCACCATGCGCCACCAGTGAGGCGCAGCAATCATGCGCCTCCATCCAGGTGCATCCCATCATCTCTTCAGCACCTCAGTTATGTGCATCCCTTCAGCCAAATTCTTCCAGCCAGGCTCACCTGGCCGAGCAGAGCCCAGTTATGTGCCGCTCTTCCAACCAGGCTCGCCCGATAAATGCTTCGACACAAAGCATTTAACCCTCTGGCTGGAACCAAGGAAGAGAAGAGCACCGCAAATGGGAGGCTTCGAAAGAGCCTCCAAAGCCGAAGGAAGACCGTGATCGAAACTACGGCTAAAGGAGCAGCTTTCGACACGATCAAAGTGGGGAAACCCCACTTTGCAGGAAGAGAGAGCCTTGCACTGCCATTCCGATCTACGGCTCTTCCGGAATAACGGAGACGAGGCTCGAGCATCCTTATCTTTGGATGCAACAGGCACCTTCCGCCTGCCTCAGAAGCCCTCGACTCCGTCTTTTGGATGTAACAGTCACCTTCAAGTGCATCAAAGACAACACAGCGTCTCATCTTCACCCTCGGGAGCACTTCGTCAGCAGAATGCACCCGTATGTTCAAATTCATATTGGAAGTACGTGAGGGAATGAGAAGCAAATCTTCTCTCCATGCCACTATTTATAGGCCGGGCAGATCAAACCCACGCGCCAAGTGGATGGCCCTTCGAATTCCGTGCAATGAATTTACATTAAATGGATGAACCGGACGCCTCGAATTCAGCCAAACGGCTATTTATGGCACTCGAAGAGCGAGACAGCCGCATCATTAAAAGACATGTCCGATGCACCAGCCAGACAGTGCATCACACGGACGCGCCCTTCGGCGTCAGGCGCATCATACAGACGCGCCCTACAGTACTTGGCACATTATAGAGGATGCGCCCCCCCACACATCTCCATACCGAGTGGAACGCCAACCGACGCGCCCACTCAGCTGTCCATCGAACGTCACCAACATTAAATGCTGAACTGACAGAGTTGGCAGCACGCCTCCCAAAGTCTGAACAGTTGACAGCTTTATTCAGAAAACGAAGCGTCGACAACGTCAGCATCATCATGACTCTATTCCGACGGCTACTGCCACGTGGCCATCCGCATACGCCTCTACGACCATGCGTCCACACCCGTATGCGCCTCTACGGCCATGCGTCCAAACCAGCATGCACCTCAAAAGCCATGCGCCTCAGACCCTTCACTGATATACAGAGAAGAGTCTCCAGTTGAAGTGTTGCATGCGCCTCAAAAGCCATGCGCCCCAGACTGATCTCTGATCCCGAAAGACAGAAGGAAAGTCGCCTGCATGCGCCTCAAAAGCCATGCGCCCCAAATAGTTTGTAACTCCTGAAGGTTATGAGCCGCAGCCTCCTCCTGCGCCCAATCCAAGGCACAGCCCACCAGATCACTCCTCTCCACCAAATCCGAGATCTTCGAACCATGAGTCGACGACACGTGTCTTTTGACTCAACTCGTCCAAGATTTCAGCAACGGAAAGATCTTCCCCCTGCTACGTGCCGGCTCACAACAGCAGTATGAAGAGTTCTCTCCCCTCGATCAGGGTGCAGCATCCATGCGCCTCCATCAGCAACCTCCACGTGGCGTTCCCACACCGGCGCATCCTACATGCGCGCATGAGCAGCCAGCCTGCAAAACTATAAATAGAAGGATCATCCCCTTCACACACACACAGAGACTCAGAACATAAGACTCACAAAAAGAATCCACAACAGAGAATCACCGGAGAGGCAGTTCTAGACACTCAACGTCTTACTCCTCTCAGCAAGCTCCAGCACCCAGAGCAATCAACACCTTCAGAGAACCGATAACCGCCGTCAGCCGGTCAACGGAGTCAACGCATTACCACTCGCTCCATTGGCACTAAGGACCCAGCTTAAACAAAAGTGTACTCCTAGGACTACATCTAAGTCCTATATTGTATCACTGTTCTGTTTGTATTAAGATTTCAATCAAAACAATTTTAATGGCAAACAAGCTGGCGACTCTGCTGGGGACCTCTTTCTCCTCTACCGAGAAAGTCGTGTCACAGGCCGACGACGTGAAGGTGGGCTCCTCCCACAAGATGCTGGTAGTGCGCCTCAATCAACAGGCGTACGAGGAGTTCATTTCTGAAGGAAGCGCGAGTCCTTCGAAGCGGCTGTCGAAGCCGAAGAAGACCCGCGCAGTCTGGGTGCGCAAAGTCGATGCCTCGGGCACCACCGTTGAAGGGGATGCGCCCATCCAGCCTTCCCTTCCTGCTGACGTCCTCAGCAGTCAAGGTGCGCCTGCTGATGCAGCGCATCTCTCGGGGAAACGTGCGGCTGACCACGTTTCCCAGCCATCTTCCTCTCAGGCGAGGAAGATACGTCGACGGAGCAGGGGCACAGCCAATACCCCGCGCATTACTTCTAATGCGCCACAAAGAGCCTCTGTCTTCGACAGACTCACTCGCTGTAACGGCGAGAAGAATTTGGATGCTGAGTACTATGCGCCCCAGCGGGCTGGTACGAAGAAATCCAAGGCGGCACGGGCCACGCGCCACAAACGTGCTATGCCAGCAGCCGGCCAGAGGCACGCGCTTACAATCACGCGCGCTGCCGATGGCAAGCTGTACAAGGTTGACTCAAGTGCTCCCGCACCGACAACGAGTCGACCTTCAAAGTCCTCATCTCACTTGGGCGCATTCACTGCGTGCACAACCAAGCCGAGAGAGGCAAACTCAGTGGTCTTGAACTCCCGCACCTCCTCTGGTTGTGCGTTTGAGGTCCGTTCAAGTCACTTCAAATGTTGTGGTTCCCCCACTACTGATCGTGATGCCTGCTTGGTATTAGATCAGGGGGCGCAGCACTCACCCGACCACCCCGGCGCTTGGCCCTGCCATGCGCCTGAGAGGGGTGTGAGGGTAGCATTCTCCTCCAACGACTTGCGCAACGTGATCACTCACAAGCGCCGGTCAGGAGAGTTGACCAACAAGCACGATGCGCCTCTCACGGGGCACACTTGTGCAGTGGTCACTATCAACTGCTGTTGCAAGACGGCAGTACCGCCAAAGCAGTCGGTCTTCCAACGGCTACAATCATCGACACCCCTCCGACATCGCCTTGGGACGAAGGTGTCAGCAGAAGAGGAACTAAAGATTGCGTCATGCAACGTGATCTCCAATTCCTTATCTGTCCGGAAGACGACTGCCAATTCCTCGTCTTCATCCAAAAGCCAGCCGAGGAAAACCAAGGCAGCTGTCACGACCTCTGGAGTGTTCGAAGGCACTCGGTCGAAGAAGAAGTCCTTGGAGGAAGCTGGGGGTAGCCAGACCCTTGTTGAGCCTCCTTCCGAAGACGAAGATGTCCAAAGCACAGCTGCGGCGGATCTTCATCAAAGCGAAGATGGCCTCCCTGAAGCCCCTCAAAATGACGATGTCCTCCAGGACACCGCCGGGGGTAGTGCTGACAACGAAGAGGCCCTTCAAGACAGAGCTGAGGGTAGTCAGGCCCTTGCAGATGCGCCTGTCGAAGATGAACTCCAGAATGTGGCTGGGGGTGGCCAAACACCAGGAGAAGTAACTCCCCCACATGAGAGCGAGGCTGAGAGCGAAGCCTCAACTAATCCATCCACTTCCGGCCGTGTCATGACAGTATACATGACCGGGGGTGATCTTGAGACTGATGCGCCGCCACAGGACATTGTCCAGCGCATAGACTCGCTAGAGGGAGGACTCAAAACCCTCTCTGCCTCAATACAAGCACTGACTCAAGCAGTGTTTGAGATGCGGTCGGCCTTGATCAGGACACCTTCAAATGGTCCCGACCCAGGAGCCAATGGAGAGTCGAGTGTGCCCCTCCAGCGGACACCCTCAGACACAGAAGCACCCCGGACATCGGAGCCCTCAAACGCTCCACTCCAGGTGGTACCTCCTTCCCCCGCTCCTAGCTCCACGGAGGACGTGGTCGAAATGATCAAAGATCTGCGGGAGCGCTTCGAGTCCAAGAACAGGCAGGAGGAGCGCCAGAAGATGGGCATTCCCCAACCTTATCCCCTTGAGTGGAACAAGGTGGTTTATCCCCAAAGTATAAACCACAAACACTCACGCCGTATGACGGGAAGGACTCTCCACGACGGTACCTGACGTACTTCCAGTCGCAGACAGGGCATCTTCCGAAGGAGGACGCACTCCTCACCAGCATCTTTGTTGGGGCCCTAAAAGGGGTGGCGTATGACTGGTACTGCAGCCTCCCCGATAATTCCATATCATCCTTCGACGACCTGACACGCCTCTTCCTCGACCGCTTTTACGACGGTGGGAAGGACATGACGATGGCGTCTCTCATTGAGATACGCCAGAAGGACAAGGAAACGGTTCGGGTATTCATCGAACGCTTCCGTCAGGCCTGCTTCAGGCTACCTCCAGGCATGCCAGAACATGCGCTTCTCTCCGCTTGCAGTATGAACATGCTGCCTGCAATAAAGCTCTGGCTTAACTCTACTCCCCCTCCCGACTGGAGCTCCCTAATCATTGAAGCTGAAGCTGCAGAGAAGAAGGCGGCCAATGCACGTCTTCTGGGTGTTAGCTTCCCCGCCTTTGACGATAAGGGGAAAAAGTCCGCAACCAACAATTCCGGACGAGAAACAAAGGGGAAACAGGTATTGACAGTTAATGCCTCGAAGGGCGCATCTGCGCCTACTCAAAAGCCTCCATTGGCACCGAGACCCAAGGAGGTTTATTCATTCAATGATGACGACACCCTGCAACTCTTTGAGATACTGAAGCAGGGTGACAAGATCAAGCTTCCGGACCCGAAGCGGCCCGATGAAGTCGGGAAGGTGGACAACCCGAGGTACTGTCACTACCATCGGTTTGTCGGACACCCGACCAAGGACTGCTATGTCCTCAAAAATTACATCCAGCGCATGATCAATGCGGATGTAATCTCCGTCGATTACGAAGAGAAGACGGTGTCGGCTAATGTGGTGTCACTTCAGTTCGGCACCTTGCTGCCGACTACCGCACAAGATGGCGTCGTCCCCATCCCTAAGGCGACAATGGAGGTGGTGAATTTGCCACCCACCCGTGACAATGTGAGTGGACTTGTCCCACTCACCACATCTCGAGGAGAGGTCCTCTGGGTTCACCCCGACCTCGTCTCCGAGGTAACTCAACCGGAGGTACGCCCTACCTCCAAAGCAAAAGGCAGGAAGATCAAGTCTTGCCGCACGGTCTCTTCTTCAACGGAAGAGGCGCTTCCTGTGCAGACGCGTGCACAACAGAACTCCCAGCCCGGTGAAGCTGCCGCCGAAGTGGTGCCTCCTGGCACCATCCCTGAGGAGGGTCTATCCAAGCCCTCAGCAGCCAATAAACAAAAGCAAGTGGAGGCCCGTTTCGACAGACCTCTGCGGAAAGAAAATGCTTCGGGGCTAGCCAAGCCCCACAATTTTGACATTCTGGCACAACTGGCCAGTACTCCTGCACGCTTGTCTCTGTTCGAGCTCCTGCGTCTCTCCAAGGACTTCCGAGAATCTCTTTGCCAAGCTCTGAAGGATGCTGAATCCTTTCTCTGTCAGGTCAAGCAGCCTGAAGACCTCCCAACTACTTGTGCACACTGTCATTGTGCGGATGAAGTTATCCCAAACATAACCTTCACCCAACAAGACATGCTGCTCAAGCATCACCGACATAACCGACCGTTGTATTACACAGGGTACATCGGTTCGGTAAAGGTGAGCAGGATTCAGATCGATCCGGGGTCTTCCCTAAGCATCATTCCAAAGGCGCTGCTATCAAAGTTGGGGATCCCAATGTACCGGCTGGCGCCCTCCAATACGACCATCAGCGGCTTCAACGCCAGCAAGAGCGAGCCACTGGGCAAGATCCGGCTGAAGTGTCACATCGGCAGCCTCAAAACTGAGGTGACTTGTTATGTGGTGGATGCCGAGGTCAACTACAACAGTTACATGAGTACATGGTGGTGCCCTCCACGCTCCACCAATACATGAAATATGTATCCACCAACGGCGTCATCCGGACGGAGTTTGCAGATATCGATCCCTTCAAAGGGATTGAGGCCTACTTCACCGATTCCGACTTGTACAAGCCACTTGACGAGGAGGAAGCCAACGACGCCGATGATGAAGCAGAGACGGCAACAGAGCCGGACTTGGAACCCGAAGCGACTCCTGACGCCCCCTTGAAAATCCGTCTGAAAGGGAGACCACCCCAGAAGGCGCCTCCAATGAGCATCAAGCTATCAGGAAAAGCGCCAGCTCGCGAAGCCCCCCTGAAGATACGCCTCAAGGGGAAGCCACCACAAACAGCGGCTCCCCTAGTGGTAAAATTACAAGGGAAGGCGCCACTCATCGAAGGCGCAACCGAGGCACCCCTCAAGGTGCGTCTTAAAGGCAAGCCGCCGCAGTCATCCAAGATGTCGGAGAGGGCTCACATAACCCTCTCAGACCCCAAAGTCAGAGCGGTGGAGGACTCTCCTGATCCGGCCCCAGTGCTTACAGACGAGGAGCTTGGCAAATATATCTCTGCTGATGTAGACGCACCCTCCTTCGACAATGTAATCTCACGGGATAAAATCTCGTACTTTATCAATAATAGAGTGTCTTTCAATTATTCTTGTCTTCCACACTGGAATGCCATGTATACATTAGACAACGCTCTACGGTCGTTGCAAACACAAGTAACGACCGTCTACCATAATCAAATAGTCCCGTCTCAAGGAGTCTTCATAGTCCCTCCACGAAGCCGAGACGAAGGCACCATCATCTCAGGCAAAATCGAGCGTCGTCGGGACCTCCCGTCAATCGAGCCCGAACCTGATACCGGCAGAGTACAAGTCTATCGGTACACAGATGCGGCTAAGCACATCATCCAAAAGATGGGCTACGACCTGAAAAGCAATAAAGGCCTAAACTACGGCAAGGGTCGGCATCTCCCTGTCCGGCTTTCGATGCCCAATGGAAAGCCACAGGATTACTATAATCGGACTCGACGGGGGTTAGGCTATGTCACGCCGCCATCAACTCCAGAGAGTTCAGACGCAGAAGACATTGAACATTCCCACTCGTCTGAAGCATCGACGTGGGATTCCGATACAAGTATCGGATCAGTCTTCAGAAAAGTGCTGTCAGCTAACATGACATCGACACAACCTCAGAGAGATGAAGGCGAAGACCAACCGCCGGAACCCTTCGAAGAGGAACCCTGGGCTCAGCACCTAGGAGAACAATGGGAGTCTCGTATTGAGTTACGAGAACCTCCTACCGAAGACGAAGTCGAGCAGATCGACCTCGGGGATGGGTCTTCTTCTAAACCCATCTTCATCAGCAAAAGCTTGGAAGGAGAAGACCGAGAATCTTTAGTCCAACTGGCTAAAGAGTATATTGACGTCTTCGCCTGGAGCTACGAAGACATGCCGGGTCTCGATCCACAGATCGCGATGCATAGGTTGAACATCTTACCAGATGCCAAACCTATCAAACAACAACAGCGACGCTTCCGCCCGGACATCATGAACGCCATCGATCAGGAGGTGGACAAACTCTTGACCAGTGGCTTCATCCGTGAGGAACAACACCCGGACTGAGTAGCCAACGTCGTCCCTGTCACCAAGAAGAACGGGAAGATACGAGTCTATATCGACTTCAGGGATCTCAACTCTGCTTGCCCGAAGGATGAATTTCCGCTCCCAATCACCGATGTAATGATCGACAACACATGTGGCTTTGAACGCATGTCCTTCATGGACGGGTATTCAGGCTACAATCAAATCAAGATGTTCCCCGATGACGCAAAACACACGTCATTCAGGACTCCAAAGGGTGTTTTCTGCTACACAGTAATGCCCTTCGGCTTGAAGAACGCCGGTGCAACGTACCAGCGAGCTATGAGCACCATCTTCCGTCAACATCTTCGCAAGACAGTTGAGTGCTATGTTGACGATATCGCAGTCAAGAGCCGCCTCAAAAGAGATCACCTACAGGACCTAAAGACGGTCTTCGATCTCATGCGGGCACATCAACTCAAAATGAACCCCGCTAAATCCTTCCTGGGGGTTTCTAGCGGCAAATTCTTGGGCTTTGTCATCACGGCAAAAGGCATTCATGTCGATCCCGAGAAGACTAAAGCCATCCTTAACATGGACCCTCCGAAGAACCTTCGAGAACTTCGGGGCTTACAGGGACGTTTGGCATACATCCGGAGGTTCATAGCAAACCTCTCCGGTAAATGTCAACCCTTTACTCAGCTCATGAAGAAGGGAGTCTCTTATGTCTGGTCAGAGGAGTGCCAAAAGGCTTTCGACGACATCAAGGCTTACTTAACAAGCCCGCCAGTCCTAGTGGCACCTGTCGCCGGCAAACCATTCCTCTTCTACGTCTGTGCGATGGATCATTCCCTCGGCGCTTTACTGGCTCAAAACAGTGATGCAGGCTACGAGCAAGCAATCTACTACCTCAGTCGGACACTCATCGGGGCCGAACATCGGTACAACCCCGTTGAAAAGGAGTGCTTGGCTTTGGTGTTTGCCATTCAGAAGACTCGTCATTACGTCTCGGGCCAGACAATTCACATCATCTCCCGAGTCAATCCGCTCAGAGTTCTCATGACGAAGCCAGGGTCATTAAACTCCCGGCTGGCTACATGGGCGATCCTACTAACACCATACAACATGGTGTTTGTCCCGCAGAAGGCAGTTAAGGGTCAGGCTCTGGCTGACTTTTTAGCTGCACACCCCATCCCAGAATCTTCAAAACTCTATGAAGACATCCCGGATGAAGTTCAAGAATCAAACGTCACTGAAGGAAGCCCCGTTTGGCGGATGTTCTTCGATGGCGCTTCAAGAACGGGCCCCAATGGCCAAATCATCGCAGGAGTGGGGGTAGTCTTAGTCTCCCCCGATCAGCTGGTCATCCAGCGCACATACTCCCTTTCGAAGCCGTGCTCCAACAATGTTGCTGAGTACAATGCACTCGTCATGGGACTCCAGCTAGCACAACAGCTGGGGGTGGATCATCTGGAAGCCTACGGCGACTCGAAACTCGTCGTAAACCAGATTCGGGGGCAATACGAGGTTCGCCATGAAGATTTGATCCCTTACCATGAAGTTGCATTGAACATCATTTCAACCTTCACTGGGTTCTTCATCGAACATGTACCTCGCCTACAAAACTTGGAGGCTGACGCTCTAGCTGGCCTCGCAGCCTCATTGGCCGCGCCCCTTGGGACTCAACACTATGTCACGGTAACTGGCCGAGACTTGATTTGTCCCAGAAACAACCTATGTTTGCAAATGGCTCACGCCATGCCGACAAATACTGGGGTTAATGTCCGAGACTGGAGGTTCCCGTTCATCGACTTCGCTGTCTACGGAATCCTTCCAGAGGACCCGAAGGAAGCCGTCTCAGTCAGGAGACGCTCTCTTCGATTCTACTACGATACAGCCACTAAAACGCTGTACCGACGCTCCTTCGACGGGCTTCTCCTTCGATGCCTGTCTAACGAAGAAGCGGCCGAAGCTCTTCGAGAAGCTCATGACGGAACTTGCGGAGCTCACCAACCAGGGCCTAAGTTGCAAGATCGACTGCGACGTATGGGCTACTACTGGCCAACCATGGTTGCCGACGCAGTGGAATATGCTAAGAAGTGCTATGCATGCCAACTTCATGCAGACTTCATACATACACCATCTGAACCTCTACATCCTACAGTCGCCTCCTGGCCATTCGAAGCCTGGGGCATGGACATTGTAGGGCCAATCATCCCTCCTTCATCGAGAGGACACCGCTTCATCCTGGCCATCACCGATTACTTCTCCAAATGGGCGGAAGCAGTCCCACTAGCAGAAGTAAAAAGCTCCAGGGTGGTCAGCTTTATCAAACACCATGTCATTTACCGTTTCGGGGTACCCCGGCGAATCATCCATGACAATGGTCCTCAGTTCATCAGCCACATTTTCAGCAGGTTCTGTGACAAGAATCGCATTCAAAACGTGGCCTCAACCGCCTACAATCTGGCAGCAAACGGATTGGCCGAGGCATTCAACAAAACTATCGTCAGGCTACTCAAAAAAGTCGTGTCATCCAACAAACGCGACTGGGACGAAAAGCTTGGCGAATGCCTTTGGGCCAACCGCACAACGGTACGGACCCCAACAGGCAACACTCTATTCTCCCTGGTCTACGGGAGCGAAGCAGTACTGCCTCTCGAGATACAGATACCTTCGCTCCGCGTGGCAATCACAAACGATCTCATAGAAGAAGACAATCAACGTCGTCGTCTGCGGGAATTGGAGGCACTTGACGAAAAGCGTCTCCTAGCTCAACAACGCATCGAACTTTACCAAGCCCGTATATCACAGGCTTTCAACAAGAAGGTCAAGCAAAGAACTTTCCAAGTTGGCGACCTGGTTTTAGCAGTCAGAAGGCCAATGGTGTTAACTCACAAGACACCAGGGAAGTTCGAGCCCAAATGGGAAGGACCCTTCATCATTGAGACGGTATACTCAAACGGTGCTTACCGGCTCGCCAAACCCAATGGGGACTTGTTCATGATGCCCATCAACGGCAAGTTCCTAAAGAAGTACTATTCTTGACATCCTCCAAGACATGTATTTCCCCAAACAACCTCTTTTCACAAAATCAAACGCTTCCGGAACCCAGCTGTTCCGTGGCATCCTTCCGTAGAAAGATAACCACGTCCACATTACCTCTGAGTTGTCTCTCTACATCCTACAAAGCGGAACCTTACACTTCGTAAGCTTACGCTATCCTTCATGTTTACCATGTCCACATTACCTCTGAGTAAACATCCCGTACAAACAACTCCTACGTTGTCGTACATTGATCGCAAAACTTCCACGTCCACATTACCTCTGAGTTGTTCAGCGTATCCCCCAGGATCATTCCTACCACGTCCATAAACACCTCTGAGTAGGAAGATTCTATCATTTGAACCTAATGATTGCCATGTCCACATTACCTCTGAGCAAACATGTTGGTTCCTTTATACTTATTATCTGTACCTAAAAACCAAGGTGCGCAAAAGATAATAGGTCCACATAAATCATCAAGTTCATGAAATCAAAAATGAGCACATCAAAGAGATAGTGTATTTCTTTATTTTTCAAAAGGAGTACAGAAATACGCTATTTTCCCAGCAAGAGTTGTAAAAAACACATAAAAAAAGAGAAGCTACAATCCCCGATCCTCCCCAGGGTGGGATGAGAGTTCTCTGACTCGACGTCTCAGGTCGGCAGTGCGAGTTTCCACAGTCGCCTGGACTCGCAGCTCGGCTTCTTGACGCATTAACCCGACAGCCTCAGCGGAAGTTTTACTCTCATACTTCTCATCAAGCTGTCATCGCTGTTGAGCCAAAGCAAGGGTCCGCTGAGTAAGAGTCGTTTCCTTCCGTTTGAATGCCACGTGTTCAGCCAGGACGCGCTCAGCCTCCAGTTGAAGTTGGGCCCGCTGGTCTTCAAGATGGCGCATCTGAGCATCAACTTCTGCGATGTTAGCATCCACCGCAGCCCGCTTCTCCGTCGTCTTCTTCATAGATTGAGACAGCTGCTCCGCCGCAGCCTCAGTCCCAGCCACTTCACGCTCCCAACTGCTCACCTCGGCTCGATGGGAAGCCTCGATCTCAGCCATCGACTTTCCTATCTCTGCATCTATCAAGACCGAGAGGTCATTTCGTTGGATGCGCTGCAGTTCTGTGAGCCGCTCGTCCAGCTCCATCACCGAAACCTCCAGAATTTCGGCCATATGGTCATGGCCCTGGTGAATGCGGATCAGCTCGATACAAGGCATTGCCAAGGCTTTTGCCGCCGCAAAGCTCCCCTTGGCATCTACCACTGCAGATACACCTTTCTCCAGCATTTTGTACACTCCCTCGACGAGGAATTTCACATACCCGTCGGCTTCTGCCAGCACCTGCGGCGTCATAGCAGGAGTTGAGGGAGCTACTACAGTTTGCGGACCGGAGGAAGATCCGCCGACCTCGATCTGAGAGGTTTGAATCTCGGCAGCAATAGGCTCTTCATCAACAGGGCCCAGACTGCTAGCCCGAGGAGTCAAAGGAACAGAAGGAGCAGGCACATGCGTCGTGATAGTACCCCAAGTGGAAGGAGCAACAGAGGGTTCCACACCCTTACCCTTCTCAAGACTGGAGAAATCACCGACGTCAACGGCTACCTCTTCCCCCGACATTCTATCAGCATCAGCTACCTCCCCCGGCAAAACGGGAAGACCGACATTTATCTCCCGGCCAGCCCCAGGAGACAAGATCGGCAGAAGAGTCTCATTCTTCTCAAGTCCCTCTACAGGGACAGAATCTGTCGCTACCGCCTGATCGGTAGCCATCTCTATGTCCATGGTTGAAGCCAAGGAAGGATTCGGCAATGATTCAGCCGACCTCCCTTCATCATGACAAGGAGGGGAATCAACCCTCTCCTCTATCCCCACTGCTTCTGCTGCCCCCGCAACGGACCCTTGCAACGCTGGAGGGACGTCACCAGAAGGCGACGAACTCCAATCCACTTCATCATCAGGATGCCTCGAGTCTGTAGGACCCTCAGCGTCCAAGGCCACCACGGCAAATGGTACTATCCCAGAAGTTGTTGCGACTTCAAAGTCAGGAGATACTAAAACCTCCGCGGAAACATCTTCGGGACCCTCCTCCACAGGAGACATCATTGTCGGTGGAATGCGCTCCTCAGAAGAGCCTGCCACCTCCTTCGGCTTACTGGTGCCCGATTTCGAAGCACGAGACTTCTTCTTCAAGCCCTACAAGAAGAAGAGCATAAGTCGCCACAATGACATAAAAAAAAAACTGGAATTATGAGGCACTCCTTACCTCAGCGGGAGCTAAGCCCGTTGGCGTTACAAGTGGCGTCTCCGTAATCTTCGGGATCGGCGTCCTTCTCGACCTTTTTGGTACAGAAGAACCAGCTTCTGTGTCAGCCCGTCTTTTCCCGACAGACGGGTCTCTCACTGGTGCCACAGCAGCAGCCCGATACCCCGCTAATTCTGGCGGACGATATGACCGAGCTGCCACCAACATATTCGTTGTTGCCTCCAACTGGGTTCCAATGATGAAACTAGTCTCCCTGTCATAACCAGGAGACATAGTATTCATCGTACAATACAGCTTGGCGGCCGGATATAAGATCGGCGGCCGAGGATTACGAACTGGTGTGGTAAACTTAACGCTAGTGCATCCAGCGTTATAATACTGCCAGCCCCGGGCTCCATCCAGCAAACTCCCGATAAAGCCTAAACTGCTACTGGGATTCCGTAGCATTAGCTGAGTGTAGCCAAATTGACGAGCAAATCGGCTTGGCAAGTATGGTTCCAGATAACACCTGTTCTGATTACGGTAGACCAGATGCGAAGGCCGGATACTCTGCAACCAACGAAAACTCCATTTCGGCAAAGTAACCGCATCCTCGCCAGAATCAACCAAATCCTGGTCGGCCTCGAAATTCTTGAAGATCGGGCCAACCTTCATAATTTCCCACCCCTGAAGGAAGGACAAAACCCTCCTACAAACGGGGACGCCAGTGTAAGACCACTTCCTCTTGTAGAAGCGGCGAATGAAGGCATCTCCTTCAACATGGTCCTCCTCAGGACCAGGACTCATCACATTCGGATGATGTAAGATCAGCCACCCCATAAGATAATGGAAAGGCAGCTCGGCCCGGGGAAAGTTGTCATTATTACCTTTCTCGTGGATCACATCATCAGCAAAAGACCTCAAACCGCGCAGCAGATTGCACACCATCGCGGGGAAGAGAGCCAGAGGTCGTCCAAAGGCCAACTTCACTGCAGGCAAAATGAGATTCCGATGTACCCTCTCAACAGCACCGGATCCCCCTGCAAATATGCAATCCCGGAGCCATATCATCAAGTAGGCCGTCAACACTGCCTTAGATGACATCCGGTGCCCGCAGTGCCAGAAACAGCTGTACGTGTTCTTTCCGCTCTCATTTGAATGTGGGGTCCTCTCGTCCAGCCAGGTTATTTCAGAACTCACTTCTGCGGGTGTCAAGCCCTGCGGAGTCGCAAACCGGATCCTCGAAGGATCCGCCAAATCTTGTCTGAAAACATAGTCCCTCC
The DNA here is from genome assembly GCA_029216955.1 of Iris pallida. Lineage (NCBI taxonomy): Eukaryota > Viridiplantae > Streptophyta > Magnoliopsida > Asparagales > Iridaceae > Iris > Iris pallida. The sequence continues at coordinate 3,968,358 of JANAVB010031619.1, forward strand.
AAGCAGTCACGTGAGGTTGGGTCTTACCCTTGTCCCTCCGGTGCATCAGATAATGATGGCTCGTCACCTCCTTGAAAACGGCCATCATCTCCGGGTCCTTATCTTCCAAGACCTGGATCTCCTCATTCGATGGGAAATATTCCTCGTACGGTTCCGAGCCCCAAGGAAGCTTGGACACTTCGTACATCTCATGAAGGGCCAATCCTAACTCCCCCACTGGAGTAAAGAAGCTGCCAGTCTGGGCGTTGAAAAGCTCCAATAGCGCAAGGAACGTCGGCTTATTGAGGTCCACGCCTGCCTGAGTAGCCCGAATGGCGGCAGTCAGCCCTATCTCTTTAAGCTCAACTTTGAACCTGGAAAGCACCCAGGAAGTCAACTCGTCCCACTTTGGGATGTAGTGACACCAACCTTCGACTCTAAAACCAGCTGTCGGATACGTGACCTTCGACGTCAGCATCCGATTTACAAAAGTCGGGGCACTGAAGGGAAACGTGTCATTTGGGACTTCACTATAGATGCTCCCGGGACGCAAAGCTCGGTAACTGAACGAAGAACCAGTTCGTGAAGCAGTCAAGGTGTCTCGCTGGTTCGAGGTGGTGTCAATCGAAAGGGAGCCCCCCAAGGCACCCCCTTGAGAAGGAGTAAGTTCCCAACCCATCCTTCTCTTCGAAGCTAGACGATAAAAGGCTGTCAATGGCAACTGGCGGTCAACCTGCCGCATGTATAACATCATGCCCTTAGCAGCAAAGAACCAGTCTTCTCTGATCTTCAATATCTTCGCCTCGGAAGAGACTAATCGGTCGCCAAACAGAAAGGCTGGCTTTAAGAAGGTCACACCTTCAGAATCAGCAGACTTCAGCTTACCGCTCTCCATCATACTCTGGAGGAAAAGCGGCAACTGGACCTGGATTTGTAGCATCCTCTCACGAGGTTGGTCCTGAAGGATAGCATCCTTTGCAGGGTTGATCACCGCCTCATCAAAATCAACTCCCATCTGGCAAAGAGAAGCGTCCAGGAGGACCTCATTCAACAAAGGGATCGTCATCGACACTGACACAACAAAAGTGGAAGTCAGGCAAAAAGACAATTTGTCAAGCAGACTGGCACAAACCCATGCGCATCTGCTTCGACGCATCATCAGGGCATAGGCCCATGCGCGTCAGCATGTCTCGGCGCATCATCAGGGCGTAAGCCCATGCGCGTTGGCATTGGAGCCTCGGCGCATTATCAGAGCGTGAGCCCATGCGCATCAACAAAGGCTTCGGCGCATCTTCAGGGAATAAAACCCATGCGCGTCAGCCATTAAATCCTCAGTGCATGATAAAGGTATAAACCTATGCACGTTGGCAGGATAGAACCTCGGCGTATCATTAAAGACCGAAGTCTATACGCGTCGGCAGTTAGGGCACAGAGCCCAAAGCAGAGACGAAACCCACCTGTCACCTCAGGACGAACGTCGGCAAGAGGCGCAAGAGTGATAGGTACCTCCTCATCCGCGGGCTCCCTCGCTTTCTCCTTCCCCTTGCCGGCAGCGCCGCGAGGAGTCTTGGGAGCCATTCTCTCGAAGAAGGAGAAGTTAGGGTTTTGAAGAAGAAACTCTAAAGAAGCAGAGGCACAGAGAAGAAGAACCCTTTCTCTCTCCGACTCTTACCTATTTATAGGGCATGGTCGCACGCGTGAACAGATGACGTGTGATCTCAGCCGTCGCCTCGGGTTCTGTGCAAGGATAGCAGCAAATAAAACCAAAAGATCATCATTAATCTTTTCGGTTACCGAGGCACCATCATCATTAACTGAGAAGAGCATGCGCCCGAACAGGCATGCGCCCAGAAATCATGCGCCCTGACCTCCATGCTTCTTATTCAAAGTATTCCAAAACTTATTCAAAAGTTTTGAAAATTTTGAAGGGGGTCTTGTAGAAGCATGGAATTTCACAACCAGAAAGCCCATGCGCCAGACACTACATGCGCCATACTCAGATGAAGAACTTCACAGCAAAGTCAATAATTATAGACATTTGAAGAAGGACTTTTTATTTATATATAAAAGTCTATTACATGTCTAGAAAAGGTTGTACAAAGGAGAATTTCTACAAAGGAAAGATCCTAAGCCTACAGCCAGCAGCCACCATGCGCCTTCAGATAAGCGCAGCGGCCACCATGTGCCTTCAGATAGGTGCAGCATCACCATGCGCCACCAGTGAGGCGCAGCAATCATGCGCCTCCATCCAGGCGCATCCCATCATCTCTTCAGCACATCAGTTATGTGCATCCCTTCAGCCAAATTCTTCCAGCCAGGCTCACCTGGCCGAGCAGAGCCCAGTTATGTGCCGCTCTTCCAACCAGGCTCGCCCGATAAATGCTTCGACACAAAGCATTTAACCCTCTGGCTGGAACCAAGGAAGAGAAGAGCACCGCAAATGGGAGGCTTCGAAAGAGCCTCCAAAGCCGAAGGAAGACCGTGATCGAAACTACGGCTAAAGGAGCAGCTTTCGACACGATCAAAGTGGGGAAACCCCACTTTGTAGGAAGAGAGAGCCTTGCACTGCCATTCCGATCTACGGCTCTTCTGGAATAACGGAGACGAGGCTCGAGCATCCTTATCTTTGGATGCAACAGGCACCTTCCGCCTGCCTCAGAAGCCCTCGACTCCGTCTTTTGGATGTAACAGTCATCTTCAAGTGCATCAAAGACAACACAGCGTCTCATCTTCACCCTCGGGAGCACTTCGTCAGCAGAATGCACCCGTATGTTCAAATTCATATTGGAAGTACGTGAGGGAATGAGAAGCAAATCTTCTCTCCATGCCACTATTTATAGGCCGGGCAGATTAAACCCACGCGCCAAGTGGATGGCCCTCCGAATTCCGTGCAATGAATTTACATTAAATGGATGAACCGGATGCCTCGAATTCAGCCAAACGGCTATTTATGGCACTCGAAGAGCGAGACAGCCGCATCATTAAAAGACATGTCCGATGCGCCAGCCAGACAGCGCATCACACGGATGCGCCCTTCGACGTCAGGCGCATCATACAGACGCGCCCTACAGTACTTTGCGCATTATAGAGGATGCGCCCCCCCACACATCTCCATACCGAGTGGAACGCCAACCGACGCGCCCACTCAGCTGTCCATCGAACGTCACCAACATTAAATACTGAACTGACAGAGTTGGCAGCACGCCTCCCAAAGTCTGAACAGTTGACAGCTTTATTCAGAAAATGAAGCGTCGGCAACGTCAGCATCATCATGACTTTATTCCGACGGCTACTGCCACGTGGCCATCCGCATGCGCCTCTACGACCATGCGTCCACACCCGCATGCGCCTCTACGGCCATGCGTCCAAACCAGCATGCGCCTCAAAAGCCATGCGCCTCAGACCCTTCACTGATATACAGAGAAGAGTCTCCAGTTGAAGTGTTGCATGCGCCTCAAAAGCCATGCGCCCCAGACTGATCTCTGATCCCGAAAGACAGAAGGAAAGTCGCCTGCATGCGCCTCAAAAGCCATGCGCCCCAAATGGTTTGTAACTCCTGAAGGTTATGAGCCGCAGCCTCCTCCTACGCCCAATCCAAGGCACAGCCCACCAGATCACTCCTCTCCACCAAATCCGAGATCTTCGAACCATGAGTCGACGACACGTGTCTTTTGACTCAACTCGTCCAAGATTTCAGCAACGGAAAGATCTTCCCCCTGCTACGTGCCGGCTCACAACAGCAGTATGAAGAGTTCTCCCCCTCGATCAGGGTGCAGCATCCATGCGCCTCCATCAGCAACCTCCACGTGGCGTTCCCACACCGGCGCATCCTACATGCGCGCATGAGCAGCCAGCCTGCAAAACTATAAATAGAAGGATCATCCCCTTCACACACACACAGAGACTCAGAACATAAGACTCACAAAAAGAATCCACAACAAAGAATCACCGGAGAGGCAGTTCTAGACACTCAACGTCTTACTCCTCTCAGCAAGCTCCAGCACCCAGAGCAATCAACACCTTCAGAGAACCGATAACCGCCGTCAGCCGGTCAACGGAGTCAACGCATTACCACTCGCTCCATTGGCACTAAGGACCCAGCTTAAACAAAAGTATACTCCTAGGACTACATCTAAGTCCTATATTGTATCACTGTTCTGTTTGTATTAAGATTTCAATCAAAACAATTTTAATGGCAAACAATCACAGCCGACTATTGCGTGACTTTTGAAATCTTCTTCAGCAAGACTCAGCCTTCACCAAGTTGGCGTACCAAAATAGCTTCTTGTCATTTAATGCGACTGACAAAGCAATCACTATCAGAGATTTTGTGTCAGTCGAGGCACATCGAATCAAGACAGCTGGCAGTTCTGCCTCAAGCTTGCGTGGATTTTGAGCCTTCTGGCTCAAGTCTGCGTGTATTTTGAACTTATATGTTCCTTCCTCAAGTCTGCGTGTATTTTGAGCCTTTTACCTCAAGTTTGCGTGGATTCTGAAGTTTCGTGCCCCACATCTGCGTGGATTTTTGAAGCTTTCTGTCCCAAGTCTGCGTGGATTGTGAAGCTTTTTGTCCCAAGTCTGCGTGGATTTCGAAGCTTCTTGCCCCAAGTTTGCGTGGATTTTGAAGCTTTCTTACCCAAGTCTGCGTGGATTTCGTCTTCAACAAGTCTGCATGGATTTCATCAAATTGGAGTACGTGGCAGCCATGCCACTGATCTCTCGCCTGCATGTCCTGTAACTTGCACACGACTCATGCATGATTACCATGTGTCCAACAGTTACAGGCCACGTCCAGTAACTGCTCACAACCTTGCGTATGTTAAATCCTGCGTGATTTTCAACTAGGCACAGGTTGTGAAGACAGTTATCCTTTCAGTTATTTTTGACTCTATAAATAGAGTTTTTTTTTCATTCATTGTACAGATACATAGTTGTCTAACTTACTGTCAAAATTTTGAGAGCTTTTCTTCTTCGTATAGTCCAAGGGATAAAATGATCGTCTTCTAGATCGGATTCCTACAGTTGTAATTTTCCCAGATACACAATAAATAAAATGAATTTATTTATGGAAAACATACGCAAGGTTGTGAGCAGTTACTGGACGTGGCCTGTAACTGTTGGACACATGGCAATCATGCATGAGTCGTGTGCAAGTTACAGGACACGCAGGCGAGAGATCAGTGGCATGGCTGCCACGTACTCCAATTTGATGAAATCTACGCAGACTTGTTGAAGACGAAATCCACGCAGACTTGGGTAAGAAAGCTTCAAAATCCACGCAAACTTGGGGCAAGAAGCTTCGGAATCCACGCAGACTTGGGGCAAAAAGCTTCACAATCCACGCAGACTTGGGACAGAAAGCTTCAAAAATCTACGCAGATGTGGGGCATGAAACTTCAGAATCCACGCAAACTTGAGGTAAAAGGCTCAAAATACACGCAGACTTGAGGAAGGAACATATAAGTTCAAAATACACGCAGACTTGAGCCAGAAGGCTCAAAATCCACGCAAGCTTGAGACAGAACTGCCAGCTGTCTTGATTCGACGTGCCTCGACTGACACAAAATCTCTGACAGTGATTGCTTTGTCAGTCGCATTAAAGCTCTTTTGGTACGCCAACTTGGTGAAGGCTGAGTCTTGCTGAAGAAGATTTCAAAAGTCACGTAATAGTCGGCTGTGATCTCTCGAGTTCCGTGCATACGTGGCATACGAGAAGACATTCTTCGACTGTCGTGTTGTCAGTCATAATGACACTCTGACAAAATAATGAGCTGTCTCCCAGCGTGATTTTTTAATATTGTCCTGATCAACTCAGCGTGACTTTTGGACCTTGTTCTGATCAACTCAGCGTGACTTTCATTTTTAAGGCCTACAGTTATCTGCCTCGGGAGCATCGGGTACATCATGTCATGTGCGTTTCACTTTCATTATGTACTCCTGTGCCCTCACTATTCATGTATACTCTTGTGATTCATGTACTCTCATGTTCACAGAGCCCTCATGTATAACTTCATATGCACTCATTTATGAGCCCTATGTGATGATCATGTATAATAACATAACCTGTCTAGATCCTTGTGTATTGATTGGGGTACAGGGGAGTAGAAGTAGTCATATAAACAATTCCAAAGTAGTATAGTCATGTACAAACTCAGTAGTGTAATCATGTACAAATTCAAGCCGTTCACATGTCTTTCTTATACTCTACATCACTAGTCACTTGTAGTTCTTTACTTATAGTAGATATTTTCAGTACAGTTATCTCTCTCTTTTCATGTATATTTCTTTCAGCGCTTCATGTATCTTACTCTATTGCATGCTTTATATTCCTGTCATAATATGAACTATTGAGATTGTGTGCTTGTTCCTGTCCTGACTAGACCTGTTGAAATATTACAGATGACACCGATGAGTTTTGTCCTACGTACTATGGAGCAGCCCTAGATGACACCTGCTAGCTGGACTCCCAGGAGGACCCAGTCCTTGTAGAGGATATTACCCCAGTAGTCTAGGCTAGTTAGCTAGACTAGTTATCTTACTTATTTGTCTTGTCTTATTTGGATACATTGATGTATATATTTGGGATCTTATTGTTATTCTGGATGTTTTGTGGTGATGTTATCATAGACCCTTAGACTTCTTCTCCTGTTTGTATTTTATTTGGTGATTTTTATATCAATCTATCTATCTTACCGTACTTCTACCTTAGTTGTGATTGAGCTGTACATTTCTGTATTGTCCTTCGTTTGGAGAGTATATACTGTATAGGTACCTTATAATTGTTAGATGTATGTGACCTAGGATAGCGTTCTACCGCCGACACGGCGTCGTAGGCTGGACGTACCCACTTCTCGTGCCCCCATACTGGGTGCGGGTCGTGACACGTTTTTAGTGGTGGCCCATGCAGGTCTAGGATTTTGTAGTGGTATTCGAACTAGAGTATCACTGCAGTCTGCAATAGAATATAGGATAATGTTTTGGAGGTACTCAATCACATTTAAAAAAAACTCTTATCCAATACTTGCCATCTAAATTCTTGCTGATTAAATGCTTTTTTTTGAAAATAAACTGTCTTTCTTTGATTTTTTTTGCTTCATTCTCAGTAATTGCTTCTTGATTGATCTGTCTTCAGGATAGTTATAGATACACGATCTCTTCGCTCTGGCCTGCGGGATACTATCGAGAGGTCGGCCACCTCTCGTCCTGTTCAGCAGGGCCCCGAGACCGCAGCTCATGTTATTCCAGCTCAGGTTGGCATTTCTGTCACATTTGGAGGTGTACCTTCGCCTGTACAGAGACCTTCCCCCGTCATTTCTGATTTCTTCCAGCAGCAGCCGCCTTCGGGATCGATTGACGCAGCGTAGTTGTTCGCCTTCTTTCAGAGGATGATGGAGGCCCAGCAGCAGCAGTCCGCTCATTTTTAGCAGGGCATAGAGATGCCCATCAGCTTGCCTTGACGACGGTAGAGAGAGTCATTGCACAGCCCCAGGCAGGCTAGATACAACAGTATCAGCCAAGGACACCAGGGATCCAGAAGTTCTAGAAGATGCGTCCGCGGGACTTCCAGGGCACAGAGGGGATTCTTTATGCGGATGACTGGATAGAGCACATCGAGGAGATCTTCAGGCTGGCGGAGAATCCAGCCCGACTGCAGATTAAGACAGCAGGTAGCCAGATGCAGGACCTGGCTCACACTTGGTACTAGACGGACCCTAGGGTGGGTACCGAGGGTCAGACTTAGGCAGCTTTCAAGAAACTGTTCAAGGAGAAGTTTTTCCCTGACACAACAGTCGTCGCTCTGGAGACGCAGTTCGAGAGTCTGGTTCAGGGGAACCAGACCGTAGAGGAGTATGCTGGAGAGTTCTGCCGTCTGGACAGATTCGTCGAGGGACTCAGTGAGACCGTGAAGGCCCGGAGGTTCCGGAAGGGGTTAGTCAAGGAGGTCAAGTCCTTGACCAAGAACGACGGGATGCTACGTTTGAGGAGATCCTGTCGGGAGCCATGGCAACAGAGGATGATCTTGAGCTGAAGCTCAAGAGAGGACGGGATGCAAACAAAGCCAGGAGCAGCAGAGGCCAGGCCAAGAGGCCTCACTTTCAGTAGCAGTTCCAGCTACAACAGTTCCAGGGGCAGGGTCGTGCACCTTTCCAGCAGGTGCAGCAGCAGTAGCCGAGGTTTCAGCCACAGGAACTCTGGCAGCAGCCCATTAGTTGTACCTTCTGCAAGAAGTCGGGTCATGGATAAAATGACTGCAGGAAGATGTTAGGCAAGTGTCTACTTTGTGGTTCAGCAGAGCACCAGCAGAAGGAGTGTCCCTCGTTTTCGGGACGAGCAGTTCAGAGAGCAGAAGCCAAGGCTCCGGTAGGGCAGACGAAGGGACCGCTGTAGACTCAGCAGCAGAGGTTCATCCAATACCAACAGCAGGCCAGGGAAGATCTGTAAGCCTCTGAATTTAGGGCTTATTTTTTTCAATTTTATAATTCAATTATTTGTAATAGATATTATTATTTGATTAAATGCACTTTACCGTGACTTGGATTTCTAGAGCATCAGGGATGCCAGTCTCTGGAAACTTTCTTCTTGAAGTTTGTAGTAGACGAGATTATCTTCATGTTGATATATCGTGTCCCACTCGAACTTGCTCCCTTGTACTCTTTTTGCTTCGCACAAGTTCGGGTCAATTTAGACCATTTAATTATTAATTGATTTCCCACTCTTTTCCTTGATCCTCATAAGCACGTTACCATGACTTTTAATTTAGGAGCACCAGACTCGTCATTTTCTCAAAATCAACTTGTCATTCATGATCTACTCGAGACACTCTTCGCCCATGACCTTCGTGTCCCACTCAGACATACCATCTTGTGCTTCATTTTTTTCGCACAACTTTTGGGTCAATTTAGGCCAATTAATTATCCACCATAAATTGTGACCTGGCTTCCAATTTAATTTCGGGACCCGATATCGACATAAACCTGTCAACCCCAAATATGGACATGGCCCACACGAAGCCTACTACCCGCATGACACTTGTGTCCCATTTATTTAGTCCCCACATGTTACTTATTTACCCATGATCATAATTGCCTATTTAAATTCAATTATTATACCATATCCGATTTTAACCTGACCCGGCTCAACCGAACCCAACCCAAATTTGTATGACCCTACCATGTCTACCTATACACCCCACTGATATTTTCTCATTTTTCCCTCTACTCAAAAATATCTATTTCTCTCTTATATATATATATACACACACACACATATATATATATAATATATAATATGTCTCTCCCTCTCATCACTCACACACACAAATATCTCTCACCTCACATCCTCACACACCCCCTTGTACCCGACCAGCACACCCCCCATCTCTATCTCTCTCTCTCCCTAAATATCTCTATTCTCACTCTCTCTCTCTCTCTCTCTCTCTCTCTCTCTCTCTCACTTTCTATGTATAACATATACACACACCCACACAACTCACACTCTCTCTCTCTCCTTCCGATACTCAACCGACAGTAACACCAAGCCATGGCACCCTCCCATGCTGACCACCTAGCCCCTTCACCTCCATGCCGAGAACACCCCCACTTCAACTCCTTCTTCAACTTCTTCATCTTCTTCTTCACGTTCTTCTTCATCTCCATTCTTTTCTTCATCACCATATCAACACCACACACCACCACAACCATTAACATCATCACCACCACCACTCTTCGCCTCCTCGACCTCCTTCCCTGGCCGAAGCTCGGCTGCCCATGGCCAAGCTTCCCGAGCTCCACCCCGCTTCATCATCATCATCATCATCATCTTCCATTACCATCGCCATCTTCAGCCACCATCGTCGGCAGCCCTCGCCGTGCCTACGGCCGGTCCACCGCTGCCGTGCCCCCTGGCTGCGCCGCCGCACCAGGCCGGAGATCCTCCCCCCATGGCCAGCTGCACAGCAGCGCCAACGGCAGCAGCTGCGAGCTGTAGCAACAGCGTGGGGCGGTGCCACCACCGCCGCCACGGCCAACCGCCGTCGCCGTACGGCCACCCACACTCTGGCGAACACCCAGCGGCCTCCCCGTGGTGTGCGCCTTCTTCCCCGACGCATGAAACACACGATTCGTGCATTTTGTACGGGATCCCGCCGTGACGCGCGCGGAATCGAAGTCTGAATGTGCGCCTCGTCGCAGCGACTTCACTAAGATTTTTTGAATAATTCGACCGTTGGATCGATAATTTCTTTGCTCCGTTACAATCTCGGTATATAGCTCTTCACTCTCCTGAAATTTCACCCGTTAATTTCGTCGTTTGATACATCAAAACCGGCCACCAAGTTGATCGTTTAAATTGTGTTATTTTTGGACAGTTTTGCTGAGCCAACTTCGTCGATTCGTATCTCCTCCATCGTAGCTCCGTCTCGCACGCTACTAGTTTCTATGCGAAGCTGGTATAACCCTCTTCCTACCCCTCCAGTTTCGTTTCATTGAGAGCCCGTTTGATTGGTTGAATTCGACACCAAAGTTGGCCATCCGAATTCGTAATTTCTAAGTTGTTAAATTCTATTTTTGGACTCGGGACTCCGGATTCAATTTCTGACACCACCAGTAGACTCGTGGTGTCGTTCTGGCACGTTTTCATATAAAGTTTGTTAGATTTGAAGGACATGGGCCCTAGCACGTATTTCGGTACAAACCGGGTCCCACAGTTTGGGTCAACGGGACTTTTTGATGCCGGCTCATCGAAATCCAATTCCGGATATATCGTTGAGTTCGTATCATCATTCTGGACTCGTTGACATATAATTTTCTAGGTTTTAGTGGACATTGGTTCCAGCACGCATTTCGGTGCATGTCGGATACCAATATCCGGGTCAACGGGTCATTTTGATATCGGCTCATCGGAATCCAATTCTGGACATACTATTGAGTTCGTATCGTTATTCTGGACTCGTTGACATATAATTTGCTGAGTTTTAAGGACATTGGCTCCGATACGCTTTTCCGTGCAAATCAGAATTTTAATGTCCTGGTCAACGGACCAATTTGAGATCGGGTCAACGAAATCCAGTTCTGGATATACCGTTGGATTCGTATCGTCATTCTGGATTCATGGACATATAATTTGTTAGGTTTGGTAGACTAGTATTCTTGCACATTTTTCGGTACAAAGCGGGTCCGACACGGACACCATTTTGACCCGAAATTACCTTTTTGCCCCTGTGTCCAAATTGGACTTATGGATAGACTATCCTAACTGATTTGACCATTCTGGACATGTTGGTGATGTTGGTTTCACCATCCGATAACATCTGTAGGTTTTTACCCTGTTATTATAATCTTTCTCTTTTGTTTGTATTTTGAGATCCATCGATTCCAGTGATTTCACAATCACTAAAATTGATATGTTGACCCTGTAGATGCTTATAGAGACTAGCTTTGACCCTATTTGACCATGGTTGACTACTTTGACTGAACATCGAAGTAGAATCAACATTGACCTAGGTTAGACTAGTTTTGACCTTGGTTGACCACAGTTGACTATTTTGACCAAAAGTCAATCGGAAGTCAACCGTAGCCTAAAATTGACTAGAACTGGACCGAAGTTGACCAGTTGACCCAAAGTCAACTGTTAGCCAACGTTAGTCAACATTTGACCTAGTTTGACCTAGAGTTGACCAGATGACCAAAAGTCAACCCTTGACTTGCCTTGACCTAGTTTGACTTAGTATGACTTGATTTTACTTCCAAACCCTTATATTGATACAGTATTCCATCTATAGGTCCTCGAGACACTGTTCTTGGACTCAGTTGACATATTCCACCAGATCTCAGACGAGTACATTCTCTGATAATAATTCTGTTTTATGATATCGTTTATGTTTCTTGTATTTAGTGTAGATACCCTTGTTCTCTTGACACATTGTTCACATGGATTGGTATTTCTCTGGATCCCGTCATGAGATGTTATTCTTTGCTTTCCTTGGTATATCTTGTGTAAGTCTTCTTGTTCCTTGTGCATTGTATAGACACGATTTCTGCGAAGGCTAGCTACCCTCTTGGAGAATCGCGTGTCATGATGTGTCATGGTTGGATCCACTATACTAGTCGGGGACAGAAAGTATTAGTGTAGATGTGTGGTCAATACCCATATTGTATATCTTGTGAACCTTGTGAATGCCAATCATACACCACACGTATGATTGGCTAGATCATGACCTTGTGCAGACCCAAGTCGGCCACATGTTGTAGCTAGTACTCACACACTTAGATAAACGATTCTTGATTCTTGTACATGCCATGATCAGTTTTACTTGCCTTATTCTAGCTCTAGATTTACATCTTATCTTGCCATGATACTCATATGTACATTTTATGATTTCTTGTATATTCTCTCTATTTACTGCTATATTTTCAATATCGTATAATTAGAACTGTTATTTGAGATTTGTGCTCGTTCCATCCTGACTGGATATGTTGACAAAATTTTAGGAGTAGTTGTGCCCTCAGTATTGGACTTTATGATGTTGCTAGCTGAGGTAGATCTCACTATTCTTCTATGTGAGTTGCCTGGTAGTTATCCTTAGTTAGTCTTGTTGTTCCTTCTTTATTTTCCAGTCTTATGATCCTTGTAGATTCTAGTTGTTCTAGTGATATTGTTATTATTTTATGTCTTATCTTCCTTAGTTTTCGTGATGTGACATGAGTACATTTCTAGTTATGGATCTTTAGATGTTGTAGTTAGTATAGAGTACTTGACAGCGCTCTACCGCCGATACTGCGGCGTAGGCTGGGCGGGGCCCACGTATTCGTACTCGTATATCCGGGTACGGGTCGTGACAAGGTTAGCAGGGACGAACTTTTTGTAACGCTCCAGTCCTAATATACGTAGGACTAAGTACGTAGACATGCCAGCTGTATACATACGAAGTACATGGGCCTTGTATGTATACATAAGCTGTAAAATGCAGCAAACCATAACTAAATAATCTCATCCACAAATAAAGGAATAAAAGATAGCATATAATGAATTGTCTTGGTACAATATATTGGGTGGAGACATATCCACTACCAACCAAATAAAAAGGAAGAAGTACGTGATATATAAAAGGCTAAGTGGAAGTAGCAAGGAGGAACCAAATCACGTCATCTTCGAATAAATGGAGAAGACCACGATTCCGGCTAAGATACCTGCGGAAGACATGAACACACACATGGGGAATAACCAGGTCCTCAGACGGACGTAGCAAGATACAGGAAGAACAAGCTAATATGAACTGTCAGAATAATAAAATAATATATAAAAGACTATCCAAATATGCAAAGAAGATTCTAACCGCCTAATGTGCAATTTAGAGGACAACTTTCATGCGCATGGGTGGGATTTTAGGCTATGTGTACGTAACTGGCATCCAGTCATCTGTATCCGTCCGCAACATCCAAAATGTCAGAGGACATCTGCAAATAAATCGCCACAGTTCCATCCGGAGACTGTGGTTTACCTGTTTGGATTCCCATACGCACTAGCGACTGTCCTTCCCCAATATTTCCCACACTGACCAAGTCATGTCCATGACTCGTCCAGTTTTTGTAACTGCTTGAGTCTCTAAAACCCTAGTCATAGCAGTTACAATCATCTATCCGTCACACAACTTTAGAGATGGCCAATCTATAAGTCATGCCCCTAGCAAAATGTCTCATATCGTGTAGTGTGAGTGTCATGGCCAAAGAAGATATAAGAATATCCCCCAACAAGAAGGTAGTCCGCTAACACTAAGTTAACATGCATATAGTAAAGTAAAATGATTAATAGAGTCGCTTGCACCCAAGTACGGCTTGGACGCGCAATTTATAACAAAGAAAACTAACAATATGAAACAAAGTAAATAATACAAAAAATAAATAATATGACAGTAAATTAGCAAGGTATACTTGCCTGGGTCCTGATCACTGTAGTGGCGAAGATCAGACAGGAAAGTAGGTGGAACAACGGCTGCTGAGGAACTAAGGTCCAAACAAACATCTCCGGATGCTGAAAATAGTCTATTATCTAATTATAATTAATCCTATACCTATTAGATTTATATAATAAATTCTATAATTAGGATATAGCATAGGTTTTTATATCAGTTTACCGAAAAACTAAACGGATCACATTTTCGTTTTCGGAAACTCCCGAAATCACAAAAATACTGAAACACGTTTATTTTTTGGACATCTAATACTCAAATAGTTTTACAGAAATCTACAGAACGAATTTTATCTATTAAAATATGTTTTTGGAAACCTTACGTCGATATGCTTCTTTTAAAAAAAACTGGAGACGAAACGGAGTTCGGAGCTAGGAGATATCGTCGTTCCAAGTTGCTCTTGCTACTAAAAAGCGGGGCTGAATTCTAATGACGAATTTTAGAGTTTCTATTGGACTAAAAATAATTTTGAATTATGGATGATAGAAGGGGGATGTATTGGGTTTATATAGGTATTTATTTCAGATTTATCCCCTAAATTAGATAGGATTTGATATAAATAAATTGGTGTTTGCTTTGTTAGGATAGGATATAGATAGAGATGTTTTCCAAGTAGAAGTAGGATTAGTATTAATTTAAAATATAGTTTATATTCATCTAAATTATCTATAACATTATTTAAAATTACTATAGATAATAACTATAATTAATATTTATTTAAACAACCTTCATCTAATCTCATTTATACAAGCTGAAATATCTAATACTAATTTGACATTTATTCTATATTATGTAAATAGTGTACAATATAAGTAACATGTAAAAAGTAATAAAAGTTATAAAATAAATCCTAAAATTTTGAGGAAAAGAAATTGTATAATATAGTTTAGATCTTTAATGTACTAGAAAAATAGCTTTATATTTTTATACTAAATTCACCAATGAGCACTATACTAAATATATGTAAAATAATACAAATTATATAATAAGTCAATAAATAGTTATTTAAAAAATCCAGAAATTCTACAAATAGTTATTTTGAAAAATCAAGGGGTTTACAAAAGTCTTATCTAGATAAGGATTAGAAGAGTTTTAATTTCCCTTAGATTTTTCACTATTTAATTCAAATTGATTTAAAAGTAACTCAATCAAATATAATCCAATGTAGATAGAGACTAGGATTTATTTAAACCCAAATAGATAATTCTATTATTAAATTTAAACCAATACATTCATATCTAAATCCAAATTCTATTTAAATATAGATAAATTACACATTTAAATTAAACTATTTAATTTAAATCAATAAATCAAATCGCAATTTAATTTATCACAAATATATCCAAAATATCTTTTTATAAAATTTATATAATAATTAATTTTGAAAATTCTAATATATATTTTAAATATTAGTAGGAAATATCTTCAAAATACCCTTTAAATAATTTAGGCAAAAATAATTTCAAAAATAAACATAAATATTTACATATTTAAAATACCTTCTTGCTAAATAAATTATTATAAATAATAAAAATAAATTTTGAAAATATACATGAAATAATTTTCATGCGCTTTACACGAGTAGAATATTCACATAATCTAATTTTTCTAAATTACCATTTATTAAAATAAGATAGTCTTTTATAAATAACTAAAATAATAAGTTTTGGCAACCTCGATAGATACTTTTCACAACTTTTAATAAAAATAATTATTATATATATAATTTTGAAACCATTACCGATAATAAAATCAAAAACTATTTTTCTAAAAATATGTACCTCGCACATATTCGCACTCGACGAGTAAATACGAAAAAAACGTAAATTTTTGCGCGACGTACAATACGACTATGCGACGTATAAATACAAAAAAAATCAATACTAAAATATAGTAGAAATTTAGGGATTTTACATCCTACCCAACTTACAAGAATTTCGTCCTCGAAATTAAGAATAAGTTGGGGGTAAGAAGGCACAAGGGGTATATTGGTAATGACAATTCGACGAGTCCTTGGGCGAGGCAAGAAACAACATAAACAAGCATTAGAAAATCGTGATTTAGATAATAAATCACGGACATGGCTAATAAACGTAAAAGGAAAAGATTAAAAGTTTTAAGTGGATCCATATAAATAATTTAGAGACTTAAGATATGGTTTCTTGGGAGTAGGTTGATGGCACGATTAGGAGAACGATTAGATTCACTCCTAATTGAAGTGATTAGGAAGTCGTGATAGAAGGTCGAGGAAGGGACGAGTAGTTAAGACAAAGATATAGTCACATCGAGTGTTAATGGTCATAAGAGATAGGATAGCTAGAGGAAATTCAAGTACAGCGCTTTGGTCCTTCTAAAATAGGTGAAAGCGAAAGCAATATAGAGTTCAAAGACGATATTATCAAATACGAATACGTGGTTCAAAGGCGGCCGAATAATTCAAAAAGAATCATCAAGGCAATAGTGGATGAGATTCTAAGGGGTAAGTTTAACTATATCTCAACCACGTAGGATAATAGTTTGGAAGGCGAACCAAAGTGCACTAGGTTGATCAGACCATCATGCACCGGTTCTGAGTAGACAATATGTTAGTGGGGGCCCCCAATAAAATATGTCCTTGAACAAGCTTGAATAAAAAGTAAGCTTACAAAAATTAGGCTATTTAGCAGCATTAGTCACGATGGTAAAAACATAGGCACGAGAGCGTAAGAGTGAAAGATGGTAGAATTAGTTCAGCTCCTTAAGAATCTAAGTCTTGTCATGTGATTGTTCCTATACATTTATCCTACTGTCTTTTATCTAAGGCTTGGTGGGCTAGATAAGTTAGGGTCCTATAAAGGCTATAGTCTAAGTAATCATGTTAATATGGGTCACAAGGAAAATAAATGTTAGGTCGTGAGGTGTCTACCCAACTTACAAGAGTTAAACTAGTGGTGTGATGGAACAATGGGACAAGTCTACCTAGTATGGATTACCTTTCTAACCAACATCAAGCACGAAAGAAGGATAAGAATTAACGGTAGAGGAAATCAAGCAAGATGCAAATCAAGGAATTCAAAATAGAATCGAGAAGGTCTAGTATGTGGATGAGATCCTAGACTCTAATCCTATCCGCAGGCTTGCTTGGTACGGTAAAGTAACCAAACAATTTATCTTGACCTGCATGGGCCACCACAAAAACATGTAACGTCCCAGTCCCAATATACGTAGGACTAAGTACGTAGACATGCCAGCTGTATACATACGAAGTATATGGGCCTTGTATGTATACATAAGCTGTAAAATGCAGCAAACCATAACTAAATAATCTCATCCACAAATAAAGGAATAAAAGATAGCATATAATGAATTGTCTTGGTACAATATATTCGGTGGAGACACATCCACTACCAACCAAATAAAAAGGAAGAAGTACGTGATATATAAAAGGCTAAGTGGAAGTAGCAAGGAGGAACCAAATCACGTCATCTTCGAATAAATGGAGAAGACCACGATTTCAGCTAAGATACCTACGGAAGACATGAACACACGCCTGGGGAATAACCAGGTCCTCAGACGGACATAGCAAGATACAGGAAGAACAAGCTAATATGAACTGTCAGAATAATAAAATAATATATAAAAGACTATCCAAATATGCAAAGGAGATTCTAACCGCCTAATGTGCAATTTAGAGGACAACTTTCATGCGCATGGGTGGGATTTTAGGCTATGTGTACGTAACTGGCATCCAGTCATCTGTATCCGTCCGTAACATCCAAAACGTCAGAGGACATCTGCAAATAAATCGCCACAGTTCCATCCGGAGATACGCACTAGCGACTGTCCTCCCCCAATATTTCCCATACTGACCAAGTCATGTCCATGACTCGTCCAGTTTTTGTAACTGTTTGAGTCTCTAAAACCCTATTCATAGCAGTTACAATTATCTATCCGTCACACAACTTTAGAGATGGCCAATCCATAAGTCATGCCCCTAGCAAAATGTCTCATATCGTGTAGTGTGAGTGTCATGGCCAAAGAAGATATAAGAATATCTGTCACGACCCGCTCCCAATTTTGGGATACGAGTACGTGGCCAAGTCCAGCCAACGCCGGCGGTAGTACACTGTCTATGATAACAATGGTCCACAACAAGCACAATACGCATATATATCATCCACAACTAAGCCAGCAAAAATCACTAAAATATCCAATAGTCTCAATATTATAAATATAAAAAATCTACTACAACTCAGAAAGTCTCGGGAACAAACCCGTATAACAGAAAATAAAATAGACAACTAATTCCATAACTATAACTGCTAACTAATGCGAATCCATAAGGAAAAAAATATGCTAATTCGCATCAGTACTGGAACCGGGTACGCCAGTGACGTCAGGGTCGCCAACATACTCACCGTAGACCTCGGGGCAAATCTCTTCGTCTAAAGCTGAAAAATAGTTATCCAGTCAGGATTGGAGCAAGATCACCATAACACTACATTACACAATATAGTATACGAGCATGAAGGAAAGATAAAAGGAATTTAATTGAAGATAAGTATAGGCATGACATTGTATGATAAGAAAGTACCTTTGAGACGATGATAACAATATAAAAGTAGACTTTGACATACCACTAAGACATGATAACAATAAGAAGGTAGACTTGATGAAAGAAGAACAATAGACGATAGAGTAACAATAATTAAGTCACGTGTACTGTGTGTTTTAGAATACCAACTTTCAGCATGCGGACGGCTTGGGATATCCGTCAGTCATACATGTGGTGCATGACTGATATTATGCAATCAATGTATAGGGGGTCTGTATTCAATTCGTTGACCACATACTTACTTGTTGTATTTCCCCGCCCGACTCTCTCACAATACATGTCCACTACGATAAACATTAGCAATACGATAAACTGTAAACAATAGAAAACGATGAGTAAGGCATGAACATGTATGTATATCCAACCGATTCTAACTCTCATGCACAATAGTAATCATGAACAATGACAATCATGAACCATAATGGAGTAATAGTGAAAAGACGACACGAAGATACATGCAGTATAAAATAAAGGAAACATAGGTCATAATGATACTTGCCTGCTCCGATAGATGATAAAGTCACAAGTCAAGACGTCGTAGCCCGATCTACCCCGATACAAAAACAATCACAAGTTAGATCAACGATTCCCACTCTAAAAATCCTAGAAAGTGGCTAATGGGTTAAATCAATTAATACTATTCTAATCCTGGAATAAATCATCTCAAATCCTATTTTAACCTATTTAATTCTGAAAAATCAATCTACACACAAATATTTGGCCAAAGAAATTCACGGTTCCAAATTCGGGACCCGTGGCACACAAACCGAGACATACTGTTGACTAACTAGTAAAACATTATGAATTCAAAGTTTGAGTGTGCAACATGGTAGATTTTAGCGCCATGAGTGCACTAGAATCGACCGTGTCGCAAAATCACGATTTGATCAAAAGTTATCGCCATTATGGCTAACTATGACCAAATCGATGAACTGTTGACCAAATCTGACTTCTATGAATAAAATAAAATAATAGATGAAACTCTAAATTTCTGGAAACTTTTATGTTGTAGAGCTTGGTGTCAGATTTCCAAAACTTTAAACGGATCGCAAAACGGAGTTCGGGATCGCTCGGAATCTCGAAAACCGTACGACGTGTAAATTTTTGGACAACCGACACTCAAATAATTATTCAGAAATTTGAGATCAAAATACCAGAAAATAAATTATATAATCAGAAACCTAACCTCAATACGCTTCCAACAAAAAAAATGGCGCACAAAAAAGACGTCTAGATTAACGGCAATCGCTCCGCGAAGTCGAAGAATCCCTATCGAACTCTCCCACAAAAAACTGCTGAATAAAATAGGGTTTTCGGAAAATCTAATAAACTAATATATATATATATATATATATATATATATATATATATATATATATATATATATATATATATATATATATATATATATATATATATATATAGGGGAAAAAGGAGTCGATGGCTATCAGGCGGCTGGCGCTGCCACGTGGCGTGATCATGTGCGCCCATCGCACTGATCGAACGGGCACAGCAAAATGAGCTTGGCTCGGCTCCGAGTTTGGCTCGGATTACAATTATAAGGGCGGCTCGGAGACCGAGCCTTACCTCCCCCTCTCACTGCCACGTGGGGCCCGCCCTCTCCGCTTCAGCGGCTGACGGGTGGGTCCCCCCTGGCTAAGCGGCTGACTGGGTAAATAATTATAGGAAATAGATTTTTAATTTACAGAAGTTTAAATA
Source organism: Iris pallida (assembly GCA_029216955.1). NCBI lineage: Eukaryota > Viridiplantae > Streptophyta > Magnoliopsida > Asparagales > Iridaceae > Iris > Iris pallida. The sequence goes on from JANAVB010031619.1 coordinate 3,988,616, forward strand.
AAAATCACGATAAATCCTATAAATTCCAAATAAATCCCAGAAATTTTTTAAAAATTCCTAGAAAATTCTAGAAAATATTTTAAGGGTTCTAGAGCCCAAATAAATTAATTGACCTCAAAAATACCTTCGGGCGCTCTCACAGAAATTCCTAGAAGCTTAAGAAAATAATGAAACAATATATAAAATTTATCTAAAAATCTTCATAAAATCCAAAAAATTCTAAAATGGTGAAATAATATTCTAGGGACTATCTAGGGGCCGAGAGACTATATACAACCTAATTTCCTTATATCTAACCTATAGGCTTAGGCAAAAATCTTACGATCCCAAATCAACAACCTAGTAACTAATTGATTCTAACTAAAATAAAAAAAAATAAAAAAATCTCCAAATTAGAAAATAAATTCTAGGAACCCAAATGCTACAAACTATCCCCCTTAAAAGATTTTTGTCCTCAAAAATCAAAACATCACAAATAGCATAGTATAGTACCTAACTCTTACAAGCAATAATTTCTTAATCTAAGTCACAGAGAGATAATGGCTAGGAACATAAGGGAACTAACAACTAACTAAGCATGCATAACAACTAAAACTAAAGAAGGCTCTACGAACTCGGTACTCTCTGCTGTCGATCCCTCGGGTTCGAGAGTAGCATATGGGTTAGCTACCCTTTTCCCCTTACGGATCGCACTGCACCTTGTCTCAACCATTGCAAACTAAAATGAAGGAAAGGATATGGTTAGAACGGTAGATACAAACATGTCGAAGAAATCATGGAAGGAATCAAGCAAGATGCAAATTAAGATTCTATGATAAAATGGACTCATAAGGTTGAAAATCCTATTTGTGGATGATATAACCTCCTAACTTCAACTCTATTCGCAGGCTCGCAGTAGTACAACTAACTTAAACACTACCACGAGTTCGCAGTCTTTTGCAAAATTGGACCTGCATGGGCCACCATAAAAATTTGTCACGACCCGCTCCCAATTTTGGGATACGAGTACGTGGCCAAATCCAGCCTACGCCGCAGCATCGGCGGTAGTACGCTGTCTATGATAACAATGGTCCACAACAAGCACAATACGCATATATCATCCACAACTAAGCCAGCAAAAATCACTAAAATATCCAATAGTCTCAATATTATAAATATGAAAAATCCACTACAACTCAGAAAGTCTCAGGAATAAACCCGGATAACAGAAAATAAAATAGACAACTAACTCCATAACTATAACTGCTAACTAATGCGAATCCATAAGGAAGAAAATATGCTAATTCGCATCAGTGCTGGAACCGGGTACGCCAGTAACGTCAGGGTGGCCAACATACTCATCGTAGACCTCGGGACAAATCTCTTCGTCTAAAGCTGAAAAATAGTTATCCAGTCAGGATTGGAGCAAGATCACCATAACACTACATTACACAATATAGTATACGAGCATGAAGGAAAGATAAAAGGAATTTAATTGAAGATAAGTATAGGCATGACATTGTATGATAAGAAAGTACCTTTGAGACGATGATAACAATATGAAGGTAGACTTTGACATACCACTAAGACATGATAACAATAAGAAGGTAGACTTGATGAAAGAAGAACAATAGACGATAGAGTAACAATAATTAAGTCACGTATACTGTGTGTTTTAGAATACCAACTTTCAGCATGCAGACGGCTTGGGATATCCGTCAGTCATACGTGTGGTGCATGACTGATATTATGCAATCAATGTATAGGGGGTTTGTATTCAATTCGTTGACCACATGCTTACTTGTTGTATTCCCCCGCCCGACTCTCTCACAATACATGTCCACTACGATAAACATTAGCAATACGATAAACTGTAAACAATAGGAAATGATGAGTAAGGCAAGAACATGTATGTATATCCAACCGATTCTAACTCTCGTGCACAATAGTAATCATGAACAATGACAATCATGAACCATAATGGAGTAATAGTGAAAAGACGACACGAAGATACATGCAGTATAAAATAAAGAAAACATAGGTCATAGTGATACTTGCCTGCTCCGATAGATGATAAAGTCACAAGTTAAGACGTCGTAGCCCGATCTACCCCGACACAAAAATAATCACAAGTTAGATCAACGATTCCCACTCTAAAAATCCTAGAAAGTGGCTAATGGGTTAAATCAATTAATACTATTCTAATCCTGGAATAAATCATCTAAAATCCTATTTTAAGCTATTTAATTCTGAAAAATCAATCTACACACAAATATTTGGCCAAAGAAATTCACGGTTCCAAATTTGGGACCCGTGGCACGCAAACCGAGACATACTGTTGACTAACTAGTAAAACATTATGAATTCAAAGTTTGAGTGTGCAACATGGTAGATTTTAGTGCCATGAGTGCACTGGAATCGACCGTGTCGCAAAATCACGATTTGATCAAAAGTTATCGCCATTATGGCTAACTATGACCAAATCGATGAACCGTTGACCAAATCTGACTTCTATGAATAAAATAAAATACTAGATGAAACTCTAAATTTCTGAAAATTTATGTTGTAGAGCTTGGTGTCAGCTTTCCAAAACTTTAAACGGATCGCAAAACGGAGTTCGAGATCGCTCGGAATCTCGAAAACCGTACGACGTGTAAATTTTTGGACAACCGACACTCAAATAATTATTCAGAAATTGGAGATCAAAATACCAGAAAATAAATTATATAATCAGAAACCTAACCTCAATACACTTCCAACAAAAAAAACGGCGCACAAAAAGGACGTCTAGATTAACGGCAATCGCTCCGCGAAGTCGAAGAATCCCTATCGAACTCTCCCACAAAAAGCTGCTGAATAAAATAGGGTTTTCGGAAAACCTAATAAACTAATATATATATATAGGGGAAAAAGGAGTCTATGGCTATCAGGCGGCTGGCGCTGCAACGTGGCGTGATCCTGTGCGCCCACCGTACTGATCGAACGGGCACAGCAAAATGAGCTTGGCTCGGCTCCGAGTTTGGCTCGGATTACAATTATGAGGGCGGCTCGGAGACCGAGCCTTACCTCCCCCTCTCATTGCCACGTGGGGCCCGCCCTCTCCGCTTCAGCGGCTGACGGGTGGGTCCCCCCCTGGCTAAGCGGCTGACTGGGTAAATAATTATAGGAAATATATTTTTAATTTACAGAAAATTAAATAAAAATCAGGATAAATCCTATAAATTCCAAATAAATCCCAGAAAATTCCTAAAAATTCCTAAAAAAATTCTAGAAAATATTTTAAGGGTTCTAGAGCCCAAATAAATTATTTGACCTAAAAAATACCCTCGGGCGCTCTCACAGAAATTCCTAGAAGCTTAAAAAAATAATGAAACAATATATAAAAATTATCTAAAAATCTTCATAAAATCCCAAAAATTCTAAAATGGTGAAATAATATTCTAGGGACTATCTAGGGGCCGAGAGACTATATACAACCTAATTTCCTTATATCTAACCTATAGGCTTAGGCAAAAATCTTACGATCCCAAATCAACAACCTAGTAACTAATTGATTCTAACTAAAATAAAAAAAATAAAAAATCTCCAAATTAGAAAATAAATTCTAGGAACCCAAATGCTACAATATCCCCCAACAAGAAGGTAGTCCGCTAACACTAAGTTAACATGCATATAGTAAAGTAAAATGACTAATAGAGTCGCTTGCACCCAAGTACGGCTTGGACGTGCAATTTATAACAAAGAAAACTAACAATATGAAACAAAGTAAATAATACAAAAAATAAATAATATGACAGTAAATTAGCAAGGGATACTTGCCTGGGTCCTGAGCACTGTGGTGGCAAAGATCAGACAGGAAAGTAGGTGGAACAACGGCTGCTGAGGAACTAAGGTCCAAACAAACATCTCCGGATGCTGAAAATAGTCTATTATCTAATTATAATTAATCCTATACCTATTAGATTTATTTATTAAATTCTATAATTAGGATATAGCATAGGTTTTCATATTAGTTTTCCGAAAAACTAAACGGATCACATTTTCGTTTCCGGAAACTCCCGAAATCGCAAAAATACTGAAACACGTTTATTTTTTGGACATCTAATACTCAAATAGTTTTACAGAAATCTACAAAAGGAATTTTGTCTATTAAAATATGTTTTTGGAAACCTTACCTCGATATGCTTCTTTTAAAAAAAACTGGAGACGAAACGGAGTTCGGAGCTAGGAGATATCGTCGTTCCAAGTTGCTCTTGCTACTAAAAAGCGGGGCTGAATTCTAATGACGAATTTTAGAGTTTCTATTGGACTAAAAATAATGTTGAATTATGGATGATAGAAGGGGGATGTATTGGGTTTATATAGGTATTTATTTCAGTTTTATCCCCTAAATTAGATAGGATTTGATTTAATAAATTGGTGTTTGCTTTGTTAGGATATGATATAGATAGAGATATTTTCCAAGTAGAAGTAGGATTAGTATTAATTTAAAATATAGTTTATATTCATCTAAATTATCTATAACATTATTTAAAATTACTATAGATAATAACTATAATTAATATTTATTTAAACAACCTTCATCTAATCTCATTTATACAAGCTGAAATAGCTAATACTAATTTGACATTTATTCTATATTATGTAAATAGTGTATAATATAAGTAACATGTAAAAAGTAATAAAAGTTATAAAATAAATCCTAAAATTTTGAGGAAAAGAAATTGTATAATATAGTTTAGATCCTTAATGTACTAGAAAAATAGCTTTATATTTTTATACTAAATTCACCAATGAGCACTATACTAAATATATGTAAAATAATTCAAATTATATAATAAATCAATAAATAGTTATTTAAAAATCCAAAAATTCTACAAATAGTTATTTTGAAAAATCAAGGGGTTTACAAAAGTCTTATCTAGATAAGGATTAGAAGAGTTTTAATTTCCCTTAGATTTTTCACTATTTAATTTAAATTGATTTAAAAGTAACTCAATCAAATATAATCCAATGTAGATAAAGACTAGGATTTATTTAAACCCAAATAGATAATTCTATTATTAAATTTAAACCAATACATTCATATCTAAATCCAAATCCTATTTAAATATAGATAAATTACACATTTAAATTAAACTATTTAATTTAAATCAATAAATCAAATCACAATTTAATTTATCACAAATATATCCAAAATATCTTTTTATAAAATTTATATAATAATTAATTTTGAAAATTCTAATATATATTTTAAATATTAGTAGGAAATATCTTCAAAATACCCTTTAAATAATTTAGGCAAAAATAATTTCGAAAATAAACATAAATATTTACATATTTAAAATCCCTTCTTGCTAAATAAATTATTATAAATAATAAAAATAAATTTTGAAAATATACGTGAAATAATTTTCATGCGCTTTACACGAGTAGAATATTCACATAATCTAGTTTTTCTAAATTACCATTTATTAAAATAAGATAGCCTTTTATAAATAACTAAAATAATAAGTTTTGGCAACCTCGATAGATACTTTTCACAACTTTTAATAAAAATAATTATTATATATATAATTTTGAAACCATTACCGATAATAAAATCAAAAACCATTTTTCTAAAAATATGTACCTCGCACATATTCGCACTCGACGAGTAAATACGAAAAAAATACAAATTTTCGTGCGACGTACAATACGACTATGCGATGTATAAATACAAAAAAAAATCAGTACTAAAATATAGTAGAAATTTAGGGATTTTACACTTTTGCCATGGAAGCTGAGGACGCAGAGGCTATCGGAGAGATGATCGCAGGTTCTATTCTTTTCGACTCCATTCCAGCTTTTGCATTGTTCGATTCTGGGGCTTCCCACAGCTTTGTGTCTCTATCTTTTGCTATTAGACACCATCTTGTTTCTGAGTCGTTGCCTAGGACTTGCAAGATCACGACCGAGGGTGACATCATCCTTGTTAGTGATATTTGTAAGGGTTGAAGAGTTGATTTGGGAGGCCGAGAACTGGATTTTGAGTATGCTCATGATGCCACTACCGAACTATGATATCGTGCTCGGTATGGATTGGTTGAGCAGGTACCATGCCAGTATAGATTTCTGTGGGGGTAGAGTTCTTTTCAGAGCGCCAGGAGAGCCAGAGTTCGAGTTCACCCGACGGTAGGCGGAGCAGAGCAGTAGAGTTTTCTGCAGAGTATCTGTTGAGGAGCAGGCAGTGCCATACCCTTTGATAGCGGAGTTCATAGACGTCTTTTCGGAGGATTTGCCAGGACTACCACCGAAAAGATACGTGGAGTTCTCTATAGACTTAGTGCCTGGCGCAGAGCTGATATCTCAGCACATCTATAGGGTGAACAATAGTGAGCTGGTAGAGTTGAAGAAGCAGGTGGATGAGCTTCAGGATAATGGCTTCATCTAATCAAGTTCTTCACCATGGGGTGCACCGGTACTCTTTGTACCGAAGAATGTTGGGTCGGTACAGATGTGTATCGACTACAGGACACTCAACAACCTTACGATCAAGAACAAGTATCCATTGCCAAAGATCGACGATCTTTTCGATCAGCTGAGTGGGACGAGGGTATTTTCTAAGATTGATCTGAGGTCAGGCAACCATCAGGTGAAGGTGAAGAAGGAGGATATCCCGAAGACAACATTCAGGATGCGGTATGGCCAGTTTGAGTTCATGGTGATTCCGTTTGGGTTGACTAATGCCCTGGCGGTATTCATGAACCTGATGAACAAAGTGTTCCACCAGTACTTGGACAAGTTCGTGGTGGTGTTCATCGATGATATCTTGGTGTACTCGAAGACCGAAGAGGAGCATGAGGAGCACTTGAGAGTGTTTCTGGAGACTCTCAGGAGCGAGGAGCTTTATAGCAAGCTCTCGAAGTGTGAGTTCTTTCTGGACCGAGTTAACTTCTTGGGTCATGTTGTGACTGGAGATGGGATCTCAGTTGACCCAAAAAAGACCACGGCAGTTGAGGCTTGGACGGCACCGAGTTCAGTAGCGGAGATCAGGAGCTTCTTGGGATTGGCAGGATACTACAGGAGGTTCGTGCAGGATTTCTTCCGGGTTGCAGAGCCATTGACTAGGCTGACCAGGAAGGATACAGAGTTTGTCTGGTCAGAGGAGTGTCAGGTCACTTTTGATGAGTTGAAGAAGCGGTTGACGATAGCTCTGATTCTGACATTGGCATCAGGATCAGGAGGGTTCACTATCTACAGTAGCGTCTCAGGGAAGGGTTTGGGTTGTGTATTACAGCAGCATGGAAAGGTGATTGCCTATTCTTCCATGCAGTTACGTCCCCATGAGAAGAACTACCCTACCCACGACTTGGAGTTGGCAAAAGTTATATTTGCTTTGAAGTTGTGAAAATACTATTTATACGGAGAGCGGGTGGAGATCTTTACAGATCATAAGAGCTTGAAGTATGTGTTTACACAGAAGGACCTCAACATAAGGTAGCACAGATGGTTGGAGTTGATGAAGGACTTCAATATTTCCTTGCAGTATCACCCAGGAAAGGCCAACGTGGTTGTCGATGCCTTGAGTAGGTATTCGACAGCTATGTGGTTGACAGTGGATTATCACTTGCTAGCAGATTTGGAGAGCCTGGGGATCGAGGTGATTGTGCCAGGAGTTGAGATGCAGATGTGGGGCCTTCAGATTCAGTCAGACTTGATGGAGAGGATCAAGTCGACCTAGTTCGAGGATATTGCTCTGTGGTGTATCCGAGAGCAGGTTCGAGCAGGATTGGTGGATGATGAGTTCATCATTATAGAGGATGGCGCATTGAGGTACGGTTCCAGACTGTGTGTGCCCAGCGGAGAGCTTCGGGAGCAGGTCATACAGGAGGTCCACCGTTCTCAGTACTCTCTCCATCCAAGTGCCAATAAGATGTATAGGGATCTGAGGGAGCATGTTTGGTGGTATGGGATGAAGAGGAGGTAGCTTACTTCGTAGCCAGATGTTTGGTCTGTTAGCAGGTAAAGGCAGATTGGCAGAGGCCAGGAGGTTTGTTGCAACCATTGTCCATTCCAGAGTGGAAGTGGGAGCACATTACGATGGACTTTGTTTCTGGATTATCGCGTACACCAGGAAGGAAAGACGCAATTTGGGTCATCGTAGATAGGTTGACCAAATCGGCTCACTTTTTGCCATTTAAAGTGGGTACGTCTACTGAGAGGCTAGCAAAGATGTATATGCGGCTGATTGTCAGGATATATAGAGTTCCGGTGAGCATTGTCTCGGATCAGAATAGTCGCTTTACTTTCCATTTTTGGAGGAGTCTGCAGCTTAGCTTGGGCACGCAGCTCAAGTTCAGTACTGCATACCACTCTCAGACGGACGGACAATCAGAGAGGACTATTCAGACACTCGAGGACATGCTGCAGACTTATGTCATGTATTTTGGAGGATCCTGGGAGGATCACCTGTACTTAGTAGAGTTTGCATAAAATAACAATTTTCAGGCTAGCATTGAGATGTCACCATTCGAGGCACTGTACGGGCATAGATGTCTTTGTCTTGGGATGACGTTAGAGAGCGAGCTTTATTGGGACCTGAGATGGTTGTGGATGCAGCCGAGAAGGTGAAGCTCATCAGAGATCGACTTCGTATGGCGCAGGACATACATCGGCACTGGGCCGATAGCCACCGCAGACCTTTGTAGTTTGAGGTACAGCTTAGAGATAGGATTAGAATTAGGAGTTGTTTGTTGTGATTTTGTTTGATCATGTTTGATTATTTAGTAATTTGAGACCTTGTTTGTGCTAGGTTGGAGACTTGGTTTTCTTGAGGATCTCTCCGACACGTGGTGCTATACGCTTCGGTGGAGGTAGATGTAGGCCTCAAAAATGACAGTCACGCTGAGTTGATCAGAACAAGTCACGCAGAGTGATCCAAGAAGCAGCACAAAAGATATGCTAAGTTCTGCCTGGCCATCTCCTTTAGAAGTCACGCAGAGACAGCTCAGCCATACGTCAGAATCATAATGACTGACAACACAACAGTCGAGAAACGTCTCCTCGTATGCACAGAACTCGAGAGATCACAGCCGTCTTTTGCATGATTTTCGAAATCTTCCTTAGCAAGACTCACTCTTCACCAAGTTGGCGTGACTTTGGGTCTTATCTTCATTTAATGCGACTGATAAAGCAATCACTGTCAGAGATTTTGTGTCAGACAAAGCGTGCCAAATCAAGACAGCTGGCGGTTTGCGTGGATTCTGAACCTTCTCCTTCCTCAAAACATTGCGTGACTTTTGAGTTATTCTTCTCAAAGTCTGCGTGAATTCTGAAGTATTCTTCTTCAAAGCTTGCGTGGATTTCGCCTTCAACGAGTCTGCGTCAACAAATCTGCGTGGATTTTTGCCTTCAGCAAGTCAGCGTGGATTTCATTTCAACTGGAGTACGTGGCAGCCATGCCACCGATCTCTCTCTCTCTCGCGTGCCCAGTAACTTGCACACAACCCATGCACTGATGCCATGTGTCCAACAGTTACGGGCCACGTCCAGTAACTACTCACTAACCCTGCGTGTATTTAGAGTCTGCGTGACTTTTCAAGTGCACCAGTGGTGAGGTAGTTATCTTTTCAGTTATTGTTTTGACTCTATAAATAGAGTTCTTTTTCTCATTCATTGTACAGATACATTGATATCTACTGTCAAAATTTTGAGAGCTTTTCTTCTTCGCATAGTCCAAGGGATAAAGCGATCGTCTTCTAGATCGAATTCCTACAGTTATAATTTTCCCAGAAACACAACAAATAAAGAGAATTTTTTTATGGAAAACAAATTGACGACTCTGCTGGGGAAAACCATCTCCTCTTCTGAGATGGTAACAACTCAATGCGACACTTCGTCAATCGGCTCGACGAAGAAGGTGATGACGATCAAATTCGATCAACTCGCCTATGAAGAAATGCAGCGGGCTAAGGGTGGCAAGCCCACTCCAGCCTCCATCACCACTGCCAAGTCGAAGGGGCACTCTGTCCATGTCCCTAAGAATCAGTTGGCAGTCAATGGTGAAGTCTCTGCCACAGTGTCTACTCCTAACACTGGCAAGAACTCCACTGCAAGCACGCACATTCTTGTGCGCTCGAAGATGACAGTAACTAAAAGTCACGCTGACAGTACTGGCTCCTTAGCCGAATCTGTTCCAGCGTGCAAATTCAACTCTAAAAGTCACGCTGACAGTACTGGCTCCTTAGCCAAATCTGTTCCAGCGTGCAAATTCAACTCTAAAAGTCACGCTGACAGTACTGGCTCCTTAGCCAAATCTGTTCCAGCGTACAATTTCAACTCTAAAAGTCACGCTGACAGTACTGGCTCCTTAGCCGAATCTGTTCCAGTGTGCAAATTCAACTCTAAAAGTCACGCTGATAGTACTGGCTCCTTAGCCAAATCTATTCCAGTGTGCAATCCCACATTCAAAAGTCACGCTGGCAGTACTGGCTCCTTAGCCAAATCTGTTCCAGCGTGTAATTCTAAAATCAAAAATCGCGCTAACAGCTCTGGTTCTTTAGCCAAATCTGTTTCAGCGTGTATTTCATCAGAGAAGAATAGCTCCTTAGTTATCTCTTCTTCTTCACCGAGTTCTACTAGAACTGGGGGTGGTCTTCCACACAAAGTCCCTTCGAAAAGGAATAACTCTTTAGTTGTTTCTTCTGCTCCTGTAGTTTTTACTTCAGGAACAGCTTTGACTGATACTTTTGTTAGTCAAAGGAAAGGAGATGGTCTTTTGACTACTCTTCCTTCTGGACATTCTATGTCTTAAAATCTGAATGAGTCTAAGAAGAAACATTCCTTAATGTCTTCTTCTTTGATTTCTTCAAATTGGGCACAGAATCTGTCCATTAAAGAGGGTCTGTTACCAACTCCTAATCAAAGGAGTGGTTCAACTCTTCCTTCTCTGCAAATATCCAGATCAATGGAAGGAAAACTCCATGTTTCCAAAATTAATGTGTTACCTTCCACTGATTTAAGAACAAAACTCAGCACTTCTGGTATTAAGAAACCATACCAATTGGATATGAAGATAAAAGATCCAGATGTAGAGTATGCAAGAAATTATGTGGCTCACATTAATCACTCTTTGTATAATCAAGAGCCATCAAGACCCAAGAACAGGAAGTATACTCCTCAATCTTCACAAACAGATTTACGGGAATATCTTCAACAGAAGAGAAGGAGTAATTCTATATCAAAGGAACATGCTGAATGTGACTTCTATCCAAGAGTCATAATTCAGTACAGATGTCAATCAACAGTTCAAGACCATGGTGATCATGAATGTGACTTCCAGCCAAGAGTCACAATGCAATGCAGATGTCAAAATAAACGACAGTCTGTCATCAATAGGATTCAGTATGAACCTATGCCTGATGAAGATGAGCCTTTGTTTGCCTCTGTCAACATGACTTCTCGAGACACCGGGGGTAGAGTTGATAGTCCAGATGAAGTATATAGAAATACCAGAGCAAGAGTCCTGGCTTCTAGTCAAAGAAATTTGATCCCTGAAATTGATTCTGAATTTCTTGGAGAATCTAACTTCCCACCTCTTCCTACTGGGGGTAATTCTCCTATAGTTGACTTTGATACACGAAGCAATGATTCAGAGTATACAACATCTACTAGTTCATCAATAATCCCTCATACAGTCACGACTTACATGGTTGATGGGAATACTGATGAACCTTCTTCTTCCTTGACTCCTCAAGATCAAAGAATTGCTTCTTTGGAACAGCAAATGAAGTCTATGACTGACACAATGAAGTCGATGTATGAACTCATGACAGCTCAGTTGCAAAATCGACAGACTGTATCAGATGCCATACCGGTTGATACTGATATAAGTCCAGTACAAGTTCCTCCAGCAGTACAATCCAATACTCCTGGACCAGCTCAACCAAATCCTAGTCTCTCTGGAGCTGGAGGTAGTACTTATAATGCTGTTCCTCCTCCCAACTATTCTCTACAAGCCACAACTCCACAATCTTCGGGAGTTGTCTCTGAAGAATTGAAGAATCTCAAAACTCAATTCGAGGCATTCAAACAGAAGGATGGTTTACAAAGGTTAGGCATCAAGCAGCCTTATCCGATAGAATGGAAGCAAGTATCATATCCTCCTAAATACAAGCCTCCTACTATCTCATTCTATGATGGAACCACTTCTCCAAGTCAGTTTATTAATCATTTTGAAGTGATGACTGATCAACTACAACCAAGTGATGCCCTCCTTACTCGGGTATTTATTGGATGTCTCAAGGGAACGGCTTATGAATGGTATAGGAGTCTCCCAGATGGGAGTATTACTTCATTTGCTGGTTTCAAACAGATGTTTCTTGAAAGGTTCTATGAAGGGCTTAATGACATGACTATGTCTGCTCTTATTAGAATCAAGCAGAAAAATAATGAATCTACAGAGGAATACATTGAACGGTTTCGAAGAGAAGCTCTGAAGATGCCTCTTGGAACTCCTGATGCTGTTACCATTGACACATGCAAATCAAACTTGTTGCCAATCATCAGTATGTGGACAGGGTCTACTCAATTTCAAGATTGGCCTTCCTTCATAGTCAGTGCCAAAGCTGCAGAAATCAGTGCTGAAACCTTCAAAGGTTTAGGAGTGAAGATGACTCCTAAAGAAACAGGACAAGGTGCTAACAATAAAAATAATGCTCGCAAAGGAAAAGAAACTCTTGAAGTTAATCTTCAGAGCAAAGATGTATCAAATGTTCAAACTCCTGCCTCTACAAATCAACAATCAAGAACACCTCGCCCCAGAGAAGAATATTCTTTTGATGACGACGATGTCCTTGGTATCTTTGAATGTCTGCTGAAAGGTAATAAAATACAATTACCAGAGATCAAGAAACCTGATGAAGCTGGTAAGACAGATCATCCTAAATACTGTCCATATCACAGAATGCTGGGTCATACAATTCGTACATGTTATGTATTGAAAGGAAAGATCCAAGAAATGATTAAATCTGGAGCTATCTCTCTTACTCCAAAAGAGAAGACCGTCACCTCCAACGTCGTCTCTATGCAATTTGGAGATTTCCCTCCTCAACTCCTTGAAAGTGGGATTGTTCCTATTCCCAAGGCAACTCTTAACATAGTGAATCTTCCTCCTCCACAGTCTGAAGGATTAGTGCTAATCACTTTGGAAACAGGGAAAATCATGTGGATCCATCCTGATCTAGTGGCAGATTTTGAATCGCCTTCTCCTCAAAAGTTTTCTTCTCAAAAATCCAAGAAGGCTGGAAAGATCAAGTCATGTCATATGACTTCTCTTGGGTCTACCTCTGACACAGAGCCAAAAGAGAAAGAAGAAGCACTTGTTAGTGCTACTCGAACAGGGAAACCTTACCTAAAGGATTATTCTAAAAATCCTGAAGATCCTACTGATATCCCTTCAGATGCTAAAGATGTTCCTAATGTTCCTCCTAAAGAAGAATCATCTACTGAACCTGTTCCTCCCAAGCCTACGGCTCTGGAGAAAGGCAAACAACAGGCTCGGTTTGATAAGCCAATCAAGAAGTCTTCTCCTCTTGGACTTCAGAAGCCTTACAACTTCGACATTTTGGCTCAACTTGCTAATACTCCAGCTAGAATGTCTCTTTTTGAACTTCTACGTCTTTCCAAAGAGACTCGGAAGACGTTAAGTGAAGCACTTCTACAAGCTGACTCTTGTCTTGCACAATTGAAGAAGCCGGATGCGGAACCTGCCACTTGCTTACATTGCAACAGTGTACTGGAGATTATCCCAAATATCACCTTTACACAAGACGACATGTTACTGGAGGATAATCGACATGATCGACCTCTCTACTACACTGGTTATATTGATACGATGAAGATAGATCGTATCCTCATTGACCCAGGGTCTGCTATAAGCATAATGCCAAAGAGTTTGTTGGATGAACTAAAAATCCCTCTTCACAAGCTCTCCAAGACGGTTACTACTATCTTGGGATTCAATCAAAGCCGAAGTGAGCCTTTGGGAAAGATTCATCTGAAGCTTCAGATAGGCGATTTCAGATCTAAAGTCACTTTCTATGTGATCGAGATCGTGGGATCCTATAATCTTCTTCTGGGGAGGCCCTTTCTTCATGAAAATAATGTGGTGCCCTCTACTCTTCATCAATGTTTTAAATACATTGATAGCAATGGAAGAGTACAAAAAGAAGTTGCTGATATAAATCCCTTCCATGGGGTTGAAGCTTATTTCATTGATTCCCGAATGTACAAAGAAGAGTATACAAGGATCATACAAGCTATGGAGAAAGAAGATGCACAAAGTGAGACTTTAATAATCCCTGTTAAAAGTTGAACTACTCAGCAACAATCTCCTAAATCCTCTGGAGAAGATTCTTTCATCATTCCAGTGAGTGGACGGATCTCTCTGTTACCTCAGTCATCTACTCAAAATACACTGATCATTCCTGTCAGTGGGCGTACTACAGTTCCTGTACCTTCACAAGATACTCTGCTAATTCCAGTTGGAGGGCGGACTACTCTTCCTACTCAAACTTCAAGGGAGCTCACCTCTTCTGAGCCATTTGTTATCGATCTTAATCGAAACAAAGCTTCTTCTTCTTCTCCCCCTTTAGTCATTGACTTGGCTAAAATCTCTAAGGCTCAGCCTTCTTCCAATGTAAATATTGTTGCTTTTACATTTAATAAAAAGTCTCCACCTTTGCAGTACGTTGATGTGTGTAATTATGTTCATAGTTATTTACATCTGTTAGATGACTTGAACACAATAACCATAGGAGTTGTACAGACTGTTCATACAGATGTATCTCTAGAACCTGTACAATCTTCATACTTTCTAGTTCCCAGCAGAAAGCCAAGAGACATTCCAATATTCTTCTACAAAGGGCCTCAAAATCCTTCTGATCTTGAAGATGATGACAAAAATGATGATACTGGAAGATTACAACTACGTCGTTATAGTCAGCAATCTAGAGACATCATCAAAAATATGGGCTATGACTTCAGGACTGGCCTCAATAATGGAAAAGGAAGAAAAATACCTGTCCGGATTCCTCCTTTGAAATATGGAAGGACGAAATGCGGATTGGGTTATACTGCTCCTACTCCTTTCATCAATATTATCCATGAAGATCCTGAGTCTGACGAAGATAAGAGATCTGATTCTTCTAGTACCACTTCTTGGGATTCCGATATGAGTATCGGTGACTTCTATTGCAACCTTCTGTCTTCCAATATGGTTTCCATTGACCATTCTGAAGAAAGTGATGAAGACGAAGAAGAGTTTGAAATCTCACCTGAATCAGAACAGTGGGCCCAAAGATTAGATAATCAATGGGAGTTCCGTTTCGAGCAAAAAGAACCTCCGACTGAAGATAAACTTGTTCAAATAGATGTTGGTGAAGAGGGATCTCCCAAACCAATATTCATCAGTGAAAATCTTTCAGAAACTGATAAGAAAGACATGATCAAACTCATTCGTGAATACATTGATGTCTTTGCTTGGAGTTATGAAGATATGCCAGGTCTTGATCCACAGATTGCAACTCACAAGCTCAATATCTTGTCGAATGCTAAACCGGTCAAACAACAACAGCGACGATTTCGTCCAGACATCATGGATGCAATTGAAGCTGAAGTCAATAAACTCATTACCTCTGGGTTTATTAGAGAGGAACAACATCCCGATTGGGTGGCTAATATTATTCCTGTTCTTAAGAAGACTGGTAAGATCAGAGTATGCATAGACTTTCGCGATCTCAATGCGGCATGTCCTAAAGATGAATTCCCTCTACCAATCACTGATGTCATGGTTGATAATACCTGTGGATTTGAACGAATGTCATTCATGGACGGGTATTCTGGGTACAATCAGATCAAAATGTTTCCAGAAGACAAAAAGCACACTTCTTTCAGAACGCCGATTGGTACATACTGTTATACAGTTATGCCATTCGGTCTCAAGAATGCAGGAGCAACTTATCAACGAGCTATGAGCACTATATTCCGTGAACATTTGCGGAAAACAGTCGAATGCTATGTTGATGATATTGCAGTCAAAAGTCGACAAAAGGAGGATCATATCCAAGATTTGAAGACTATATTTGATCTAATGCGTAAGCATCAATTAAAGATGAACCCTACTAAGTCCTTCTTAGGCGTCTCTAGTGGTAAATTTCTCGGCTTCGTCATTACCTCTAAAGGTATACACGTGGATCCCGAGAAGATCAAAGCCATCCAAGAGATGCGTCCTCCACGTACCTTAAAAGAGCTACGAGGATTTCAAGGAAGAATCGCTTATATCAGGAGATTTATCTCTAATTTATCAGGACGCTGCAGACCATTCAACAAACTTATGAAGAAAGGTGTCTCTTTTGTCTGGAATGATGAATGTCAGAAAGCATTCGATGATATAAAACAATATCTGATGAGCCCTCCAGTATTGGTACCTCCCGTCTCAGGAATACCGTTCCTCCTCTATACTCGAGCAATGAGTCATTCATTGGGTGCATTACTCGCTCAAAAGAATCAAAATGGCCATAAACAAGCCATTTATTATCTCAGCCGCACTATGACCGGAGCTGAACCTCGATATTCACCGGTTGAAAAAGAATGTCTAGCCTTGATGTTTGCTGTCCAAAAGACACGTCATTATATCATTGGCCAGACTATTCATGTTATCTCCAAGATCAATCCTATACGGATCATGATGAAGAAACCCAGTATTTTGAATTCTCGATTGGCTAACTGGGGAATCCTACTTGCTCAGTATGACATGCACTATATTCCTCAGAAATCAGTCAAAGGACAAGCTTTAGCTGATTTTCTGGCTGCTCACTCAATTCCAGAAAATTCAAAACTCTATGATGAAATCCCAGATGAAGTCCTAGATTCAAATCAAATTGCTGAAGAAGATCCTACTTGGCGTCTATTCTTTGATGGAGCATCAAGAATTGGTCCTAATGGCGATATTGTCGCTGGAGTTGGAATTATTCTTGTATCGCCAGAAGGTCTTGCCATCCAAAGAGATTATTCTCTCGATCAGCCGTGTTCAAACAATGTAGCTGAGTACAACGCATTACTTATTGGTCTTCAACTCGCTAAACATCTGAATATTCAACATTTGGAGGCGTATGGAGACTCTAAACTTATTGTCAATCAGATCAGGGGTACTTATGAAGTTCGCCATTAAGATCTGGTTCCTTATCATAAAACAGCCATATCTATGGCCTCATCATTTAAGGAATTCTTCATTGAACATGTTAGGCGAGCATGTAACACAGAAGCTGATGCCCTTGCTAATCTTGCAGCGGTGCTGGCTATCCCAATCAGACGGCAACAAATGATTGTTGTTCGTAATCGAGAATTATTTCATCTTGAAAATAACCTGACTCTAGGACTTCCAGTTGACATTGAAGAATCAACATCTCATGACGTCAACACAACAAGAGGATTTGGATTCAGTCGTAAATCGATATCATCTTCATCCGATTCCAGCATGGAATTCATCTTCAGTAACTCGACTGAGAATCAGAATACGGATAAAGATTGGAGACTTCCTTTCTTAGATCTCGTATTATATGATATTCTTCCGGATGATCCGAGTGAGGCAGCATCTATCAGACGACGATCACTCAGATTCTATTACAATCATACAACAAAAACCTTATATCGTCGAGCTTATGATGGTTTACTCCTTCGGTGCATTGCTGGTGATGAAGCCCAACAAGTTATTCGTGAAACACATGATGGAATTTGTGGAGCGCATCAACCTGGGCCAAAACTTCAAGACCGTATTCGACAGATGGGTTATTATTGGCCAACTATGGTATCAGATGCCATTGAATATGCAAAGAAATGCAAAGCTTGCCAAATCCATGCGGATTTTATACATCAACCTTCGGAATTTCTACATCCGACGGCAGCATCATGGCCCTTCGAAGCTTGGGGCATGGACATTGTCGGCCCGATCAATCCACCGTCATCTAAAGGTCATCGGTTCATTCTCGCAATAACTGATTACTTCTCCAAATGGGCCGAAGCCATTCCTTTATCTGAAGTTAAGACGTCTAATGTCATCAGCTTTATTAAGCACCATGTCATCTACAGATTTGGTGTTCCTCGACGCATTGTTCATGATAACGGACCACAGTTCGTCAGCCAGAAATTTACTCGATTCTGTGACGATCACCGGATCAATAATGTTGCTTCTACCGCATATAATCCAGCAGCTAACGGATTAGCAGAAGCTTTCAATAAGACTATCATCAAACTCCTAAAGAAGTTTGTCTCCACTAACAAACGTAATTGGAGTGACAAGTTCGGGGAATGCTTATAGGCTTATCGCACTACAGTCCGTAATGCTACTAAGTGTACACCTTTCTCTCTGGTGTACGGATCTGAGGCTGTTCTCCCATTAGAGATTCAAATTCCTTCTTTAAGGATAGCAATCGCTAATGAACTCACTGCTGAAAATAATGATCGTCTTCGACTTCAAGAATTGGAGGCTCTGGATGAAAAGCGGTTATCTGCTCAACAGAATATTGAATTCTATCAAGCTAGAATTTCAAGGGCTTTTAACAAGAAAGTCAGAATTCGAACATTTCAAAAAGGAGAACTTGTGCTTACTGTCAGACGCCCGATGACTATGACACACATGAGTAAGGGCAAGTTTGATGCAAAATGGGAAGGTCCATTCATTGTCAATAAGATCTTTTCTAATGGGGCTTATCAACTCACTACTCTAGATGGTAAAGCCACTATGATGCCCATCAACGGCAAATTCTTGAAGAAGTACTACGTCTAATATTTCTATCAAGATTGTCCTCTGTCACGCCCCGCTCCCGTAGGAGCGATCGTCCTCGCTAAGGCGTGATGCCGCACGAGCCTAGATTGCGCTCGTGCAAGGCAATTCCATAACGGCCGATTACATCGGCGGCGACGGGGTCGTCGCACAGAAGTCCCAAGCAGAAATATTGAAACATACAGCGGAATTTAAGAACAAGTAACACATGAACACAAGTTATTCAAAAGAAGCTCTTTATTGATATTGAATACAAGATTACATTTGTGGGCGCAAGGCCAATTTACAATCTCTCTCATGCTCACATATCTCTCGTTTACAAGTCACTCTGCTCTCTCTCATCTCTCGATACAATACTTGAATCCAGCGGAAGCTTCGAAAGGCGATGTCCATACATTATGTCCTGTATAAGTCTTCAATCACCGCGGCCGCAAGCTTCGAATCGCCAAGGAACTCCGTGCCTCGACGCATCTAAGCGAGCTCCGCGCCACGAGCTTCTACCTGTGCCTGCACATGAAACACTGTGTGGGTGTCAGTACCACTGTACTGGTAGAGTGAGCTCCTCGCCCACCCATACAAAACCTACACGTTTCATTTACTTTGTACAACATAAACCCTTTTTCGATTGTCTTTCTATTCTTGCCTTAGGATCAGTTTTTAGGACCGGCGCCTTAGCGCAACTTGTGTATCAGAACCATCCCGTGCTTGCAATGTCAACGTTAACTCATACTTGTCACTAGACCACCATTGTGCCAACAACGTTAACCTATCAAGTCGTGTTCGCCTTACGGCCATAATCAGAGACGCAACTACACGAAGGACTCCATTTCCTTGCCTCTAGACCTTTCTCGTGCTTGCATTATCGACGCACCGACTTATACTTATCTTTCGTACCAAACTCTGGGACGTAACGACTCGATCGTGCCATACTCGATTCGTGCTTCAATATCTCCGTGGCAGCGCCTCCCCGCTTAGTCTCGCCTATACTTGTGTTGTGACAACGCGGTCGTGCCTCATATTTCGAGGCCGTGCCCTGTAACTCAACGTAACTTCACACAACTTGCCCTACGGCCCTTCTCGACTTAACTCGCGATAGCTCAAGCCTAACTCATGCAACTCTATGCCAACAACTTAACACTCGATGCCACATCTCGTGTCGAAGCACGTCGCCCTCGCTGTAGCCAAATCTTAGGCTCCGACATTGTGTCTTTTTAACTCATACATATTCAACTCAATCCAAAGGCACGCACGCGGATTGCCGCCCGTGCCGACACATATATATGAAAGGTCACTGGCATTGACTAGCCATAGTGGACATAGCCTGGCATTCGGGACCCTTACACCGTCGGTTGCGATCCTCGATGCAAGTCCCCGACCTACCGGTTGCTTCATACCCAGCTCGGCTATACCCTGTTTCTTCCTAGACCGAGTCGGTCCCGTGGCCCCGGGTTGCCGCTCGAAGAAACCATCGTCCTTGTCGACAAGTTATCCATGACCACACGCCTACGCTAACTTCTAGACTTAACGTAATGCATGGTCTCATCATCATCACTTAGTTCCTTTGCTTTACTCTTTCCTCTTTTCACACTTCTTTTGCAGAGCCCCAAACCAGGGTTGCCTCGGCAACTGAACCACAGTCCCGACATATTTCCTCTCGGCGACTAACCATCGCTTAGACTTAACGTTCTTTGAACTCAGGGAACGGCTACTGCATAGCCTTCCAACTTAACTTGAACATAACGTGTTTCCTTAAGTATCGACCGACCGTGGCTAACTTTCCACTGAACCAACCATGGCTTGTGCCTCTAAACCGACTCGTGTTCTATGCAACGCTGTCGCCCAAGTCATACTTCATATGACGGGCCTTGGGATCGTGGGACTATTTAACTTGACAACCGCAGAATGAGCGAGATAGCACTTAGAATGACTTAGGTCGACCGGCATAACTATGCCTAACTCACTCAAGCCTACAACATAACCCAAGGGACGAGCAAAGGCTATGCCAAGCCTTGCGGGACAGGACCGTGCATGCTTTAACAAGTATTTGTGCGGGCGACGCCTACGACTTAGGCTAACTCTCAGCTTTTGCACCGAAGACCAACTTTCCTTCTCCCAAGCCACGGGACGAAGGACCGAGTGTCATTTTCAAAGCACGTCGTGCACCAACTCTAAGCCGACAGTGGGACGTTTTCTATGTTCTAACTCGATTCAAACCGTCGGGATTATTCCCTTAGCTATGTGGATGCGTAGCTTTTATTATCAAGCCTAACTTGTGCAAGTTGAAAACATAATTTATTATGTGAAGGCAAAGATGAGGAGAGTTCATCGAAACTACCCCACCTGAGCGATGTCTCCGAGCAAGCCGTTGCAAGGCTAAGGCCGAACGCCGTCGGCGTTTCGATTCCTCCGATTGACTTTGCGGGACGGGGCACTACATCATACACCACTCAGAACAAGTCTCGTCCTCGAGACTTTCCTGAAGGCAAGTCATCCTACCATTTCTATGGCCGAGACTAATTCGTACACATTTTGCTTACGCGTTTCCTCGATTTCGAGCCACGCTCGCACGACTATCAATCTTTCCGTTAACATAATTTCAAGATCTCGACACACTCCCATCTTTCAAGCCTTGCTTGAACTCGTCGTATCACTTGGCTGGATCGTGCACGCATTCCAAGCGTCCCCAAAATACATGCATTCAGCCAAACCGCATGATAGAGAATTGTCATTCTCACTCGAGTCGCATCGTACACATACCCAAGCGTCCCTGAAATATATGCATGTCAGCCGAGTCTCGTGAGCAGGGTTTCCTATATTCGTGATCCATGCCATCTATCCATTCCAATCCTCAAGATCAATCCTTCTGATTGCTAACACTTGAAACAGGGCGTCTCGCCTAACCGCTAGGCTATTTCTTTTCGAGGCTAAGTCAATGTCAGGATTGGAATCATAGTTCCCCAACAATAATGCCAACACTGACCCCAATCCTAGGGTCAAACCAGAGTCGATCATACGGGGTCTTCTACCCAAGCTCGCATCACTCAGATTTCTAAACATCGAGCACGATCACCTAATTTGCATTACGGCACGCGTTGCGTATATTCGAATCCCTTCAATTCACCAATTCTAACCAATTCATGTATTCGATCATGAGGTCGTCTCGCTCGACAATACGTTGCGCCCCAATCTCATGCGAGTCCGATTATCCACGGTGGTTCATGAATCACCATGCAATGCACCCGCAGAATAATCATTCTCATCGGGGCGTAACTCTTGTTTGAGTTTAGACTAACTCATTTTCGATACGCGGATTGGACCTACTCAATCCTCAAGTTCGATTCTTCAAGCACGCAAATCCATTCTCGAATCACCTTTGCGTCAAACCACAAATCGAAGCACAAATTGTCGCACCGTACAAGTTCGACCACTCCCGCTGTATGAATCACCATACCAGCGCTCACGCAGAGTGATCGCCCTAATCGGCGTGACGCATGTGCGAGGCTGGAGTAGCACTCGCATAAGACAAGAACATCAACGTTGTGGTTGTCGACGAAGCAAATCCAAAAGCAAATCCAAATATTCCAGTTTTCATCCAAGCCAAGTTCGATAGTCATTTATTCAACTTAGAAAATCCTCGAGCCAAGTCTATCTTTTCCTCGACACATTTTAACATCTCGATTATAACATCCATCGGAACAATGATATTTGCACGATCGTCATTTGCTGAGTCAGAGTACCCCCGAGTTATCGCATATCGATCTTTGATATGCCTCAATACCATCGACGACATGCGTAACCTGACGATCTTCCTTCGCAACAAATTTCGAGTCGTACGACTTGATGCTATTGTCCGAGTTGGATATTCCACAATTTTCTTGATATTCAAGATCAAGTTCGATTGCTATTCCTCAAGCTCGTTTCAAGATCGTTGTTCAAAACTCAAGTCATATTTTTATTTGCATCAATCCGATATCGCACGCGCGATCCTCTAAGTTTTCCTTGATCAAGACCATTCATTTTCATTCATCGTTCCGAAACGTTTTCTAACTCGCATTGCTTATTCACAAGTTGTCCGAACGAGATGCTGGTTCGGGACATTCGAAGTCACGACCAACTAAGCGTGACGCGTTCTAAGGCTTTGCGCGATCGCCTCGCCTCGCCGACATACTCGTAATCCTCAATATTCATTCGAACAATTTCCAAGACGAACCATACACCACTCGGATTCGAGCCACTCGACTAGTCGTCGACACTCATTCTTATTCTTCTCCGAACCTATCACATACACCACTCGGATTCAAGCCATAAGATTTAGTCCTCAATCACATTCGCGTCATGCGCTAAGACATCCTTCAGATTCGTTCGACGAATCACTAGCGTAGTCGTTCGCGTCGTATCGACGCACTAAGTCATTCGTACTATTTCCTTAAAATCCAAATCAATCTTCCATATACGCCTAAGCGTTAGTTCGATAGCGTTCCTATCGATAGACACTCTAAGTATATCTCCGTTCTCGACCGAGCGGTACTTGATATCGCTCGCGACTCGTTTGCACCAAAATGTCGAGGTGCGCGATGCGAAACACAACTTAGCCAAAAGGCCGTGTGCATAGCCATCCTGTGCGGACTTTTATTCGAGTTTGCATGCTCATTTACTAGGGTCGACATTGGACGAATTAGGCATGCACGCGACTTGCTAAGGTCAACGTAGGACTATTCGGGCACACGTACAACTTTGCTAACATTAGCACATATTTTCTATCGAGTCAAGTTTGCAACGTTCGGCACAAAGGCCCTATCGACGCATTTGGCAACGGCCTACCGATGCGTTAGATTGAACGCTTGTATGAGCTTTCGAAAATATTTAGACTTATTGTATGGACATGCCGATGGACATTTGAGAGAGAGCGTACCAACGATAACAACTTACGGAAGCAACAGAGTTTTGCGGAAACATCGAAGTTAAAGAATTCAATCGACGGTCCAAGGACGTAAAGCCGTGCTCTGATACCACTATGTCACGCCCCGCTCCCGTAGGAGGGATCGTCCTCGCTAAGGCGTGATGCCGCACGAGCCTAGATTGCGCTCGTACAAGGCAATTCCATAACGGCCGATTACATCGGCGGCGACGGGGTCGTCGCACAGAAGTTCCAAGCAGAAATATTGAAACATACAGCAGAATTTAAGAACAAGTAACACATGAACACAAGTTATTCAAAAGAAGCTCTTTATTGATATTGAATACAAGATTACATTTGTGGGCGCAAGGCCAATTTACAATCTCTCTCATGCTCACATATCTCTCGTTTACAAGTCACTCTGCTCTCTCTCATCTCTCGATACAATACTTGAATCCAGCGGAAGCTTTGAAAGGCGATGTCCATACATTATGTCCTGTATAAGTCTTCAATCACCGCGGCCGCAAGCTTCGAATCGCCAAGGAACTCCGTGCCTCGACGCATCCAAGCGAGCTCCGCGCCACGAGCTTCTACTTGTGCCTGCACATGAAACACTATATGGGTGTCAATACCACTGTACTGGTGGAGTGAGCTCCTCGCCCACCCATACAAAACCTACACGTTTCATTTACTTTGTGCAACATAAACCCTTTTTCGATTGTCTTTCTATTCTTGCCTTAGGATCAGTTTTTAGGACCGGCGCCTTAGCGCAACTTGTGTATCAGAACCATCCCGTGCTTGCAATGTCAACGTTAACTCATACTTGTCACTAGACCACCCTTGTGCCAACAACGTTAACCTATCAAGTCGTGTTCGCCTTACGGCCATAATCAGAGACGCAACTACACGAAGGACTCCATTTCCTTGCCTCTAGACCTTTCTCGTGCTTGCATTATCGACGCACCGACTTATACTTATCTTTCGTACCAAACTCTGGGACGTAACGACTCGATCGTGCCATACTCGATTCGTGCTTCAATATCTCCGTGGCAGTGCCTCCCCGCTTAGTCTCGCCTACACTTGTGTTGTGACAACGCGGCCGTGCCTCATATTTCGAGGCCGTGCCCAGTAACTCAACGTAACTTCACACAACTTGCCCTACGGCCCTTCTCGACTTAACTCGCGATAGCTCAAGCCTAACTCATGCAACTCTATGCCAACAACTTAACACTCGACGCCACATCTCGTGTCGAAGCACGTCGCCCTCGCTGTAGCCAAATCTTAGGCTCCGACATTGTGTCTTTTTAACTCATACATATTCAACTCAATCCAAAGGCACGCACGCGGATTGCCGCCCGTGCCGACACATCTATATGAAAGGTCACTGGCATTGACTAGCCATAGTGGACATAGCCTGGCATTCGGGACCCTTGCACCGCCGGTTGCGATCCTCGATGCAAGTCCCCGACCTACCGGTTGCTTCATACCCAGCTCGGCTATACCCTGTTTCTTCCTAGGCCGAGTCGATCCCGTGGCCCCGGGTTGCCGCTCGAAGAAACCATCGTCCTTGTCGACAAGTTGTCCATGACCACGCGCCTACGCTAACTTCTAGACATAACGTAATGCATGGTCTCATCATCATCACTTAGTTCCTTTGCTTTACTCTTTCCTCTTTTCATACTTCTTTTGCAGAGCCCCAAACTAGGGTTACCTCGGCGACTGAACCACAGTCCCGACATATTTCCTCTCGGCGACTAACCATCGCTTAGACTTAACGTTCTTTGAACTCAGGGAACGGCTACTGCATAGCCTTCCAACTTAACTTGAACATAACGTGTTTCCTTAAGTATCGACCGACCGTGGCTAACTTTCCACTGAACCAACCGTGGCTTGTGCCTCTAAACCGACTCGTGTTCTATGCAACGCTGTCGCCCAAGTCATACTTCATATGACGGGCCTTGGGATCGTGGGACTATTTAACTTGACAACCGCAGAATGAGCGGGACAGCACTTAGAATGACTTAGGTCGACCGGCATAACTATGCCTAACTCACTCAAGCCTACAACATAACCCAAGGGAAGAGCAAAGGCTATGCCAAGCCTTGCGGGACAGGACCGTGCATACTTTAACAAGCATTTGTGCGGGCGACGCCTACGACTTAGGCTAACTCTCAGCTTTTGCACCGAAGACCAACTTTCCTTCTCCCAAGCCACGGGACGAAGGACCGAGTGTCATTTTCAAAGCACGCCGTGCACCAACTCTAAGCCGACAGTGGGACATTTTCCATGTTCTAACTCGATTCAAACCGTCGAGATTATTCCCTTAGCTATGTGGATGCGTAGCTTTTATTATCAAGCCTAACTTGTGCAAGTTGAAAACATGATTTATTATGTGAAGGCAAAGATGAGGAGAGTTCACCGAAACTACCCCACCTGAGCGATGTCTCCGAGCAAGCCGTTGCAAGGCTAAGGCCGAACGCCGTCGGCGTTTCGATTCCTCCGATTGACTTTGCGGGACGGGGCACTACATCCTTCCATCATTCTCCAGCTGTTTCATTGATCTTTCCGAAGAATCATTCTGATATCTATTATCCCCAGTGGAGATAGGTATTCTACTTTGTATCGTTTTCTCAACAAATTTGATATCCAGAAAATCATGTCCATATTACCTCTGAATTTTCTATCTCAATATCATATTTATGAAAATGATATTTAGTCTTTCTGATTTCTGAGTCAAAAGATCAATGAATAAAGGCAAAAAAATATAAAGTGGGAAGGATATATCGTAAACAAAGTTTTCTTAAACGGAGTTTATTTGAGACAAATTCTTCAAGAAAAAGAGTACATTATCATGGAAGATCACTGTAATCCCTTTCATATTTGGGACGAGGACCACATACATAATCAGCAAAAGAATTGAGTACATCTTTTCCTGACCGCACCAAGAATTGACAGGTAGCCAGCCTCATTGCTTCTTCTTCTTCGGTTTCTCCTGGTTCGACCAGGAAGTCCAGGATATCTTTCGGCGGCTTGGGAGTAGACGAGCTTTCGCCCATTTCCTTCTTCTGCGGAGGTGGATGTTCTTTAACACCTTCAGTAGCTTCGGGAACGACTTCAGCCTTCTTTATATTCTCTTCAGAAGACATAATGCGATCCTTCTATTCAAATATATGCTCTATTTATAGGCATATGGTTACAAGGATCGAAGGGACGTATTCTTTCCCGATATTCATTTCATCCATTCATTTCTCACATTCATCCGACGTTTCACATGTTCATTAATACTTGACGGTTCATCCGTTCATTTATTACATTCACTCGACAGTTCATCTGTTCATCATTTCCTAATGGTTCATCCGTTCATAATCTTCTATCAATTTATTAAGTGGGGATTCGTTATTTATCATGTTTTCATAACCTCTGAATCAATTCCGAATCTGCTTACTCATTTGTCATGTTTTGACCTCTGCATAGAAATCAATCTATTTTTTTTCGAGTTCCTATATATTATCATGTCCATAATACCTCTGATAATATCATATACTCTAAAACAGAAAAGATGATTTTATTATCTATCATGTCCACAATTCATCCACAAATACAAATCATTGAGCATAGAAGAATTGTCATTTCCATTCCCATTTTACCACAAAAAGTCTATTACATTTTCTTAGACTTTCTTACAAATCATAATGGAAATCTATTACAAATCTTGGATTTTCATTGTACAACTGAGATCTATTTCTTCTTAGATCTTCTCTGGCAATCTCGTTGTTTGTGGCAATTCTTGGATGTCCAGCAGGAATCAAACTCTGGTCTTATCTCTCAGACGAGAGGAGAACCACAGAGTAGGGCAACACGAAAACGTGTTGCTGCCAATACAACTGGTGGATGGGGGTAACCTCTCAAGGAAGACAGGAATGTATCCAAACCTTGGGATACAATTCCTGGTTCTGCCTTGAAAGGAACTCTACTACCCAATTTCTCGGTAGTAGAGTTAACTCCACCATCCAACTCTCGTGTATAAAGGCTCTTCCTACCATCTAAGGAAGACCCTTCTATCTCACGAAGAGTTCTGAGTTGTCTAATTTACGCGTCAAAGGCGTATGAGCTCCCTGATGTGGGTGTCAGAAGAACATTGTCCACAGCATCCACATCACCAATGCCAGTTCTGAAGAAGGTTTTCTGCCAAAATTCTGTAAGAAACAGTAAGGAAAAATCAGCCAACAGAAATTGGCCAAGCAAAGACAGATGCATTCTGTTTATTTCAGGAAGATGAATTTGTCTTTAGCAAACAAAAAAATTCGATACGTGTATATTGAACTTACCGCTGAGTTTGCTGCTAAGGATTGACAGATCCATGTTTGGTAGCGTGCACAAAGATTTGACATCAGACAACATGGCTTTCCTATTTTCTTCTCACAGAAAATTCATTCTCAGAAGAGAGGAAGAAGAATGGGAAGATGAGTTTGTGTGGAGTTCATCCATCTATTTAAAGGGTCAAGTGTAGGTCTATTCTTGGAAAAGATCCGCATAAATAGCGCTCACAAATTGTGGAATGAGTGTCACGTATGTTTCGGGAGACAGTGCAACATTGGAAACAGTCAAAGGGTGCTAATTAATATTCTTCATTAAAAGGCACGCAGATCAAACACAAAAGTTGTACTTCATTCTTTAAACAGGCACTGATGGCCTTACAAAAAGACAAAAAGTGCAACAAAAGCGTAGAAAGTTACGCTCTATTTTCCAGAGCGGCTAAGTTTGATGCCTAACTCCTCTACGCTCTTAACTCCCAGGCGATACAACAGAGTCTCGAGCATTTCACGCTTCTCCATAAGGCTCCGTCCATCAGAAGAAGACGAGCCATCCAATCCAAAGTAGCTCAAGAGATTCTTGGCTAACTGCGTGGAGTCATCCTTGAGCTCGATGACGACAGGTTCGGGTTCTTTGCCCCCAAAAGTGGGGTCACCATGGGAACAAAAGCCCAACTTACGTGCTTCCTCTTCGGCTACTTCCTTTGGGGTCATATTTTCGAGAGATGAATGTCAAAACTGAGAATCTCTTCCTGTTTATATAACAGATCTCGTCGACAGTTCATATTCCACCATAAATTGGACGCAATCAGTCTCGGAGAACGAAGAGTCATTATGATATTTAATAGGTTCATTCGGGTGTTTTCGAAGAACTTCAAAGTCTTTTCGACTTTCGAAAAATCATTTAAGTCATCTCAGCGTGACTTTAACTCATTTTATCATCTCTATTTCGAAGTATTTCAAAAATATTTTATCATTTTTCGAAAACTTTGAAGGGGTTTTGTAGGCCTCAAAAATGACAGTCACGCTGAGTTGATCAGAACAAGTCACGCAGAGTGATCCAAGAAGCAGCACAAAAGATACGCTAAGTTCTGCCTGGCCATCTCCTTTAGAAGTCACGCAGAGACAGCTCAGCCATACGTCAGAATCATAATGACTGACAACACAACAGTCGAGAAACGTCTCCTCGTATGCCACGTATGCACAGAACTCGAGAGATCACAGCCGTCTTTTGCGTGATTTTCGAAATCTTCCTTAGCAAGACTCACTCTTCACCAAGTTGGCGTGACTTTGGGTCTTATCTTCATTTAATGCGACTGATAAAGCAATCACTGTCAGAGATTTTGTGTCAGACGAAGCGTGCCAAATCAAGACAGCTGGCAGTTTGCGTGGATTCTGAACCTTCTCCTTCCTCAAAACATTGCGTGACTTTTGAGTTATTCTTCTCAAAGTCTGCGTGAATTCTGAAGTATTCTTCTTCAAAGCTTGCGTGGATTTCACCTTCAACAAGTCTGCGTCAACAAATCTGCGTGGATTTTTGCCTTCAGCAAGTCAGCGTGGATTTCATTTCAACTGGAGTACGTGGCAGCCATGCCACCGATCTCTCTCTCTCGCGTGCCCAGTAACTTGCACACGACCCATGCACTGATGCCATGTGTCCAACAGTTACGGGCCACGTCCAGTAACTGCTCACTAACCCTGCGTGTATTTAGAGTCTGCGTGACTTTTCAAGTGCACCAGTGGTGAGGTAGTTATCTTTTTAGTTATTGTTTTGACTCTATAAATAGAGTTCTTTTTCTCATTCATTGTACAGATACATTGATATCTACTGTCAAAATTTTGAGAGCTTTTCTTCTTCGCATAGTCCAAGGGATAAAGCGATCGTCTTCTAGATCGGATTCCTACAGTTGTAATTTTCCCAGAAACACAACAAATAAAGAGAATTTCTTTATGGAAAACAGTAGAAAGCTTAGCCTGTGCTTCATCGGACCTTTCGTGATCAGCGGAAGAGTCGGTGAAGTGGCTTACAGGCTAGAATTTCTACCTGCATTAGTGGAAGTCCATAACGTATTTCACGTGTCGTAGTTGAGACGGCATGTGGCAGATCCTAGCCATATACTCGATCATTCCGAGATTGAGGTGAGACCTACTCTTAGCTACCCAGAACAGCCTGTGGAGATTTTAGATAGACGAGAGAAGGTGCAGAGGAATCAGTCGATACCCTTGGTTTGTGTCACATGGAGGCATCATTCTCCAGGAGAATCCACCTGGGAGTGGGAGAATGAGATGCGCGAGCGATACCCTTATCTATTTGGACCTTGAGGTATGATTTTCTATCCTTCTCATCAGTTTAGTTTTGTCTTTAATTTCGAGGACAAAATTCTTTTAAGGAGGGTAGATTAGTCATACCACATTTTAGTTTGAGGGTATTTTGGTCATTATAATTTTTTTAAAAATTATTTTATTATAGTTTGATTGTTGGTTGTGATTTTTGACTTTTGCTAGTTGAGACTATAGAGACTAGCCTAGTGTTTGACTTTGACTTTGGCGACTTAGTTAGCATGGTAGAATGGTGTGGGACCCCAATCTAACTTAAGTTGACTTAAGTTGACTTGGGTTCATGTAGAGAATGGATCTTGTTGGTAGTTGGCCCTTTTAGTTAGAAGGCTTAATCAACTAGCTAGTGCATTAGGCCCATGACCATTTTCCAAGAAACCCTAATCTCATATGGCCGGCCCCCCTATAGCAGCCATATGGAGATCCCAACCCCTATATAATGTCTCTTAATGCTCACTTGCCTCTTTTAGAAATCCTCCTTTAGAAACCATAATAGTTCTTCCCCAAATCATCAAATCTCACCATTCCTCCACCAAATTGATCCCACTCATTTGTATTGGAGGTCATTTCTAGAGTAGAGGTTGAAGGGAGCTTGCTTGCAAGGTTTGGAGCTCACTTGGCCACTGCTATTGGAGAAGGACTTCTCATTTTGGGACTTTTTGATTGAGATCTCTCTCAAAAGGTAAAATCCCTCAAATTGATTCAAATCTACATTTTCTTTCTATAGAAGCATCCATCTAGGTGTCCCCTAGCTGTAGAATGAGTTTGGTAAGAATTGGAATTAGTTTGGTGTCCGTATCAGACACGTATCAGTATCCTTGCATGTGTGTTTGACGAAATGCCTCAATAGAACTTTTATTCTTATTTTCTGCAAACAATTACATGAATTTGTAGCCCTTGGCATGCTGATCTCAGATCTACTTCTCTGAGCACGATTTCTTGCTGTGTTCGTGTCCAAAATGGACACGAACACGCTCGTACACGACCTCGTGCCGTGTCCTGCTGCTCGAGGCATGCAGCGAACATGACACGCAATGAGATGAGATAAAACTCATGGGATACGTAGGGGCAATGTTTGCGAACGTGTCCCTAAAATTTTGTGTGTCTCGTGTCGTGTCAGACACGAAATCGTGAGTGCATTGAATATACATTGTGCCTGAACGCGCAGAAACTCGTGTCTGATACGCATGTTGTATCACACAAATACGAGTCGTGAATGTCTCATGTCATGTCTAATATGTAGCCCTATGTTTGGGCTACGTGTGGACACAAGCACGAGACATTTCGTGACGCGGGTCGTGTCCACGAGCCTACGTACTGGCCGCACGAGACTGCTCTGTGCAGTTTGTGTCTGTATGTGTTTTATCATGTTTGGACACCTCGTGTCCAGTTGTTTGGACACGAGATGACCTTTGAGACACGAGTACATATGCACAATATGTTATCACATATTAATTTGATGTTAAATTGGATCTTCACGTGTTAATTTAGGGTTTGTGACTCTCGAGCATTCAAAACTCTGATACTGTGCATACTGGATTCTATTTCTGAGATTAAATGTCAATTAATTATTAATTTTTTATGTTTTAGCATATACTATGTTTGTGATACATGTTTACACATTTGGGTTCATGGTGATGTTCGAATTTGGGTGAAGACAGGGTTTTCGAACCATGTTCTGATACCATATATGCATGACTAAGTAAACTTAGGTTTTAATGCTTAATTAGATATTTATTTAATGTATTTTACTGCAATATGTAAACTGTGATGCATGTTAAATATTTGGGTTATGTGGTGTTCGAATTTGGTATGTAATGATGACATTGAGGTTAGATGTATTCCCGAGAATGAGCATGTTTAACTGAAGTTTAGATTTAATGAAGAATTGTCTGGGTTTGATAAAAACCTGAGATTGGTTAACCTGAGAATGCAATTGTATTAACCTGAGTACTTATATCCCCTCCATATGCTACTGTCCACATTACACTAGGCTTTGACACAATTGCTATTTTACTATGTACACTACACTATATACATGAGACACATTACATTTTACATTGACACTAACTTGGTTATACACTCACACGCACATTACAATTTACTTGATACTTGACACAACTGTCCACACTCACTACACCCATCTCTATATATGTGTGTGTGCATGATATATATATGTAACTTACCTCTATATGCCTATATGTATAGGATATGTATAAATGATAATGAGAATGAATGCATATATGCATATATATATATATATATATATATATATATATATATATATATATATATATATATATATATATATATATATATTATATATATTATATATATATATATATATATTTTTATATATTTTATATATATATAAATATATTATTTATATATATATATATATATATATATATATATATATATATATATTTATATATATATATACTTGTGTGGTTTCATTTTGGCTTTGTATTTGTGTTTGTTGCTAGTATAGGCTTGGTTAGGCCTAGAATGACTTGTTAGACTAGGTTTAGACCTAGAATAGCTTGGTTGATCTAGTTTGACTAGGATTGTTGACTAGAGTATATATATATATATATATATATATATATATATATATATATATATATATATATATATATATATATATATATATATATATATATATTATAGATATATACTTGTGTGGTTTCATTTTGGCTTTGTATTTGTGTTTGTTGCTAGTATAGGCTTGGTTAGGCCTAGAATGACTTGTTAGACTAGGTTTAGACCTAAAATAGCTTGGTTGATCTAGTTTGACTAGGATTGTTGACTAGAGTTGACCAATAGTTGACTTTGGCCTAGATGACCTAGAAATTATGTAGAATGTATTGTAATCTACAGTTTTACCTTTCTGGACATGTTGTGACATGTGTTACTCTAAATAGGACTCATCTACTCTGTTTGGACATCTATACTCATCAGATACTCAGGATATCAGGCGAGTACATTCTCTGATCATTTCATACTTGCTAGGACTTATATTTTTGCTCTAGATTACTTTACTTGATGCTGTCACATTGGTAATACGGATTGGTACTAGATGGATCTTTTCATGAGATGCTATCCGCCTCGAGAGCATCGGGTACATTATGTCATGTGCATTTCACTTTCATTATGTACTCCTATGCTCTCACTATTCATGTATACTCTTATGATTCATGTACTCTCATGTTCACAGAGCCCTCATGTAAACTTCATGTGCACTCATTTATGAGCCCCATGTGATGATCATGTACAATAACATAATCTTTCTAGATCCTTGTGTATTGATTGGGGTACGAGGGAGTAGAAGCAGTCATATGAACAATTTCAAAGTAGTGTAGTCATGTACAAACTCAGTAGTGTAATCATGTATAAATTCAAGCCGTTCACATGTCTTTTTTGTACTCTACATCACTAGTCACTTGTAGTTCTTTACTTATAGTAGATATTTGTAGTACAGTTATCTCTCTCTGTTTTCATGTATATTTCTTTCAGCGCTTCATATATCTTACTCTATTTCATGCTTTATATTTCTGTCATAATACGAACTATTGAGATTGTGTGCTCGTTCCTGTCCTGACTGGACCTGTTGAAATTTTACAGATGATACCAAGGAGTTTTGTCCTACGTACTATGGAGCAGCCCTAGATGACACCTGCGAGCTGGACTCCCAGGAGGACCCAGTCCTTGCAGAGGATATTACCCCAGTAGTCTAGGCTAGTTAGCTAGACTAGTTAGCTAGACTAGTTATCTTACTTATTTGTCTTGTCTCATTTGGATACATTGATGTATATATTTGGGATCTTATTGTTATTCTGGATGTTTTGTGAAGATGTTATCTTAGACACTTAGACTTCTTCTCCTGTTTGTATTTCATTTGGTAATTTTCATACCTATCTATCTATCTTACCGTACTTCTACCTTAGTTGTGATTGAGCTGTACATTTCTGTATTGTCCTTCGTTTGGAGAGTATATACTGTACCGATACCTTATAATTGTTAGATGCATGTGACCTAGGACAACGTTCTACCGCCGATACTGCGGCGTAGGCTGGACGTACCCACTTCTCGTGCCCCCACACTGGGTGCGGGTCGTGACAGTTTATTTTAGCTTAGTTTGGGCCAAGTGGTTCATCATGATAAACCCTCCCTTATAACCCAACTCCACTCTCTCTCTCCTCATTACTCTTTCATTTATTTCTCTTCTCCATTAATTCTCTCCCAAACCCTTAGGCAAGTGTCATCTTGCTTCATGGAGGAACTCCATTTTAATTGTTCTATTGTCTTTCCTACAAGCTTATAAGACTCTTTAGTACTTAGCATTTTTGGTTTTGGAGGATGAAATCTTGTAGATATAAGTTTATTCAAATCTTGGTTTTCTTGGATTTTGATCTACCAAACTTTATTATTTTCAAGTTTTGATTGTTCCATGTTGTATATAATTTGATTTTACTCAAAATAGACATTTGAAAACCTGGATTTCGATTTGTTTTGAGTGATTTGTGAACTTGGAAAATTTATGGGTTCCATGAACACATGTTCTCGGATTGGAGAAGAAGAACAGTGCTGGGCGCATAGCATTTCCATGTGCCCACAGCAGTTTTCTTTTGGGCGCATAACTATTTTTATGCCCCCAAGGCCCCCAGCTTCCTGTGCT
Source organism: Iris pallida (assembly GCA_029216955.1). Lineage (NCBI taxonomy): Eukaryota > Viridiplantae > Streptophyta > Magnoliopsida > Asparagales > Iridaceae > Iris > Iris pallida. Next base: position 4,023,643 of record JANAVB010031619.1, read on the forward strand.
TAGGCGCATGGCCCTTTGTAAATACCTTTATATGTGCCCAAGTACACCCTGTTCCCCCTTCGCTTGGGTGCATAGCCCTGATTATGCGCCCACTTGCCTAGGAAGATAGTCTCCTGGCCTTCTTCCAAGTACATCCTGTCCCCATCATGTGGGCGCATGCATGCTTGGGCGCATACAGCCCTAGGCGCATGACTTCCTTAGTACATGCTCTCCATGACATGCATAGTCTTGGGCGCATGCCAGTGCTTGGGCGCATGCCACTCCCAGTGCATACCACCCTTGGCGCATACTCTCCTTGATGCAAGTTGACCTTGGGCGCATGCTACCCATGATACCCCATTTGATCCTTTGCACCCTTTCTGGCCAGGATAATTATGTTACCTTATCCATGTTTGTCCCCCTGATAGCATTGTATAATGTTATTATCTGTGCCACGTGCGTGCTTTGAGCTTGAACATGATCTCAGCATGGCATGTACACTCTCTGATAACTCCTTCAGTGGTCCGCCATGGCGCACTCTTGACCAAGTGAATTCTTGTTGTACAAGTACTCTTGACATGAACACGACATGATAACATGGCTTTACATGATAATAGGGACCCGTCGTGGTGCACTCTTGACAAGTAACTTGGCATGATAATTCTTGATGGTGGTCCGTCGTGACGCTCCCTTGACATGATAAGTAGTAACTTGACATGATAATCTTGATAGTAGCCTGCCGAGGCGCACTCTTGACAAGTAACCTAACATGATAATCTTGAAATGCTGTTGCGACGACTATCTTGACTTGCCAAGTAACTATTGTCTTGACACCGTGGATGATTATGTCTGTACAAGCTACATGTCTCGTCTTGCATCATGTCTAGGACATAGATTCCTGATTTCCACGGTCATGGATTCATACTGAATCTGACTAAGTTAATGACTAGATTGATCAAGTAGATCATAACGAGATTTTTCAGTCACAGGCAATCCCGTTATCTGGACATCTCAAGTGGACTCGTAGCCTGCCGACGAGTAGGGCACATTTCCAGCATATTGTCATGTGTTGCACCCCCAAGTCACCTAATACAACTCTCTCAACCTGCGGAAGGATAACTGTATAGTCTGCAGGGCTGGTGACTGCTGGAACATCTTATTGCATCTTGTAGTAATTAGGCTTGTGATAACCCTAGTTAGTTAAAGTATCAAGCCGTACTCATTGCTTGGCCGTGATTGATGGATAGAGTCTAGTCTTGTCTAGACTATGCCAGTACATGGTTACTTCAGCACGTTACTTTTATGTTTTACTTTATCGATAATTGGTTAGAGACTAAGTTTTGTTCAGGTGAAGAGTTACAAACCCGGTCCTTATTTGGTTTACGGGTTGTAAGTTGGTTACCGGAACAGTTTTTTAGTTATCTTATCGTTTATCACCCTACTCTAATAACTCTTGTTTTCTTGTTATTATTTGTGTCTTGTGTTCTAACATGCTGGTTTTAGTTCTTAAGTGAAGCCTCCCTTGTGGCACTTGCTCTTTCTGGGGTCTGACCCAGCTGGTTTTGTATGGCCAGATTTCGGAGTAGCTCCCAAGGATCTTCCAGCCTTCCAGCCAGATGGTGAACACTAGACGCAATCCTGGCAACGAGTGGGTTTTATTTTGCTCTCCCACTCTATTGTAAATTATTCTTTTGAGGCGTCTAGCCGCCAAGCAAGTGTTAGCTCGTGTTGAAAGCTTACATTCCTGTCTGCCTAAGGGCTGTAACATGATTGACAAATCCTAGGGTTGATCATGTATGACTTTAACTCTTGCTAGTCTTCGCATTTTGTATGACTAGCTTCATGATCATCTGAATATGTAATGTATGGGACGTCTTACTTTGTATGTCTGATGATCTACCATCTTGTTACATTTACTTGCTTGCTTGAGATTGAGACACTAGGCTTGTTCTTGACCATAAGAGACTGTTGGCTTGTAGTTAAACCCTCATGCATCTAGACAGCCGTGACCGTATATCGAGGTGGGTTATACTTCAATGTACGTAGCTGGCTGTGTCTGTCCCCCGCTCTCCAGTATTCTGGTTCTGGGGCATGACAGACGGGGCGAGGTGAAGGAGCTCGCTGCCGGCGCGTGGGAAAGGAGGGGGCTGTCGAGGTGGACGGCGGCCATGGGGCTCGGCCAGGCGGAGGAGAAAGGGAGAGAGGGAAGGAAGTGGTGGTACTGGTGGCGGGCGACGACGATGATGATGGTGGCGCTGGAAGTGGTGATGGCGGTGGCACTGGTGGCTGAAGGGGGCGGCCATGGCGGTGGCACCGGTGCAGGAAGCCGAAGGTCGGGAAGGAGGGGAAAGAGAGAAGAACGAGAGGGAGGGGGAGGTGAGCTCGAGAAAAAGGGGAAAGAGGAGAGTGAGGGAAAGGAGAGCTGAGAGAGAGGGAAAGGAGAGCTGAGAGAGAGAGAGAGATGGAGGAAATTTTTTTTTTTGGGGGGGGGGGGGGGGGGGGTGTGCTGCTCTCCAGGAAGGGGAAAGAGGAGGGGGTGAGTGAGGAGAGAGGTGAGTTGAGTGAAGAGAGGGGGGGTTAGGTAGGGGGTGTCGGCTGAGGGGTGAGGGGGAGAGAGGTGAGTGTTAGGTTTAGATTTTTTTAGGGTGGGGAGGGGTAGTTTATAGGAAAATAAATGGTAAGGAATTACAAGGATAATAATAACAAGACCAAATCAAGATCCTCAATAATAACAAAATTTTAAAATCCTCAAAATACTGTCATGTAAATTTTCAAAATAGGGTGGTAACATAAGCTATGAGAGATAAATATTTATCAGGGTTAGCCTAGTGCACAGACGAGGTGGACGACCGCCTTGGGCCCCCAATTTTGGAAGATCCATAATTTTAAAATAAACTAGGCTTATCATAAAAATTAAAAATAAAACAAAGACCCCATCTAGAAACAACAAAAATGCCAGCGCTCCAATTTGAAAAAAATAATATGATAGCTTGATTGATGATTTTGATAGCTTAATTGATAATTTGGCTTGTAAAAATGCTAACAAAAATTATTTATGTAAGAAAAAGGACCCAAATTCTAGATTTTGTCCTAGGTCCCGTAAATCATATGATCGACCCTAATATTTATGTTATTTCACACATCATATTTTGCAGGTTGATTACCAGTATGATAGCAATGTACAAAGGGAGTTACATAAATAATGTTTAGTCTCACGGGTTATTTATACTAATTATTCTTACATTTTGGTTTTATAATACGAGATACTCTTACTTTTAAACTTACTATACTGACCATTCATATGTTTTATGTTTATAATTAGTTTGAAAATAGAGATATTTCGTGTTATAAATCCAAAACTTTAAAATAGTTAGTATAATAACCCTATAAACTATTATATGAAAATATAACAACGATTAAGGAAAGTAGATGAATAAAGAATACACTGAGAACAATCAATTGAGAATTGGGAAAAAAAAAACTAAAATTGTATTTGGTTCATCGAAACGAAATTACAAAAGAATTATGATTACCTTACCGATTTTGATACTCTAGAATATTAAATAGGTGTGTTATTAACACTCTTAAAATATAATCCATCTATCCTGCATTAAATTTGACATTAATCTGTGCATGCATGGACAGAGCAGTGCATAATGATATTTTAGGAGTGTCATTAATTTTAATGCAGAGACATATTTGAAATTTGAACTATAGAAAATTAAAGATGAGTGTAGAATAATATTATAGGAGTGCCAATAACGACATCATGTTAAATTACTAAAGACAAATTCTATTGGCACCCCAAGTTTTACTTGAGGGCAGCCCAATTTTTTTCAATATATTTACCAGTTTGCCATTCCAAATTTTTTTATTTCAGAGCAGTCCATATATTTGAATTTGGACTGCCAACCAATTTGTAGTCCTAACATAAAGTAGGACTGCCAACATTGTTACAGTCCAACTTTATGTTAGGACTGCCAACAAAGATGACAGTTCTAAAGGATTTGGATTGTCAAAAAAGTTGGCAGTCCTAAAGGGGGTTGGGCAGCCCAAAGTAAAATTGGAATTGTCCTGAATAAAAATTATACTAAATTGGATTGTCCTGAAATAAGGATTATCCTGAAATAAATGTGGAGTGTCTATAGAATTTGCCATACTAAATCATGAATATAACCAAAATTTTAAGTTAGCTACGAGGGCAAACTGGGGAAATTATGCAATTTTTAGAGACACAATCAAGTTTCAGAAGGATTCAACTGCCAGCCAGACTCTTTGCTGTCACACCACGGACACGGGGGATTGGCGTCTGACTCGGGAGCTAATTTACGCACCGCACCCGAAAATCCGGTAACCCCACCGTGGGTGACGCGACCACCCATCCCTCAAAATCTCGCGTCGAGTCAATGACACCAACATCTCATCTCCCGCACTATAAATGCTCCTCTCCCTCTCTTTCCATTTCCATCTCCAAATTCAAAAGCTCCAACAATTCCGGACCGGGTTTCCGAAAACACAGCCCCACCCCCATTCGATGGCGTTTCGGAAAACCCTAGCCGACCGCTTCCTCCACGTGGCCCGCACCTGGTCCGGGTCCCACCTCCGCTCCAACCCGGCCCGCAAGGCCCCTCCCGAGCCCAACATCCGCCGCAGCTTCGCCCAGTCCTCCTCCTCCTCCGCCGCCGCCGCCTCCGGAGGCCTCTCCTCCGCCGGCAACAGCCTCCTTCTCGACCGGATCCGGATCCTGAACCCGGACCGGATCCGCCTCGACGGGATCCTCAACCCGAACCCTAACCCGAACCCGAACCCTAACCGGATGTCGGCGGCGGAGGTGAGGAAGGTCCTGAGGGCGGCGCAGGTGGAGGCGGCGAGGGCCCGGCTGAGGGCCACCGGGAGGCACTGCGTCCCCTACGAGGACTTCCTCGGGATCTGCCGCGAGGTCTCGAGCAGCGAGCAGGGCTCGGAGATCGCGAGGTCGCTCGACGAGTCGGGGACCGTCGTTGTTCTTGGCAACCTCGTCTTCCTCCGTCCAGATCAGGTGACGTTTCCTTCGTTTTTTCCCCCTAAAAATTCTGTTTTTTTTTTGGGTGCTGTTTGGGGAATTTTGCATATAAATCCACTTTTTGATCTTCAAGTTTGCAACTTTAGGCCGTAAGAATGTGATTTTGCAGACAAGTCCACTTTTTGATCTTGAAGTTTGCAACTTTAGGCGGTGTAATGTTGTTCTTGGGGGAGAAATTGGGGAGTTACTTTGTGAGGTTGAAACTTTGCACATCGGCTGAGAGTTGCAAACGGATGAGAAGAAGGGTTTTTCTTTTCTTGCAAAGGCAATTTTGCATTAAAGTACCTACAGCTTTCACGCTATTTATTAGGTTGTGCTATCCTGTATTGTGTAGTATCAACTTTTTAGCGTTAGCAGTTTAGGACAATTTAGGGCTAATAAAGGATAATTTTGCATCGAAACTAATGAAGAAACAAAATGTGTTGGTTCACGGAATCATCGGGTTGGGAAAGGAAAGTGATTACTTTCCTATGTTTGGGTGCCAAAGGAATTGAGGAGGAAAGGAAAATAATTCCCAATGGAAGGGAAATTAGGGGGGAAAGTGATTCCATCCATCCAAGCAAGAAATCACTTTTCCACATTGAAGTATTCACTTTCCTTTCCAAATTCCTTGGCATTTCCAAACATCGGAAAGAAAAATCAATGGGAATTCTAATTTCCCAAAGGAAAGGAAATCCCAAGGATTTGATTTCCTTTCCCTTCCATTCCGCGAACCAAACGAGGCCTAAGGGTTAGCAACATGCAAATGGATGTAATTTTAAGGTTTTTAAAATGCAATTATTCATGAATAGATAGGTTTTTGCAGTAGAATTTCTTCTGAGATCTGATGGTGTTTTCATCGGGGTGTGTGTGTGTCTTCTTTACAGGGATTAAAGTAACGAAGGGTTATGGTAAACTCGGATCGGAGAACATGACAATCACCAAGACCTTCTTTTTCCTATAAGTACTCTAAAACAAGAAAGAAAGGATTGGTCAAGAATGTAAAGATTTAGTCAACATGAGTTTCAGAATCTAGTATGGATTTACATTTTAGAGTCCAAATGATTGTCGTTCTGGCATAATATCCGATTTTTGGACTATCATTTCGATTTGGATTATGAAATCCAGTCAAGGTTGGATTCTGAAATCCATATTGACACTAGCCGGCTCCTATTCCAGACTATTGTTGCTTGATATATTAAGCACGTCATATTAGTCAATATAATTATACATGAAACAAAATTAGTATAAACTTCTTAACCATTTTACAAGCTTATGACCAGGAAGACAAGAAAAAAAGAGAGACTCTTTCTGCATATTGTTTGAAGCCAGATTATGTTTATAGTTTTTTACCTTTTTTTTAGATTTGGGAGTTTATAGAATTTGACTCTTGGATTATGTTGTGTCATTTGTCCCATAGAAAATCTTGTCATTTACAACTTAATTTATTGCGATGTTGGTATAGGGAATTCTTGGTTAGACGAGCACTGATTGCATAACCTAGGTTTGTCTACCAACTAGTTGGCATTCTAGACTGTCATGCCCTTAGTTTCTTCAACCAGAAATGTCATTTGATGTAGCCTTCTTGATTGAAGTTTGTGCTCTACAGACAGCCCATGTTGTCGGGGAATCCTTTCCTTCATTATATTGTGAAAAATAATATATATTGAGTAAGAGGGCCTCGTACAAGTACACGGTTGCAACATGTCTACATGGTAATTGCCTATGGTCTGTTGTTCAGCCATGTGAGCTATTCTTTTTCTGATGCTAAACGGTGGGACAAATATTCTGCAGGTGCACTTGATTAAGAATATTCTTATTCTTGCATGTGTTAAATAGTTGGTAGTCACACAATTAAAGGCACTAACGATTCCAAGACCTAGGTTGCAAAACCTAGGTTACCAACTAGTTGGTATTCTAGACTGTCATGCCCTTAGTTTCTTCAACCAGAAATGTCATTTGATGTAAGCCTTCTTGATTGAAGTTTGTGCTCTATAGACAGCCCGTGTTGTCGGGGAATCCTTTCCTTGATTATATTGTGAAAAATAATATATATTGAGTAAGATGACCTCGTACAAGTACAAGGTTGCAACATGTCTACATGATAATTGTCTATTGTCTGTTGTTCAGCCATGTGATTTATTCTTTTTCTGATGCTAAACGGTGGGACAAATATTCTGCTGTTGCACTTGATTAAGAATATTCTTATTCTTGCATGTGTTAAATAGTTGGTAGTCATTCACACAATTAGAGGCACTAATGATTCCAAGATTAGATTAAGTTCTTTGTTGTAAAATTCTAACTCCGCAAGAGGACCTGAATATAAACAGTTAGTGTGTTCAGGATTTTACTTTCAGGAGGATGGACCTTTAGGGCAGTCATATTACAATCAATGGAATTTTGTGGAATTCATTTTAACAATTATATGGAAGTAGTTTTCATGGTCGTAGAGTAATTTCGTAGCTCTGACTTGCTTGTGCCATGTTGTACTATAGTTTTATTTCAGTTTATGACATTCTTAGTAAGGCAGGAATAGAAAATGGCAATTTTCAGTTTATTTCAGTCACAAACTAGGTTGTCAACTCGTGTATTGCGTATTATATCGTTTATCCTTTGATACGTTAACTCTAGGCGTTTAGATTTATACTTCTAAATCCATATAGGAACGTGAATTAATATAATTTTCTCGTAATTTGTTTTACTAATTTCATCCATCTTTATAGGTCTATCTAGTTCTATTTATGCATCACATAGGTCTATCTAGTTCTATTTATGCATCACATAGGTCTATCTAGTTCTATTTATGCATCACATAGGTCTATCTAGTTCTATTTATGCATCACATCACATGACTCAAGAAAAAGAAGAAGGATACTATCTATCAGCCTATATGTTTGTATCGGATCCATTGATACGTAACGAAATGGTAGTATATCGTGTCGTATTGTAAGTTATCGTGTATCGTAAGATACTAAGAACATAGGTCAGATGTCCACATATATGTTTATAAACATCTAACCAGTTTTGTAAATTTCAAGAATGTATAATTGTATAATACTTGTTTCATTATTTAACAACAACTATCAAAACAGAGCAGCAGCAACAACAACAACAACAAAGCCTTTATCCCAAATTTATTACAACAAACCTTTATCCCAAATTTTTGCTGTTGCCTATATCAATCATTTTCTTCCATTCACCTCTATTTAAGGACAATTTGTTTCATTATTTGGATGAATGTTGTTTTATATGTTATTTTTGTCACTCGCATTCTTATGTTTATTTTATGTGTCTTAATATTCAGACATGACAGTTCTGCATCCTTCAAGGATTTCTGGTTAGAGTTGATTAAGCACCTATAGTTGTAGTTATTTATAAAACTAAGATGGTTCTGTATCTTGTACTTATCCGCTAAGCACAACTACAGTATCTTCTGAGAGTTACTTGTGACCGTATCTTGTAAGATTGTACATTAGGATTTTTCTTTGATTGATGTGGCGATATCGATTTTTGCCCAGCTTTTAGATTTATGCAAGTGTATGCTCAATGTAGGAGTTTTTTTTTATTTATTCATTGCATGCCTGCTATTTTGATCTGGTTTATATATAGTTGGCCTACATCACCAGCAACCTTTACGATATTTAGCTCATGAATCAGGACTTATGTTTTCTGAATCTTAATAGTTGGAGAATTGGCATTTACACATCTAGATGATATGATCTGTTCCATAGCATTCCATATTGTTTTATCCCATTTTGAACTCAAAATTTTACATCAAACACCTGTAACTACTATTTTGCTACCATAATTTTATGTGGTATTATATATTATCTCAGTGCTTTGAACTACTTTTCTCCCGAGAGACCAAGTAGCCAAATTGCTTTTGTTTTCTGCAATCTCACAGATAGCTAAAGTAATCCAGAGCGTCATCCCGCTATCGTTGCCCCAACAACAAGACGATGGTCGAGAGGAGGAGTTGAGAGAGATGGAGGAGAAGAAAGCGGTGATAGACAAACAAGCAGAGGCGGGGGTCAGGAGGGAGCTGTGGGGCGGCCTGGGGTTCCTGGTGGTGCAGACGGTCGGATTCATGAGGCTGACCTTCTGGGAGCTCTCGTGGGACGTGATGGAGCCCATCTGCTTCTACGTGACGTCTATCTACTTCATGGCGGGCTACAGCTTCTTCCTGAGAACGTCCATAGAGCCCTCCTTCGAGGGCTTCTTCCAGAGCCGGTTTGCAGCGAAGCAGAAGCGTCTCATGAAGGCCTACGATTTTGATCTCAGCAGGTTCAACCAGCTCAAGAGTGCTTGCGTTGCCCCGTCTTCTTCTTCGCCTCTCCATGAGATTGCTTCTTCTTCTTCTTCTTCGCATTGTGATTGTTGCAGGAGAGACGTTCAGTTCTGTACTGCACACTAAGTGACTATTTTTGCAGGAAGTTACTTAGTAAGTAACAATCAGAAATGTTACTCGATTATATGAATTTTAAAAAAAATATATTGAAAGAAAGATCGAAGGCCTAAGATCGAAGGCCTAGTGTTCTTCAAGTTGAGTATTTGATTTTGGTCGTGTCAGACGCACAGGTACCAAGCTCACTGATTTGCATAGGTACCAAGTAAGGCATCCAGGCTTTTGTGGTGTTAGATGTTCTTCAGGAATGGATGGATGCACAGGAAGCTTGATAGTTCTGGTCCAGTAAGCTCCAGATGTCCAACTGTTCAGGTTTTCGTGTCTGTCGGCTTGAATCCAGGAGTCCGACACGTAATGGAGATTGTATCAGCTCGAGCTTGCAGCAGAACCTTCTGTCGTACACCTGGATGCACGAAATGTTGGCTAACCACGACCTTGGCCCACATGTCGGTGAGCGCCATGTCCAGCTGCAAAACCTGATTCCAGAACTGCAATGATCAAAGCTATGGCAACCATGATATCTTGATACAGTCACTGATACGATAATATCGGCCAAGACCACTCTCCAGCCAATGTTGTAGAAGAGGAAGACCTCAACAGAGGTATTGCTGTTGATAATGTAACATGCTCAAGTGTTGTAATATGCTCAACTGTAAGGATTCATGGATGATGTAGACCATCTTTTTCGATATAATTTGATTTGGCTTTCGCTTCTAAGATGGGTTTCCTAGCATAATTGTTGAACTTGTGCAATGTAAACTTATCCCTAAAATACCTTCTTCTACTGTACAGTATCGACGACTTGAACGAAAACAAAACTCTTATCCCAAATTTTTGCGGGTCGACTCCTTAGAACTATTCACCTTCGTCTTTCTCTTCTACCTCATCTTCACCTTCGTCTACTTAAGGTTCCCCTAAAGTAGAACAAGCTTCGTCAAATTAAGTGTTGGGGTTTTGGTTTTTCCTTTAGAAAGCTTTAGCCCCACATCGGAAAAAACAAAGAGATTGTATCTCTATATATTAGCTTTGCTATTATTGGAGATGCACATGTGTTGTGGAGGTGCACATGGGTTTGCCATGTGGGGTTATTTTTCTAATGGAAAAAAAGGCTAAAATCAACAATTAAAGCATTCATGCTTTTTGCTCTTGGAAAATTTATTTCCATAGGAGCTAAGCCCCGTAGGGGCTTAGCGACTCAGACTCGGGCTCGGGTTCGGACTCGGGCTCGGGCTCAAGGGCTCATGAGGCGTAATGTGGCGTTTTGTTGGCGCACTTTGCAGTACGCAGTCCAGTGCGTGCAGTGTGCGCAGCGTGCGTAGCGTACGTAGCGTACATAGAGTGCGCAGTGTACGCAGCGTACGCAGTGTGCGTAGAGTGCGTAGTGTGCGCAGGTTGCGTAAAATGGCTGTGTGCGTAAAGTGCAAATTACGCTGGTTACGCGAGTGGCACAACTTGCAGCAGAACGTGTCTTTGCATGTTCTGAGCGGTTGCTCCATGTTCGGGGTGGTTACTACCACGTCCCTAACATTGTGCTAACCGGGCAGTTGCTGCTGGGGCTTATATAAGGCCTCCTCCTTCTCTCTCACAGGTTAGTACAAAGACACAAGTAGTAGACATAAAGTTTACAAGTACTTAGAAGCTGTGAGAGAGAAGAGAGGTTTTGTACCAGCATTGAGTTTTGTATTGGAGTTCGTGTTCATCCGAGGAGTCATAAGAGCAAGAGTGTTCCAAGTTCTTCGACGAACTTGCTGGTTCCTGGAAGCTATTCGTGTGGGGCGAATAAAGCTTTGAGCAACGGTGATCATTCACCCCAGCAGGAGTTTTTCCATCTTTCGCCTGTCACCTTCTTTGTTGGTATTATCAGGATTCTATTAGCGCACCTTCGGTGAAGTGTTTGCGTTGATATTATCAGAATTCTATTGGCGCACCTTCTGTGAAGTGTAGCACTAGTGGAATTTCTATTACGTACCTTCTGTGAAGTGTTACGTTCTGTGCACCTTCTGTGAAGTGTAGCACTAGTTAAAATTTCTCTTACGTACCTTCTGTGAAGTGTTACGTAATAACGATTGTTTGTACAATTGTTACGATATTTCAGTTTTTTATCGAAAAATTGTGCCCCAGCAATAACAATCTCAAAGCTTTATTGCTACGATGGAAAACGTTAATGTTTCACTCTTCAATTCTGACTTTTGTAAGTTAAAAAAGTTTGATGGAGAATATTACCAAGTCTGGAAGAGGAAGGTATATCTCACCCTTCAACTCAAAGACGTAGATCACGTGCTTCTGGAGGAAGAACCTACTATTCCAGATGTTGGGTCTGCTGCCGCAATCACCGCGACTTCTAAACTTCAAGCAAAATAGAGAAGGAAAAATAGCATTTGCAGGCTGCTTATCCTGAATGCTACGGAAGATTCCCTTGCAGAATCCTATTCTAAGAAGAATATCGCTAGAGACATATGGGAGTCTCTAGAAAAACTCTACGAAGAAGACAAGAACCGCAGTAAAATATTTGTGGTTGAAAAATATCACAAGTGGTTTTTTGAGGACGAAAAGTCTATGCTGTCGCAGGTGAAGGAGTTCCTGAAACTGCGACAGAAGCTGGAAGACGAGGCGATGCCCCTCCCCGACAAGTTTGTTGTTGGAGGGATTGTCTCAAAGCTCCCCGCTGGGTGGAGCAAGTTCTATGCAAACATGCATAGGAAGAAGCTTGAGATAAGCCTTGAAGATCTCTTGCAGGAAATCTATGTTGAGGACCAGATGCGGGCTCAACTGAAGGTGGACACACTGTCCAAGCAATTGGCTAACGCCAATCTGGTTCAAACCAAGGAACCAAGGGGAAAGCAGGCGACTTTCCACAGCAAGAAGAAGGACCCTGACAATCTGAAAGTCAAGGGAACTTCTTTCAAGAAAAAGAAGCCAAAGTCTCAGATGCCTTGCTTCAAGTATGGCAAGAAGGGCCACTTTAAGAATGAGTGCAAAGCAAAGACCAAGCAATCAGAGCAAGGAGAGCCTAGTAAGGTATCTATGATTACTGACATTGTTGCTATGATTGCGCAGGTTGATGCGGTAAGGACTGACTCCGACTGGTGGGTAGACACTGGAGCCTCCTGCCATGTCTGCTCCAGTAAGGAGTGGTTCACCACCTACATACCTACTTCTGAAGTGGTTATGATGGCGAACCAAGCACAAGCTGAAGTGCTCGGGATTGGGACGGTGGTATTGAAGCCGACTTCTGGCAAGTCTCTGACGCTTCAAGGCGTGAAGCACGTACCTGTTATCGCCAAGAACATGATCTCAGGAGGCCTACTCTGCAATGCAGGCCTCAGGATGGACATCAATGCTGGCCAGATGGTGATGTCTATCAAGGAAACATATTTCGGGAAAGCTTTTTATACCGAAGGAATGTTCAAGATTCAGCTTGTAAATTAGTCCAATGTAATTAATGTAATTAATGAAGTCACTCCTTCTGCTTATACTCTTGAGTTGTGGCATAATAGGCTAGGACATGTTCATTGTAAATGAATAAACAAAATGTCTTGTCTGAGACTTATCTTCAAATGTGGGGGTAAGGTAGAGAAATGTGAAGTTTGTGCTCAAATGAAGATCACAAGAAAACCCTTTCCTCTGGTTAATCGAAGTACAGATCTTCTGGAGCTAGTACACTCAGATATCTGTGACTTCAAACAGTCTACAAAGGCCGGGATGAAGTATTTTATAACCTTCATCGATGACTTCTCAAAGTATGTGTTCGTATATTTGCTGAAGGCTAAAGACGAAGCATTCGAGAAGTTCAAGGAGTTCAGAGCTGAAGCTGAGCGGCAGACTAGACAACAACTCAAAAAAATAAGAAGTGATCGAGGTGGGGAGTACAGGTCTCATGAATTTGCATCGTTCTGCAAAGAACATAGAATTGTTAATGAGACTACAGCTCCGTACTCTCCTCAATCAAACGGAGTAGCAGAGAGGAAGAACAGAACATTAACAGAAATGATTAACTCAATGTTATTGACTGCTTGCCTTCCTAAGTGCTACTGGGGTGAAGCTGCATTGACAGCCACTTTTATTCTAAATAGAGTGCCTCATGCAACTTCAGACGTTACTCCTCATGAACTCTGGTTCAAGGTCAGACCTAACTTGAATGTCATTCGAGTGTGGGGGTATCTGGCATATGTCAAGCTTCCAGATCTAAAGATTCAGAAGCATGGGACAAGGACTACTAAGACGATCTTCTTGGGGTATGCCGAGAAGAGTGATGCTCGGAGATTTCTTGATATTGAGTCAAATTATATCATTGAATCTCACGATGCAGAATATTTTGAAGACAAATTTGCAAGGCACAAGAATATTGTTCTTGCGGATGTACCAGAGAACAATGAGGGTGCACAACAAACTGAAGTCTTCAATGAAGATGTGGTCCAAGAAGATGTTGTTGAAACAACAATTGAACCAAAACAAGCTTAGCCGTCAGCTAAGCGTGTGAGAAGGCCGAAGGACTTTGGAAGTGACTTTGTCACCTATCATGTGGAAGCAGATCCGCTTACATATGATGAGGCGATGAAGACTAGAGACGCAGTTTTCTAGAAGGAGGCGATTGACAATGAAGTTGATTCCATCACCTCAAATAACACTTGGGTGTTGGTTGATCTTCCTGAAGGAGCGAAATCCATCGGATGCAAATGGATCTTCAAGAAGAAGATGAAAGCAGACGGAACTATTGACAAGTTCAAGGCTAGGTTGGTAGCCAAGGAGTTTTCTCAGAAGCAGGGGATTGACTATTTTGACACATATGTTCTAGTAGCCCGGATGACCACCATCAGAATGTTGATTGCTCTCGCAGCAATACATAAGATGGTGATACATCAGATGGATGTCAAAACGGCTTTCCTAAATGGCGAGCTGACCGAAGAGATTTACATGCAACAGCCAGAGGGATTTGTCGTCAAGGGTCTTGAAGACAAAGTTTGCAAGTTGGTAAAATCTTTGTACGGTCTTAAACAGGCTCCCAAGATGTGGCATGAGAAATTTGACAAAGTTATAAGGTCAAATATGGCAACATGGTCAGCGAGACGGACAAGTGTGTTTACACGAAGTTCGCTGATGGAAGAGGTGTGATCATTTATCTGTACGTGGACGACATGCTTATCCTAGGTACGGATATGAGCTGTGTCACGGAGACAAAGAGGTTCATCTCGAGCAAGTTCAGTATGAAGGACTTGGGGAAAACTGATGTGATATTAGGGATCAAGATCATCCGGACAAACACTGGACTAGCGTTGTCACAATCTCATTATATTGAGAAAATGATCACTCGTTATGGGTATCGGGATCTTCCAGGGATCGATACGCCGTACAGGTGTGATGTGAAGCTTAAACCTAATTCAGGGAAAAGCGTCAGGCAGCTGGAGTATGCTAGCATAATCGGAAGTTTGTTGTATGATACTAATGCCACAAGGCCTGACATAGCTTTCGCCGTGGGAATGCTGAGTCGTTTCACGAGCAACCCTGGTGTTGAACACTGGAAGGCTGTGAAACGGGTTATGAGATATCTCAAGAAGACTCAGACATATGCACTGTACTACAGCGGAGATCCGCAGGTAGTGGAAGGCTTCAGTGATGCCAGCTGGTGCTCAGATTTGGAGAGCGAGAGGTCCACAGGTGGATATATTTTCACAATGGGTGGAGCTGCTATATCGTGGAAATCGAAGAAACAGACTATGCTCTCGCGGTCATCCATGGAATCTGAGTTCTTTGCACTTGATATCGCAGCCGAGGAAGCAGAATGGCTTCGAGAGCTCATGTATGATCTTCCAATGGTTGGGGCACAAATACCGGCAATACCGATATACTGCGACAACCAGGCGACTGCGGCGGTGGCATCAAATGATCTTTTCAACGAAAAGAAGAGGACTGTGCGGTTAAAGTACATGGCAGTACACGATCTTATTAAGAGAGGTATAATTGTAGTGATTGATGTTCGGAGTTAGGAAAATCTGGCGGATCCGTTCACCAAGGGCCTCAAGCGCCAGCTGGTCGATGACTCAGCATGTAAAATGGGCTTGAAGGCATTCTGATATTAGTTATTGTATTCCTACCATAAAGTTTTATGCTATTAGTTCAAAGATTTATCTACTAGGCATCTAGTTTTTGGTTCAAGGGAGGACCATTAACTGGAAGAATATCAGGAACGGTGGGTACATGTTCTATTGGGCATGGAGAGGTTACAGACCCACAACCACTGTTGTCTACTGTTGTTTTCTGCGGAAAACGGTTCCTGTGGGAAGGTTGGCTTAATTGCCTTAATGAGTTCTCAGGCAGAGTGAATGCCTGGTGTACTTTACAGGAAGCACGGTAGTGCAGCATTACAAGGAGTGAAACTCCATGCTACAGTGGGGTGACTCCACAATGAGGTTCCTATATGTGGGGTGCTGTCCAGGAATAGGATAAAGCCTCGGCTTAGCAGGCCAAGTCACAGCGGCGTAGCACCGCAAATAGGCAGTTAGCCTAATGCTGTATGTTAAAAATAAAGAGGGGTGTAGTCAGCACTACAAAGAGGAGGAGTTCCTCATGTTACAGTGGCACGGCACCACGATGAGGTACCCGGTTAGGGATAAAGCCTCGGCTTTGCAAGCTATGTCGTTGCGACGTAACACCGCAAGGGAGCCTAAGGCTTCATGCTGGGTAGTTTGGCACTACAAAGAGGCAGTTGCCTCATGCTACAGTAGTATGACACTACGATGAGATTCCCGGTACGGGGTAAGGCTTCGGCTTTAAGCCATGTTATAGCGGCGTAGCACCGCAAGGGAAGCGTAAAGCGCTTCATGCCATGTCTCTTTATAATAAACTCACCTATAGTGCATGGACAGAGATTTCAGGCCGTCTCTTGAGGGTAAACTTGTAGACGCCCAAAAGTATACACTGAAACCAGGCTGGCACAGGGCCTTTAATGTGTAGCCAGAAGCACATGTAACTACATTATGTGAGTGAAAAAAATTTCAGCTATGATGCAGAATTCAAGGCTTAGTCCATTCTTGTATTATAGAATAATTTTTGATCCATGCGGGAAGATTCAAGTCGTCAACGACATCTCAACTAATGCATGATGGACAGTTACTGTGGGGAACACTTATACCCATATATAGAGATATGAGGGGAATTGTTGGAGTTTTGGTTTTTCCTTTAGAAAGCTTTAGTCTCACATCGGAAAAAATAAAGAGATTGTATCTCTATATATTAGCTTTGCTATTATTGGAGATGCACATGTGTTGTGGAGGTGCACATGGGTTTGCCATGTGGGGTTATTTTTCTAATGAAAAAAAAGGCTAAAATCAACAATTAAAGCATTCATGCTTTTTGCTCTTGGGAAATTTATTTCCATAGGAGCTAAGCTCCGTAGGGGCTTAGCGACTCGGACTCGGACTCGGGCTCGGGCTCGGACTCAGGCTCAAGGGCTCATGAGGCGTAATGTGGCATTTTGTTGGCGCACTTTGCACTTATCACGTCAGCATCGTCGCTAGGCGCATAGTGCGCTTAAGTTGTGCTCGTTGTACGAGCCACTTGCGCGACCATGTTACACGGCCCGTTACGCGAGCCCAGTTACGCTGGCCCAGTTATGCAGCCCAGTGCGTGCAGTGTACGCAGCGTGCATAGCGTTCGTAGAGTGTACAGTGTACGCAGCGTATGCAGTGTGCATAGAGTGCGTAGTGTGCGCAGGTTGCGTAAAATGGCTGTGTGCGTAAAGTGCAAATTACGCTGGTTACGCGAGTGGCACAACTTGCAGCAGAACATGTCTTTGCATGTTCTGAGCGGTTGCTCCATGTTTGGGGTGGTTACTACCACGTCCCTAACATTGTGCTAACCGGGCAGTTGTTGCTGGGGCTTATATAAGGCCTCCTCCTTCTCTCTCATAGGTTAGTACAGAGACACAAGTAGTAGACATAAAGTTTACAAGTGCTTAGAAGCTGTGAGAGAAAAGAGAGGTTTTGTACCAGCGTTGAGTTTTGTATTGGGGTTCGTGTTCATCCGAGGAGTCATAAGAGCAAGAGTGTTCCAAGTTCTCCGACGAAGTTGCTGGTTCCTGGAAGCTATTCGTGTGGGGGCGAATAAAGCTTTGAGCAACGATGATCATTCACCCCAGCAGGAGTTTTTCCATCTTTCGCCTGTCACCTTCTTTGTTGGTATTATCAGGATTCTATTAGCGCACCTTCGGTGAAGTTTTTGCGTTGATATTATCAGAATTCTATTAGCGCACCTTCTGTGAAGTGTAGCACTAGTGGAATTTCTATTACGTACCTTATGTGAAGTGTTACGTTCTGTGCACCTTCTGTGAAGTGTAGCACTAGTTAAAATTTCTCTTACGTACCTTCTGTGAAGTGTTACGTAATAACGATTGTTTGTACAAATGTTACGATATTTCAGTTTTCCATCGAAAAATTGTGCCCCAAAAATAACATTAAGTTTATGTTATAGACTTGTCACCCCCACAAAGTAGAATGTTTAGCTCCGCCATCAGAGAAACACACTAAAGACTAAAGACTAACCAAGAACCACGAGTACAATACACTACGTTACTCGCGGGGGGACATGTCACACACCACCCTTTAAACATGGGGTCCACACCCAATTTTTTTTTCTTACTCCAATCCGCGTCCGGCACGTGGCCGCAGGCCAATTTTGCGGACTAATACGGAGGTTCAAATAGCACTGCTGTATTATATATACTCATTTATTGTTGCAACTACAATGGTATGGTGTAGAGATACTTCGTTAGAGGGGTTGTATCATGTGCTATTGGATACACATGGGCACACCCATATACATAGTAATAAATTCAAGGAATACAAACATAATAGTAAAAAATAACACCAACAAAGCCTTTATTTCCAAAATTTAGAGTATGCTTTTTGAATCGTTTTCTTACATTCCACTATGCTGAGGGTCATATCCTTTGTTACACTAACAAAAAAATATCCTTCTTTAAAATTTCGATCCATAAAAAAAACATAAGCCAAAAAGAAACTAATATAACATTTTTTGTCTTCTTTAATCTGGAGAAATTAACTACGTGGTATTGATGAGCCTTAACTGTCACGACCTGCACCCAGTGTAAGGGTACAAGTGCGTAACCACGCCCAGCCTATGCCGCAGAATCGGCTGTAGAACGCTGTTCTAGGTCACTATCTAAACCAACTCACACAATTGTATAATGTACTTGCCTTAAAACTCAACTCCGAACGGAGGGCAAGTACATAAATAATATAACTCAATCACAGTCTAAGCACGATAGGATGTCACAGAATTCTATAACTAAAAGAAAACAATAAAAACTACTAAAGATAATAACTCAAAACAACTCAAAATAAGACAACTCTCAAATTATTACAACTCAAGTTCCAGTAAAGAAATCTAAACAGTCTACTAAACTAGTCTCCCGATCACTCCTGAGAGTCGGGGCCAAAGGTAGCTAATCCCTCTCCAGATCCATAGTGAGTAGGACAAACATCCTCAGGGCTAACATCTGTAATATTTCAACAGGTTCAGTCAGGAGAGGAACGAATACATCTCATCAAGTAAATCCAAGTAAATGATGAAAACCATAAAACAATTATAGACAATTTTATTAATGAAGCATAGAAATTCGAGACAATTTAAGATGTAAAGCTATAGTAAAAGAACAAGGAAAGTAAAAGCTGTGAAACAGAATATCATTTCAATGAAGACTGTAAATAAAGCTAGCTGAACTAGAATAATGTGATATGAGTCCAGTGGTACAATGTATGTCAAGTGTGATTCCATTCAATGATCCAAGTAGGGTGATTCTTGTAATGGTTCTTGTGATGATTCTAGTAAAGATTCTTGTGGTGATTCTAGTAAAAATTCTAGACAATACTCACAGTGTGTTTTAAAATACTGAGATCGACATGTAAACGGCTAGGGGTAATCCAGCACACCACACACTGGCCAAGTGTGGGATAGCTGTCGTTCTTGTATAATTTACAGGGAGGTGGTTCTTGTATTTAGGAATGTTTACATGTCTACTCAAGTATTTTCCCGCCCGAGAAATATGAATGAATCTATAACACGACACGTAAATCGAGAATAAATCTAGCCAGAATATGAAGGTGCTTGTTGGTGATTCTTGTAATAGAGGATAGACAAGTAAGGTATGTGTGTCATATACATGGATTCTAGAAAAATATCAATTCGTGTTTGTAACCGAGAATCAAATAGAATTGACTAAAACTGAAATATAGAATTCGAAAAGTAAATGAAAGAACTTTCAGAGAATGTACTCGCCTGGCAAATCGAACTGCTGATGATGAGGTGTAGCTAAACCGGGGCAATATAAACCTTTTTAAAGTATACACATGTCACAACCAAGTCCACAATATCAAAAAAATAGCTACAATGCAAGACTACATGCTTCTAGGTCAATTTTGGTCAAAGTCAACCCTCGGTCAACTCTAGTCAAACCTGATCAACGCTGGTCAAACCTGGGTCAACTAGTCCGTCTACTAATTCTTAGGTCATACACAAAATTCTAGGTCATTTGGAATTCGTTTGAGTTGAATTGGATCAAGTTTGACCCAAAGTTGACTTTTGTCAATTTGGTCAACTTGTCGGCCAATTCGACTAAACTAGGCTCCTAACGACGAACCTAATCTGTCCAAACACTTTCTATAGTCATAACACAAGCATTTATTATATTACCTATATTTATACATTCATCACAATTAATATAGATACATATATATACATACAAATATATATATATATATATATATATATATATATATATATATATATATATATATATATATATATATATATATATATATTCTTTTTCTTTTTATTTTTTTTTAAAAAAACCAAAGCCGGTGGACGACTCCACCCGGCCTTGGCCCAGAGGCCGTAGTCATCGCCACCCAGCCACCTCCGTGGGAGGGAGGGCTCGAACCCGGCCCTCACCCCCAATGCACGGTGGTGTTACCAGTACACCACGACTCGATGTGCCAAATATATATATATATATATATATAAATTAGGAAAGGAAATATGATTTGTGAGTGAAAAGTGATGTTGGGGCTGCTGGTTAAGGGCCTAAAATCTGAGAACAAAAGTGATATGAACATACAAGAGTAATCTAGGCATAATATATTACAATCTATAGCAAAACATATATATATATATATATATATATATATATATATATATATATATATATATATATATATATATATATATATATATATATATAGGCATATATCCATTCATAGGTATATATCCAATATGAAAGCCAACAAGGTCGTACTCGAACCTGGAGTAAGTTCCCAGGTCTGAAATCAGAGTCTCGACCCTCACAAATACTCATTTCGAAATTAGGCATTTTAAAGGATTATATCTATATATATACAAAATATATATCTATATACATTAATAGGTAAAATACCATATATGCCTAAAAATAGGTAGAAAATATGAATCAACCCCGAGAGTTGATTCCCACAAGTCCCAAACAGTGACTAAGTACCAAATAATCAGAAATTATAGCCATTAAACTCAAAAAACAAAATATCATATAAATCTCCAAAATCCAATTCAACAAAAAAATCCGATTATACTTGAAAAAGGAAAACAAATAGGTAATAATTCTGCGGATCACTTCCCGCAAGTCCAAAATATCATATATAAGTTAACAAGTCAGAAAATATCGATTAAAAGTTGAAGAATCAAAATATCACATTTCCATTCAAAATATTGAACCCGAAAAACCCAATTTTGACAAAACGACCCAAATCACAAAATACTCCAAACCAACTCACGAAACTTAGCTGTTTTCCATAAATAAATTCCTTTATTTATTGTGTATCTGGGAAAATTATAACTGTGGGAATCTGATCTAGAAGACGATCACTTTATCCCTTGGACTATGCGAAGAAGAAAAGCTCTCAAAATTTTGACAGTAGATAACTATGTATCTCTCCAATGAATGAGAAAAAGAACTCTATTTATAGAGTCAAAAATAATAACTGAAAAGATAACTGTCTTCACAGCCTGTGCTTAGTTGAAAATCACGCAGGATTTAACATACGCAATGTTGTGAGCAGTTACTGGACGTAGCCTGTAACTGTTGGACACATGGCAATCATGCATGAGTCGTGTGCAAGTTACAGGACACGCAGGCGAGAGATCAGTGGCATGGCTGCCACGTACTCCAATTTGATGAAATCCACGCAGACTTGTTGAAGACGAAATCCACGCAGACTCGGGGTAGAAAGCTTCAAAATCCACGCAAACTTGGGACAAGAAGCTTCAGAATCCACGCAGACTTGGTGAAAACGAAATCCACGCAGTCTCGGGGTAGAAAGCTTCAAAATCCACGCAAACTTGGGACAAGAAGCTTCAGAATCCATGCAGACTTGATGAAGAAAACTTCAGAATCCACGCAGACTTGAGGAAGAAAACTTCAGAATCCACGCAGATTTGAGTGAAAACTCAAAATACACGCAGACTTGGATAGAACTGCCAGCTGTCTTGATTCAGCATGCCTCGACTGACACAAAACCTCTGGCAGTGATTGCTTTTGTCAGTCACATTAAATGACAAGAAGCTCTTTTGGTACGCCAACTTGACGAAGGTTGAGTCTTGCTGAAGAAGATTTCGAAAATCACGCAATAGACGGCTGTGATCTCTCGAATTCTGTGCATACGTGGCATACGAAGAGACATCCTTCGACTATTGTGCTGTCAGTCATAATTACTCTCTGACAAATGATGAGCTGTCTCCCCAGCGTGATTTGTAAATATTGTCCTGATCAACTGAGCGTGACTTTTGACTCTGTCCTGATCAACTCAGCGTGACTGTCATTTTTAAAGGCCTACAAGACCCCCTTCAAAGTTTTCAAAAAATTGAAAAGACTTCAAAATTTTCGAAATACTTTGAAAATAAGATGATAAAATGAAATCAGTCACGCTGAGATGACTTTAAAGAGATATTTATTCCTGAATGATTGGACTGTTGGGATTCTGTGCAGTTAAGATCCCGTATCAATCTCCTAAATCGAGACAAATCATGATGGGCCATTTGGAATTCTTCATAAGCCTATAAATAAGCCATAGATTACTTCTTTCTTTCTTTACTTGCATTTGAAAGAGAGAACTCACAGAAGAGAACTTCAACTTCTCCGACGAACTCCTTCCTCTCCGACTTCTTCTTCTACTTTTTTAGCAGCAATGGCTCCCAAAAAAGCTGATACTCAGGCCAAGGGGAAAGCCCCTGCGACTTCGTCGCGTACCACAACTGATAGACTTCCTCGACAAGAAGTCCCGCAAGCTCCTATGCATCGTAAGTGATGGGAGAACACGAACTGTCGAAGACGATGAAGATGAACTCCACATAGAATTTTTTATGATCTTATGATATTAAACTTCAAAAATATATCCTCCCTCCTTAGGGCAAAGGATATTTAATAAAGTATGCCCCCTCTTTAGGGTCGGCCATACTTCACATCTTCGTGTTTACGAAGCTCTGTGTTTCACGCAAAGGAGTATGGTTCTCATGATTCTACGTGACTTTTCACGTTGGCAGAAATGTCCATGTTGAAATAGTCACGCAGCTTTCAGGATGACGCTGCGTGATTTTTCACATGTTGACGGAGATGTCAATGTTGAATTATTCACGCAGTCTTCTGAGAGTCATCTTCTGGATAGATTAGTCTTTGATCTGTCATCGTGTTTTTTTTTGTCATTTTTACTTAAATGTGATTCTGGCAATGATGCGTGACTTTCATCTTAATCTGTCCGGACTTTGCGTGAATTAATCATCCGCATGAATAAATCACTCAGCATGTCATGGTGGTATATCCATATAGAGTCTGCGTGATTTTTTTGAAATTTCTTTCAAATACTGTAATACACGCATAGACATAGATATATCTGACTTTGTCTTCTGTCATTTCCTGTAGTGAATATCCGAAGCGAAGAAGCAGATTTTGAAGGGTGCTTGAGTATCTCATTTAAGCATGATCTATCTCATATAACATTCCCTCAATTTGATCTGCCTGAAGCAAGACTATCACTGTTGGCCAATCAAGACCACACAACTTTACTCTGCTTGATGAATGGACAACCTTTCCAGAGTCTGGATCTGGTATCCCATAAGAAACCAGCATTCTTGTTCGGAGATGCTATAGCACAAAAATCTCAGCCGAAGGGCATCAGGGAGAAGGTGTGTTTCTGCTTTGAGGGGGATGTGAAACAACCCATGTACTGGCCAAAGGTTTCCCGGGGCTTATCAATCATGAGACTTATGCATGCCAGCTACCCGAGAAAGATGTCATGGTATTTGACAGAATACCAGCAGGCGAAGGCAAGCCGTATTATTTACAGGAAGGAGGGATTTTTCAGTGCCCCGGAGGATCATGTATCAGTGTTTCGGGGTTTGAAGCCTGGATGCATACCGCCTGAAGATTCAGCCATATTGATGCCATTCAGGATGCCCATTTTCATAAATGAATTCATGTCTAACAAGAATGCATTCTATCCCACCGACTCGACGCCGAGGATGAACGGCCTAATGAATCAGGAAAATGTAAGATGGAAGACTTTGGTCAACTGGGCTTTGGAGAATTTTGCGACTGAGCTGAAGAAGATAAATCTCTATGATGCCGTCGTCAATTCATCCTACGGCTTCAAGCCCAACCCCTTCCTATTCCTGGCTTTGGTTGAGAGATACAATCACAGGACGGGGACCTTTATGACTCCGAAAGGAGAGATGGGCTTCGCCCTTCATGAGATGGAATACATCTCACACCTGCCTTCAGGCTCGCTGCCGTATGAGGAATATGTTCCTACGACAGAGGAACTGAACTTTCTGTCAGAGAAGAACCCAGAGATGGTCCATCTATTTGAAGAGATGATGTGCCATTTTGGCACATGTACTCTATATTATAAGGGTTCCAAGGATGAAGCTGGCAACCACATTCAGAAGTGGATGTCCTACCTTTTCATGAACCGTGAAAAGGATGAAAAGAAAATAAATGAGAAGAGGTGGTATCAGATTAGCAACTTCAAACCTCTTTCTGAAAGTGAAAGCACTTATTTGCTGGAGAAATATGATTGCAAAGATTTCACTATTACTGAAGACTGGTACGAGTTCAAAGCTGGAACCACTTTCAGCTCTTATGTTAGACAGAGCGGAAAGAGTCTGTCAAGGAACGGTCATCTGGCCGGATTCCTATCCCTGTGGTTAAGAAGATTCATCATTCCTGGCTCCAGCTCTTTGGACAGGATACACAGAGGTGTTATCTTTGCAGCGGTGCGCCTTGTGTATGGTTACAAGCTGGATTTGTTATCGGCGATGACCTGCAGGCTGAATGCAGGTCTCCGAAATTTTGTCACTAGCATGCTGTCTGCTCAGAGGATGATGACTGAAGAATTCCCAAGGATAGAGATGCCCTTTATGTATCTTTATGGTTGGCTTCTCCTTCATCATGATGGTCTGATACCTCCAGGGGCAGGAGGAAGTAGTAGTCTTTTTCTGGAGAGGTACTCTGGAGAGACGTTCTGGAAGGTTCACACCCTCCCAGAATATAGAAATGTCTTGAATCGGGCATCACATTGGTCTATCCAATGTGTCCCTCCACCACAGGGCTATGAGAGCATGCCCTTAAACATGATGGACGGAGATATGGGGAACAGGTTAGACGATGTAGCCTTTCAGTGGTTGCAGAGGATACGGCCTTCCCATCTAGTGTATCGTCATGAAGAAATGGCGTATCTAGAGCCATATTTACCAAGCCGATTTGCCAGGCAATTCGGTTATAATCAACTTCACGTTGGGAACGCCACCTCTTGCTTATCTGCTCGTGGAGGGCTTGTCGACGGAGCTCGAGCTTGGAGATATTTTGCTGCTAGGGATACAAAAGTTGTATTCTCTATGCCTAATCCTTTATCTAGCTCGGGGCCAAAGATGCTTTATACATATGCTCGCTTTTATGTGTCGTCGAGCACTTTTAGGCCGAATTTCAATCTGAAGACCTTTGTTGCAGAGGATGAATTGAAGAGGTCAAAGAAGAGGATTGTTATTCAATATTTCCCTCCGGAACCCGAAGATGAAACAACTGAGGTTGAACCTTTGTATGAATTGTTTTCAGGAGGGAAATTTTCCTGATGAAGTTCTTCCCCCTATATTCGTATCTCTTTCTAAGAGGAAGAGAAGCGATGAATCTGAGACTATCTCCAAGAGGAGTACTAAGTCTCCAACATCTAGGAAAAAGAAGAAAGGAGTCTCAGTGACTGCTACATCATCTTTAGGCGGTATCTCGGTTGATGAGGACGATGCCGCTGATAAAGACGAAGAGACTGATGAAGACGACACTCCTTTGATAAGGAAGTCAAGAGGCAGATATGTCAAGAAGTCTGTCAGCAAAATTAAGGGCAACAAACTCCTAGAAACGATCATGAGTGGAGGAGTTTTGCCAGAAATCAATGAAGCAACTTCTACTAAGAAGACCGAATCTGATGATATTCACCTTGCAGCAGCTTCAACTGAACAGACTGAAGTAGAGTCTGTTCAAGTTCAGGAAACAACTGCTCCGACCACAAGTGGAGTAGCTAGTGAACCCTCGGAGACGAGGATAATCCCATTTGAGCATGGGACAGAAGGCGTCATTCAAGCACTGGATGACCAGATTGATTACTCTGAAGAAGCAACAGCTCCGGAAGAAGCTACCAAACAGTCAGAAGTTCCTGAAATTCAAGCTGAAGAAAATATTTCTTTGGCCAGAGGCGATGAAGACGTGCCGGCGTCTGAGCTATCAGCTGCTGATGATCTGTTAAAGAATGTTTGTCAAGATATCATTCTTCGAACCGATATTCCAGAGACAACTGAACCGGCAGCCAATACCGAGCTTGCTATCGTCATTGTTCCAGAGACTCATGAAGATGTAAATATCATTGATTCTGAATCAGAAGCTCATCCTGAAGACGAAGAAGAAGAAGAAGCTGAAGGAGGAGAAGACTGGCATGCTGGCACCTCTACTCCTTATGATGAAGACAAAGTCAAGGGGAACAGAATGGAACTTAGCCCTGAACCTGCTCAATCACCGAACAACGCTCTAGCACCCAGTAATTCTGGAGCTGGAAGCAACCATATAAAGCAGGTATCAGATACAATCATGGACCGGCTGCGAGAAGAAGCAAAGCTCCCTCCACATACCAAGTATGAACCTCAGCCAGGTAGAACTTTATTTCAAATTCTGTTTCCGCTGTTTCTTTTTTTTCTTTAGATGCTGATTACATTTTTCTTTAACTGTAGGAACTGCTGCAGCAATGAGTTCGACTCATGCTCCGCTTATCCAGGCTGATGCCGATGAAGGGAATTCACACTTAACTTCTCCGGTGGCACATACTTCTGTTCCGAGGATAAAGAATATTCAAGCTTCTTCTTCCATGATGACAGCGACTCCTGGATTTGAGACTGGGTTAACAAGAACTCTAGGAATGTATTCAGATATCATTTACTCATATCTAGATACATATTCCAGACGTTTCTTGAAGGATGAAGCTATGCCATTTTTTGATCTTCGAACTATGGTTAAGTTCCCTCTCATGGCGCTGCGTCATGCTGGTTGTGAATCTCAGTACATCTTCTTCAAACATCTCCTGGATGAGTTGGAAGTAACTATCCAAAAATACTGGGAGACTAAGAAGGAAGATCTTCAATCTTTAACTGCAACTGAAATTAGTCAACTAGAGCATGAAGCACAGTCCCAACAAGCAGCTCTTGAAGCGTTTCTTGCCTCTTCTACTGAGAAATTAGTAGAGAAGGGCGAAGAAATATTAGCTACTCGTCAAAGAGTAGAGCTTCTGGAGAAGGATAAAGCGTCCAAGACTGAAGAGCTGAAAAAATTGAAAGAGGAATTAGCTCATCTTCAAGAGCGCATTACTGTCATGGAAACAGATCAAGCTGAGGTTGCTACTGCTTATATCTCTGAAGTTGAACGCTGTGAGACTCTTCAGAATGAACGAGAACAGATGCAGGCGGAACAGATTGAAGAAGTCAGCCGTCGCCAGTCTACCATCATTACTTTTGATGAACAGTATGTTTCAATTGTAGCAGCAGAACGAGTTAGAAAAACTCATGAAGAGAAACTGACTGCTGTTCTAGATCGT
Source organism: Iris pallida (assembly GCA_029216955.1). Classification (NCBI taxonomy): domain Eukaryota; kingdom Viridiplantae; phylum Streptophyta; class Magnoliopsida; order Asparagales; family Iridaceae; genus Iris; species Iris pallida. Next base: position 4,051,238 of record JANAVB010031619.1, read on the forward strand.
ATTAGGGAGCTGATAACTCCAAATGAGTGAACCTCTTTTATTTTCACTTTCACTTGTATTTCATGTTTTGATTCCGGAATGAAAGTAAATGAAAATCCTTGATCTGACTTTTGGTTTTGCTGTTTTGATAATGATAGATTCATAGAAAATATGTTCAGAGGTAAATAATACATGACATATTTCAGTAGAATAGAATATACAAACGAACTTTGTAATTCTATCAAATGATATTAAACCAGAAATAATCTTAGTTTAATACTGATTGGAAAAAAATAGAATTCAGACATAAAAATATCTTTGAACTCAATTTTTTCATGATCTTTAGACTCGGAAATCAAAAGACTAGATGAATGAACGGGTTAACCATCAGATTATAATGAACGAACAAACCGTCGGATAGATAAACGAACGAACCGTCAGGTATTAATGAACGGTCAAACCGTCAGATGAACGGATGAACCGTCAAGTATGAATCATTTTTCAAAACAGTCAATAGAAACCATATTGGAAGACAGAAGGTTGCAGTGGAAGTCACCGATACTCGTATCGGAATCCCAAAAAGTGGTACTAGAAGAATCAGATCTCTTATCTTCGTCAGACTCGGGATCTTCATGATAATATTGATAAAAGGAGTAGGGGCTATATAGCCCAGTCCGCATTTCGTCCTTCCATATTTCAGAGGAGGAATACGAACAGGCATTTTTCTTCCCTTTCCACTATTGAGGCCAGTCCTGAAGTCATAGCCCATATTTTTGATGATGTCTTTAGATTGCTGACTATAACGATGTAGTTGTAATCTTCCAGTATCATCATTTTTGTCTTCATCTTCTAAATCAGAAGGACTTTGGGGCCCTTTATAGAAGAATATTGGAATGTCTCCTGGCTTTCTGTTGGGAACTAGAAAGTATGAAGATTGTACAGGTTCTAGAGATACATCTGTATGAACAGTCTGTACAACCCCTATGGTTATTGCGTTCAAGTCATCTAACAAATGTAAATAACTATGAACATAATTACACACATCAGCATACTGCAAAGATGGAGGCTTTTCATTAAATATAAAAGCAGCAGTATTTACATTGGAAGAAGGCTGAGCCTTAGAGATTTTAGCCAAGTTAATGACTAAAGGGGGAGAAGAAGAACGAGAAGAAGCATTGTTTCGATTAAGATCGATAACAAATGGCTCAGAAGAGGTGAGCTCCCTTGAAGTTTGAGATGGAAGAATAATCCGCCCTCCAACTGGAATTAGCAGAGTATCCTGTTTCATATGTGGAGATGCAGGAATTACAGTACGCCCACTGACAGAAATAATCATTGTGTCTTGAGCAAACGACTGAGGTAACAGAGAAATCCGTCCACTCACCGGAATGATGAAAGAACCTTCTTCAGAGAGTTTGGGAGATTGTTGCTGAATAGTTCGACCTTTAACAGGAATTATTAAGGTCTCACTTTGTGAATCCTCTTTCTCCATAGCTTGTATAACCCTTGTATACTCTTCTTTGTACATTCGGGAATCATTGAAATAAGCTTCAACCCCATGGAAGGGATTTATATTAGCAACTTCTTTTTGTACTCTTCCATTGCTATCAATGTATTTAAAACACTGATGAAGAGTAGAAGGCACCACATTATTTTCATGAAGAAAGGGCCTCCCCAGAAGAAGATTATAGGATCCCACGATCTCGATCACATAGAAAGTGACTTTGGATCTGAAATCGCCTATCTGAAGCTTCAGATGAATCTTTCCCAAAGGCTCGCTTCGGCTTTGATTGAATCCCAGGATAGTAGTAACCGTCTTAGAGAGCTTATGAAGAGGGATTTTTAGTTCATCCAACAGACTCTTTGGCATTATGCTTATAGCAGACCCTGGATCAATGAGGATACGATCTATCTTCATCGTATCGATATAACCAATATAGTAGAGAGGCCGATCATGTCGATTATCCTTCAATAGTATGTCATCTTGTGTAAAGGTGATATTTGGGATAATCTCCAATACACTGTTGCAATGTAAGCAAGTGGCAGGTTCTGCATCTGGCTTCTTCAATTGTGCAAGACAAGAGTCAGCTTGTAGAAGTGCTTCACTTAATATCTCCCGAGTCTCTTTGGAAAGACGTAGAAGTTCAAAGAGGGACATTCTAGCTGGAGTATTAGCAAGCTGAGCTAAAATGTCAAAATTATAAGGCTTCTGAAGTCCAAGAGGAGAGGACTTCTTGATTAGCTTATCAAACCGAGCCTGTTTTTTGCCTTTCTCCAGAGCTGTAGGCTTGGAAGGAACAGGTTCAGTGGATGATTCTTCTTCAGAAGGAACATTAGAAGCATCTTTATCAGCTGGAGGGATATCAAGAGGATCCTCAGGATTCTTGGAATAATCCTTTAGATAAGGTTTCCCCGTTAGAGTAGCACTAACAAGTGCTTCTTCTTTCTCTTTTGGCTCTGTGTCAGGAATAGATCCAAGAGAAGTCATATGACATGACTTAATCTTTCCAGCCTTCTTGGACTTTCGAGAAGTAGTCTTTTGAGGAGAAGGCGATTCAAAATCTGTCACTAGATCAGGATGGATCCACATGATTTCTCCAGTTTCCAAAGTGATTGGCACTAATCCTTCAGACTGTGGAGGAGGAAGATTCACTATGTCAAGAGTTGCCTTAGGAATAGGAACGATCCCATTTTCAAGGAGTTGAGGAGAGAAATCTCCGAATTGCATAGAGACGACGTTGGAGGTGACGGTCTTCTCTTTTGGAGTAAGAGAGATAGCTCCAGATTTAATCATTTCTTGGATTTTTCCTTTCAGTACATAACATGTACGAATTGTATGACCCAGCATTCTGTGATATGGGCAGTATTTGGGATGATCTGTTTTACCAGCTTCATCAGGTTTCTTGATCTCAGGTAATTGTATCTTATTACCTTTCAGCAGACATTCAAAGATACCAAGGACATCGTCGTCATCGAAAGAGTATTCTTCTTTGGGGTGAGGTGTTCTTGGTTGTTGAGTTGTAGGAGAAGTTTGAACAGTTGATGCATCTTTGCTCTGAAGATTAACTTCAAGAGTTTCTTTTCCCTTGCGAGCATTGTTTTTATTGTTAGTACCTTGACCTGTTTCTTTAGGAGTCATCTGCACTCCTAAACCTTTGAAGGTTTCAGCACTAATTTCTGCGGCCTTGGCACTAACTATGAAAGAAGGCCAGTCTTGGAATTGAGTGGATCCTGTCCACATGCTGATGATTGGCAACAAGTTTGATTTGCATGTGTCGATGGTGACAGCATCAGGAGTTCCAAGAGGCATCTTCAGAGCTTCTCTTCGAAACCGTTCAATGTACTCTTCTGTAGTTTCATTATTTTTCTGCTTGATTCTAATAAGAGCAGACATAGTCATGTCATTGAGCCCTTCATAGAACCGTTCAAGAAACATCTGTTTAAAACCGAAAAATGAGGTAATTCTCCCATCTGGGAGACTTCTATACCATTCATAAGTCGTTCCTTTGAGACATCCAACAAACACCCGAGTAAGGAGGGCGTCGCTTGGTTGCAGCTGATCAGTCATCACTTCAAAGTGATTAATGAACTGACTTGGAGAAGTGGTTCCATCATAGAATGAGATAGTGGGAGGCTTGTATTTAGGAGGATACGATACTTGCTTCCATTCTATCGGATAAGGTTGTTTGATGCCTAACCTTTGTAAACCATCTTTCTGTTTGAATGCCTCGAATTGAGTTTTGAGATTCCTTAATTCTTCATTAACAACTCCAGAAGATTGTGGAGTTGTAACTTGTAGAGAATAGTTGGAAGGAGGAACAGCATTATAAGCACTACCCCCAGCTCCAGAGAGACTAGGGTTTGGTTGAGCTGGTCCAGGAGTATTGGATTGTACTGCTGGAGGAACTTGTACTGGACTCATATCAGTGTCAGTTGGTATGGCATCTGGTACAGTCTGTCGATTTTGCATCTGTGTTGCCATGAGTTCATACATCGACTTCATAGTATCAGCCATAGACTTCATTTGTTGTTCCAAAGAAGCAATTCTTTGATCTTGAGGAGTCAAGAAAGAAGAAGGTTCATCAGTATTCCCATCAACCATATAAGTCGTGACTGTACGAGGAATTATTGATGAACTGGTAGATGTTGTTTGTTCTGAATCATTGCTTTGTGCATCAAAGTCAATTATAGGAGAACTACCCCCAGTAGGAAGAGGTGGGAAGTTAGATTCTCCAAGGAATTCAGAATCATCTTCAGAGATCAAATTTCTTTGACTAGAGGCCAGGACTCTTGCTCTGGTATTTCTATATACTCCATCTGGACTATCAACTCTACCCCCAGCATTCCGAGAGGTCATATTGACAGAAGCAAACAAAGGCTCATCTTCATCAGGCATAGGTTCACACTGAATCCGATTGAAGACAGATTGTCGTTTTGTTTGACATCTGCATTGCATTGTGACTCTTGGCTGGAAGTCACATTCATGATCAACATGATCATGAGCCATTGATTGACATCTGCATTGAATTATGACTCTTGGATAGAAGTCACATTCAGCATGGTCCTTTGACACAGAATCACTTCTTCTCTTCTGTTGAAGATATTCTCGTAAATCTGTTTGTGAAGATTGAGGAGTATATTTCCTGTTCTTGGGTCTTGATGGCTCTTGATTATATAGAGAATGATTAATATGAGCCACATAGTTTCTTGCATACTCTGCATCTGGATCTCTTATCCTTGTTTCTAACTGGTATGGTTTCTTAACACCAGAAGTGTTAATTTTTGTTCTTAGATCAGTTGGAGGTAACACATTGGTTTTGGAAACATGGAGTTTTCCTTCCATTGATCTGGATATTTGCAGAGAAGGAAGAGTTGAACCACCCCCTTGATTAGGAGTTGGTAACAGACCTTTTCTAGACAAATTCTGTGCCCAATTCGAAGAAGTCATTTAAGGAATGTTTCTTCTTAGACTCATTCAAGTTTTGAGACATAGAATGTCCAGAAGGAAGAGTAGTCAAAAGACCATCTATTTTTCTTTGACTAACAAAATTGTCAGTCAAAGCTGTTCCTGAAGTAAAAACTACAGGAGCAGAAGAAACAACTAAAGAGTTATTTCTTTTCGAAGGGACTTTGTGTGGAAGACCACCCCCAGTTCTGGTAGAACTTGGCAAAGAAGAAGAGATAGCTAAAGAGCTATTCTTCTTAGATGAAATACACGCTGAAACAGGCTTGGTTAAAGAACCAGTGCTGTTGGCGTGACTTTTGACTTTGGAAATACACGCTGGAACAGATTTGGCTAAGGAGCCAGTATTATTAGCGTGATTGTTGATTTTAGAATTACACACTGGAACAGACCCAGTACTGTCAGCGTGACTTTTGAGGTTGAAATTGCACGTTGGAACAGATTTGGCTAAGGAGCCAGTACTGTCAGCGTGACTTTCAACTTTGGAGACACACACTGGAACAGATTTGGCTAAGGAGCCAGTACTGTTAGCGTGATCTTTGATTGCTGTCATCTTTGAGCACACAAGAGTGTGCGTGCTTGCAGTAGAGTTCTTGCCAGTGTTAGGAGCAGACACTGTGACAGAGACTTCACCATTGGCTGCCAACTGATTCTTAGGGACATAGACAGAGTGTCCCTTCGACTTGGCAGTGATGATGGAGGCTGTAGTGGGCTTACCACTCTTAGCCCGCTGCATTTCTTCATAGGCGAGTTGATCGAATTGGATCGTCATCACCTTCTTCGTCGAGCCGATTGAAGAAGTATCGCATTGAGTTGTTGCCATCTCAGAAGAGGAGATGGTTTTCCCCAACAGAGTCGCCAATTTGTTTTCCATAAATAAATTCCTTTATTTATTGTGTATCTGGGAAAATTACAACTGTGGGAATCTGATCTAGAAGACGATCACTTTATCCCTTGGACTATGCGAAGAAGAAAAGCTCTCAAAATTTTGACAGTGGATAACTATGTATCTGTCCAATGAAGGAGAAAGAGAACTCTATTTATAGAGTCAAAAATAATAACTGAAAAGATAACTGTCTTCACAGCCTGTGCTTAGTTGAAAATCACGCAGGATTTAACATACGCAAGGTTGTGAGCAGTTACTGGACGTGGCCTGTAACTGTTGGACACATGGCAATCATGCATGAGTCGTGTGCAAGTTACAGGACACGCAGGCGAGAGATCAGTGGCATGGCTGCCACGTACTCCAATTTGATGAAATCCACGCAGACTTGTTGAAGACGAAATCCACGCAGACTCGGGGTAGAAAGCTTCAAAATCCACGCAAACTTGGGGCAAGAAGCTTCAGAATCCACGCAGACTTGGTGAAGACGAAATCCACGCAGACTCGGGGTAGAAAGCTTCAAAATCCACGCAAACTTGGGACAAGAAGCTTCAGAATCCACGCAGACTTGATGAAGAAAACTTCAGAATCCACGCAGACTTGAGGAAGAAAACTTCAGAATCCACACAGATTTGAGTGAAAACTCAAAATACACGCAGACTTGGGATAGAACTGCCAGCTGTCTTGATTCAGCGTGCCTCGACTGACACAAAATCTCTGGCAGTGATTGCTTTTGTCAGTCACATTAAATGATAAGAAGCTCTTTTGGTACGCCAACTTGACGAAGGTTGAGTCTTGCTGAAGAAGATTTCGAAAATCACGCAATAGACGGCTGTGATCTCTCGAATTCTGTGCATACGTGGCATACGAAGAGACATCCTTCGACTATTGTGCTGTCAGTCATAATTACCCTCTGACAAATGATGAGCTGTCTCCCCAGCGTGATTTGTAAATATTGTCCTGATCAACTGAGCGTGACTTTTGACTCTGTCCTGATCAACTCAGCGTGACTGTCATTTTTAAAGGCCTACATTGGCAAATACGTTGGTCTCGACACGCAGGACGTGCTCGGGTACTCCCGGAGTCGAAACCGTGTCCGTGTCGTGTCCAGAGAATGCGTATCGGAAAATCGATTTCGCGTGTCGAAGAGGGTGTTCTCGCTCGATTGCGCGTCACACGCGCAACGAGAAGCCTCGTGCTCGAGCACACGGCAAGGTAGGGTTATGGGGTATGTCTACGACACGTCGATATGACACAAAGTTGCAGCGACGCGACACAGCAGCTCGTGCAACAGCTCGTGGCCTGCGCGCGGGCGCGCGTGCTTGCATGCTCGTGCACGCGGGTCGTCGCTCGTGGCTCGCGCGTCGGGCCATGCCACGACTCGGGATCGAGTCCCTGGGTAGTCTAGGTATAGGGCTACGTGTTCCAACTCCTGGTATGGGTCCTCGACGCATCGTGTTCGCATACGAAGGCCGTGTCAGCGGCGAATTTCAGCCCGAGTGCACAGTTCGGCCGACCAGTGCACGCGCGATTTCTCCGCGCTCGCTCAACGAAACGTCATAAAATTTTACGGACATGTGGGCAGAGGTTGCCCCTACGTGAACATAAAATTTCACGCAAGATGGAGCTCTGTGCGTCGAGTTATGACGCTGTAGCCTCCCTTCCCAAAAATTTTCAAAATATTTTTATTATTATTTATTTGAGTTAAAATGGTGATTTTTAGATTTTTATAAATAATTGTTTAGTTAATTGTTACGGTAGATGATTTTAGCTATGGTGGTGTTTTGGAGTACAAAACTACAAGGAATTGTGGCACGGGAGAGGTAGCAGTGTGCCTTGACTAGTATACTAGCCATGCCCAGGAAGACCTAGCCATAGGAATGTCCTAACTAGAAGAACCAGGCCAAGTTGTGACAGGACCATTTTGAATAGTTAATTATTCATTATTAATATTAATTGGTGGTGTTTAAGTGACCCGGTCATACCGAACCAGTCTGGACTGGACCCGAACTGAGTCGAGCCCGTATAGTCATGCGACCCGTCTAAAAATGTCCATGTTGGTATATTGTTGGTGTGATTTTGTCGTATTTCAGTTTAATGATTCAATGCAAGTTTTATATATATTTTATTAACAAATATTATAGATATCAATATTAATGATATTCAGATATAATTGTATATAATGTGCCCTTGTACGCTTTTTGGATTATTAGACTGAACATATAATTGTATGTACACCATTATTGGTTTATAAGATTTTGTTATTATTATTATTATTATTTTCGGGATTTTTATTTAATAATATTGTTTTTTTTATATTATTCTATTATATATTATATATGTAATTGTAGGGATATATAAATATTATATATGTATATGGATTGTGTATATAGGTAAATATATAAATGTGTATTTATATATAAATATTATCTAAGTGTATATATATATATATATATATATATATATATATATATATATATATATATATATATATATATATATATATATATATATATATATGTGTGTGTGTGTGTGTGTGTGTGTGTATATGCGTATTTATATGTAAACATATATTATATAATATATGTGTGTACGTGTATATATATAATTACATATAAATGTGTGTATATAGATATAAATGTGTGTATATAGATATAAATGTGTATACATAGATATTAATTGGTTAATGGGTGTGAATATATTTATATATAGGTATATGTATATACATAGGTATTTGTATATACTTGTATGTATATATATATATATATATATATATATATATATATATATATATATATATATATATATATATATATATATATATATATATATGGTTTTAATAGTTGTTAACAAATGAAATAAGAAAAAGAATAAAAGAAATATATAAAAGGTATATAGACGTATACTTATATATATATATATATATATATATATATATATATATATATATATATATATATATATATATATATATATATATATATATATATATATACTTATATATGTGTATATATATATACGTACGTGTGTATATACGAATATATTAAATATATATGTATATATAGATATATGTATACGTGTATATATGCAGGTAAATATTATGTGTGTGTATATATATGTAATATATATACATATAATTGATTGCATGTATATAATTAATAATATAAAAGAAATAGAAAAAGAACAAACAATGGCCCAGCCCAGTCGGGCCAGGCCAGTCCCCGCCCAGCTAAGGCCCACGAGGCCAGCTCCCCACACAAACCTGGAGCCCAACCCCAAGGCCGAGCCTTCCCCGGCCCAACGAGCAACAGAACACATAAAACAAGCCAAAGGAGCAGTAGCTTCCACAAGTTAGCCCGCACAGGAGTTCCCGACCCCGAACCTGTTCGACACACTAACATATATATCGTACGAGAGGCAGAGAGGAAACCCTAACACCCTAAGCCGCCGCGCCCCAGCCACTGGGCGACCCCCTGCCCCGCGCGCCGCCGGGGAGCAGTCGCCGGCAGGCCAGGTCGCCGCCGACCCGCGCGTATATGCACAGGAACAGGAAGCAACAGCAGCAGTCGTGCATGGAACGCGCGACTTCGCGAACTATTTTCTCTGCGTATAGTTGATCGATATTCGATTCGTCTTCGCAGTTATGAACACAACCTATACGTCTACCGATCCCTTCAACTACTTTGATTTATTTTGCTTCGTGTACGACGAAAACCGAGTTCCAAAACAGAGAAAAATCTCGATTTCTGGATTCAGAAATTGGCCTGAAAACGCCAAGTTGGCGGTCGATTTGCGATCAGGATATCGCGAATTTTGGGATACCACTTGAACAAAGTTTTAGCCAACCTAACCGAGATTGAAACCTTACTTTTAGATTTAATTCTAGTTGCTTATTTTCTGTTTAAAATTAGGTTAAAGTTTTCCAAAAACATGTTTCAAAAACAATAAAAATCATCCACACGACGTCCGTCCCGCCAATCCGGACGACGTGGTCGTGTACCGAAAGGATCGAAAGCTGCGTAACGGCTTTGTGGTCGTGCGGGCTTTGACGGAATTCAAATTGGTCGCGTGTGCGCGACGAATTTGATCCGTATCCGTCGAAATTTCCCGTATCGTGTACTTTGCAAATTCTCCAATTACTTTGTGCACGCTCGTCAGATCGAGACGAAACTTGTGCCAACAGAACCGTATCATTTTTTTGGTCCTGTATGCCAAGTTTGGTCCGATTCTGAGACCATTGATAAAATCGTCGTTTTGCGGGCCCCACGGTCTCACTCAACGGGCGATTTTGTGCACGGCCCGCCGGAATCCAACTTTGGACATACGGTTGGGTTCGTATCGGAAAACTGGATCCGTAGACATGTAGTTTGACGACTTTAGAGACCTTTGACTCTGGTATGCTTTTCGGTGCAAAGCGGGTCCAACGGCGGACATCGTTTTTGCCAGAAATTACCGTTTTATCCCTGTGTCCAGAATTGGACTTAAGGACAGGCAATCCTAGCTAATTTGACTATTCTGAGAATGTTGGTACTGTTTATTTCAGCATCCAGAGACTTCTACATGTGTTGACTGATTGTGGCTCGTGAGTGGTATAGTGTTATTGGTTTCTCCAGCTAAGGACCTCAGGCAAGTGCACTTTCTGATTGCTTTTCGATTCATAGTAGTCTTTTCATTTCATGTCTATACATATATCTTGCTGCTTGTTGACACGCTCGTCACACGGAGTTGTCGGGAGGGAAAATATCTTAGTAAACATGTGGACTACCCAGAACTATCCCAGTGTCTTTCGTGAATGCTAGCCGCTGCGCACGACACGTGCAGTGTGCCTGATTTACCCCTAGCCGTCCACATGTCGAAAATGATATTTCACACCACCTAGATAGATGTCTTTTATTAGTTTTTTCTTGTTTACTTCTCTACCGTGCCATGTCATCAGTTTTCTTACTAGCTTTCATACTCCATATGCTATTTTTATGTCTTGTTAATTCTGTTATGTTTTGCATTGCCGTCGGTTTGTGTACTTGTTCCAATCCTGACTGGATAACCAATATTTTTCAGATTTAGCCGCTATCGCTCTTAGCACTGGGAAAGACTTGGGTATGCTGAAGACGACCTAGAAATAGAAAGCAATTGTATCAATTTCATTAATTGTAAAATCATGTATTTCCTTTAAATATAAATGTTGTAATAAATTTAGAAATGTGAATGAGCAGCAAATGTGATTTTTGAGCATTTATTTCTTGCGGGCTTGACAACGTTCTACCGCCGACTCTGCGGCGTAGGCTGGCTTGGACACGTCTCGTATCCGGAAAAGCGGGTGCGGGTCGTGACAGACGCACAGGCTGCAGGGCGTGCACGGGACCGTGCACGGGATCTCTTGCACGCGTGTCCGTGTTTGTTCGGATGCCGAAATCGTATCGATTTCCGATCCGTCTTCACAAAAGTTGGTACAAATCATATAAGGAAGGATTTCGTGAAAACAGAATTGAAAATTAACACTTTTCAATTCTAAGTGGCATTTTGTCGAACACGTGCAACGTGAGACCGATACGTGTCCGATACCGCTATCAAACGAAGTCAAAACATAACCAAACTTCGTACACAGATCAAGGGTGCCTATATAGATGCAATAATGAAGAAAATTCAAGAGAAATAAAGGTAGATCGGGATTTACCTATTGAGAGTCAGAATCTCAATAAAAGGAATTCTCCGAGCGCTTTGTCGGCAGATTTCTTCCGAGCAAATGCCCCCTCCTCCTTGCTAGCAGTACTCCAACAAGGTCCTCTCCTTCCTACGAGCACAAAAGAATTCGTTTGGGGAGAAACGGACTCCGGATGAAAAAGTTGGGATTTTTGGAGAGTGGAGGCTAGGGTTTCTTTTGGAGGCTATAAAATTTTACAAAATGAGAGAGGGGCTGCTATGGCCGGCTATATGGGGGTTTCTAGGGTTAGGGTTTCACTTGGGCCAACTCCCTTTCAAGTCAAAGAAGGCCCAAGTCACAAAGGGTCAAAAAGGCTACATGCAAAAAGGCTTAAAATCATTCAAAAGCCTTCTAAATTGGACCCAAGCCCTAAATAAATTCTAATAGGTGAAAAATAAATTCTAAAACATGGTTAGGCTCCTATACATGGTACACTAAGGTTAAACTAGTTCCTAGTACAACGCAAGTCAAAATATCTAGAAAATCACAAAATGGCCAAAATGGCTAAAAAGGCTAAAATGACTAAAAATTCATTTAAAATATTCTAAAATAACTAATTAATTCTAAAATAATTCCTATAATGTCATATTAATTCTAATTATTATTATTAGGCTTCTAGTCAATGTTGGCTAAGTTAAACCCATTTATACTACACAAACATCAAACAAAATCACCTATCATCACATGAATTTAATAAATTAATAAATAATATAATAATTACAAAATGACCAAAATATTCCTAAATTAAAAATGTGGTGGTTACATTAACTCTCCACCAATAATATCATGACATACCAAAGAATAGTGACATTGAGAATAGTGACATTGAGAGAGTGGTGACTGTTAGTCCCGGGGCTTGATCAAAGATGTAAAAACTGATGCAATCGAGATCTACGATGATACAATAAACCAAATAGCCAGATTACAATATGAAGGAGGAAAATAGAGAAGTGAAGATCTCTCGTTCTTCCTTGCAAACGTGTTACAATTGGGACAGAACGAGTTACAAAATTTAGAGAAAGATGAGATGAAGAACAGTTGCTGGAGTGTCAAACACCGTTGCTCAAAGCAAGATTTGCCCCACACGAATTGCTTCCAGGAACCAGCAAGTTTGAAGAACTTGTGGAACGCTCGAAGTCACCTCTGTTCTGACTCCTCGGATGGACTTGCAATGGCGGCAGCAGCTCCCTCTCTCTCTCTCTCTCTCTTTTTTTCTGACTTATAAAATTCGTAGTCTCACAAAGGCGGTCAGAAGAGAGTATATATAGAGAGAGGGTGGAAACCCTAGCCGCCTCTTCAGTTATGGAAAGATTGAATCAAATTCCAAAAAGATAGCAACGAGATTAATTCAAATCCCACAAAGATAGCAACAAAATTAATTCAAATTCCACAAAATGTGGATCTGAATTAATCGCATTGAATCAGTCTTTCCATAACTGACTTGTAGTCTGCACAGTCAGCGGAGCCCTCCATGCGGCAGCAGCAGCAGCAGCCTGGCCGCATGAGCCGCATAGACCGCATGAGCCGCATGGGCCGCATGGACCGCATGAGCCGCATGAGCCGCATGGGCCGCATGGACCACATGAGATGGCCGCATGAACCGCATGAGCCGCATGGGCCGCATGGACCGTATGAGCCGCATGTCACGACCCGCACCCACCGTGAGGGTACGAGTACGTAACAGCGCCCAGCCTACGCCGCAGTGTCGACGGTAGAACGCTGTCCTAGGTCTCAATGCATCTAACAGTATAAGGCTAAACAGTTTATACTCCCCGAATGGGGGTGACATAGCAGAAAGTAAACTCAATCACGACTAAGGAAGAAGAAGCACGATATGATAAAGAACTCAAGGAAAAAATACAGATGATCAAATAGTCTAAGATAACATCCCAGCAGATATCCAGAGTACAAGGTCTCAGCTACTGAATATGAAAGAATATATACAACCCAAATCTTAAAGACAGAAATAAAGTCTAACTACTAGTCTCAAGACAACATAAGTAAGATAAGGCCTAACTAAGCTAGTCTAGGCAGTAGGGTAAAGTCGTCAGCTAGAGCTGTCCCGTAGAAAGTATCCACGCAGGCCTCCTCCTCATCCTTTATAATATTTTCAACAGGTCCAGCCAGGACAGGAGCGAGCACAATACATCTCAACAATTTATAACAGGTTAGAAAATATAATCATGCAGCAAAGTAAGATATAGATACTGAAGAAATACAGTATATAAACAGAGAGAGAGAACTGTAATAGAAATATCTACTATAAGTAAAGAGCTACCAGTGACTAGTGATTTAGAGTACAAAGTCGACATGTGAACGGTTTGATTTACACATGGCTATACTAAAGAGGCGTACATGGCTATTCTACTTTGGAATTGTTCACATGACTATTTATACTCTCCCGTACCCCCAACCAATACACAAGGATCCAACCAGGTTATGTTATGATTCCATGTAACAGCCCCCAAAGGGTGGTACATAGTAGTCCCATAAATGGAGATTCTGGGAAATCCAATAAATGGGATAAGGATTCAAAGAAGACTCTGTGATCATAAGAGTATATGTCACAAGTGATCAAAGAACCAAAGAAGCATAGTGATACGCCATGTAAGTGAAACGCACAGAACATAGAGTACCCGATGCTTCCTGAAGGGATAACATCTCCAGAAGGGATCCATATAGTACTAATCCGTGTGACCAACGTGACAGTATCAAGTAAGGTAATTTAATGCAGGAAAATAATTCTAAGCAGGATATGAAATGATCAGAGAATGTACTCGCCTGTATCTGAGTGTCCGGATGAAATGTACTGTCCGAGGAGAGGTGTTTGGCTCCTAATCAGAACAGCACAAGTCACAACAAGTCTAAAATGATAAAAAGATGCACTATAATGCATTTTTCTTGAATCTAGGTCAATCTAGATCAAAGTTAACTCTTGGTCAACTCTAGTCAACCACACTAGTCAAACTAGGTCAACTAGGTCAAGCTAGGTCCAATAAGTCTAAACTAGGTCTAACTAGTCCATACTAGTCTATTCTAGGTCTAACAAGGCTATACAAGTCCAACTAGACTCTATACTGACTCACAGATACACCCATAGGCTAAGAGCCTAGGCTATAGACTATTAGGCAATATCATGCCTAAACCAACCTACAAATCACATCTACACATAACAATATATATCTAAATTATAATACACATATTAATATATTATACAATCTAATATAGAATATACTTAACATATAGGCTGCCTATATGTATACCACACATACTTATATATCTAATATATATATTAGTACACACACACACAC